>CM037925.1:19827351-20118851 GCA_021346845.1 Apeltes quadracus | reverse complement strand
ATGCCTGTCTCCCTGCCCCCTTCCCACCAGGAGCGGGTTCAGAGAAGCTTCCCTCACCCCATAGATAAGTGGGCGATAGCTGATGCTCAGGCTGCCATTGAGAAGAGGAAGAGGAGGAATCCTCTGGCTCTGCCTGTGGATAAGATTCACCCACTGCTGAAGGTAAGACTGTTAACATTCCTCCCCATGACTACGTGCGAGATGCAGAGCAGACGCTCGCCGACGAGTCTGCCTACAGGTAGGAGTCTGACCACCTGGTGACGTGGAGCTGCCAGAAGAAGCTGGAGCTCAACGCTCTGAAGACAGTGGAGATGGTTGTCGACTTCAGGAGGAACGCAGTCCCACCTTCCTCCATCACCCTGCGTGAATCCTCCATCACCGCTGTGCACCGTTTCCTAGGCTGCATCATCACCCAGGACCTCAAGTGAAAGCTGAACATCAGCTCCATCACCCAGAAGGCTCAGCAGAGGATGAAGAAACTCAACCTGCCAAAGACGATGATGGTGCACTTTTACACGGCCGTCATGGAGTCCATCCTCTGCTCCTCCATCACCGTCTGATTGAGCAGTGGCTGCCAAATATGACAGCTAAATTACATGTAATGTTTGGTCAAGGGCAGGCTGCAGTGTCATCCGCTGTGCAGAGAGGGTGATCGGCTGCAAACTACCGTCCCTCGGGACTATTTTATTTTATTTTCTTCTTATCTTCACTAAGTCAAATCCCTCTATGTGTAACAAATGTGGCAAAAAATGGCTTCTGATTCTGATTCTACATCATAAGCCATCCTCCACACATATCTGGGGTTTTACATGATGCCTTATATCTTCAGGAGGTGCTGGGGTACAAGATAGACCACCAGGTGTCGGTCTACATGGTGGCGGTGTTGGAGTACATCTCTGCTGACATCCTGAAACTGGCAGGGAACTACGTCAGGAACATCCGACACTATGAGATCTCCCAGCAGGACATCACTGTGGCCATGTGTGCTGACAAGGTACGGACAGATGGATGGACAGACAGAGCGCGACAGACGGACGGACGGACGGATGGACTGAGACAGACAGACAGGCAGCCAGACTGTCACTGCTCACTAGAGACAGTAGCTGGGAGCTTCTTTACAAGTGTCCTAATTTTCTGTCTACCTGTCTTTCTGCTTGTCTCCCTCCCTCACCTTTCTACCTGTTTGTCTCTCAGGTGCTCATGGACATGTTCCACCAGGACGAGGAGGACATCAACGGCTTCCCCCTGATGGACGAGGAACCATCAGCCAATGAGGAGCAGAGCTACTACGAGCTGGTGAGAAGCTTCATGTCTGATGGTCGTCAGTTCCTGAGGACCCTCAACCTGCTGATCAAGGTGTTCAGGGAGCCCTTCACATCCAGTCCCATGCTCTTCTCCCAGCATGTAGGTACTCACCTGAACATCACCTGTGTGCTCTTCCGTTTGCTGTGATTCATCCGGTGTGTGTGTGTCCCAGGACGTGGACAGCATCTTTAGTCGGATCCTTGATGTCCATGAGGTGACGGTAAAGCTGCTGGGTCTCATTGAGGATACGGTGGAGATGACCGATGAAGGAAGTCCTCATCCTCTGGTGGGGAGCTGCTTCGAGGACCTGGCTGAGGTCTGTTGATGTGATTGGTTATCACATATACATATATAGACACCAACACACACACATAGTGAAAACACATGTGCTGATCGGTTGAGGACCTTCTACGGCCCTGTCTAGCTCTGCTAGAGGAAACCTGTCTCCAGCAATCTCCTCCATGTTTAGGAGATAGATCTCCTTGCAACGGCACGCGTAGATGTACATATTTTGACAATTCACATGAAAACCAGTCCTGTTTGGGAGGTCGTCTCATTGTTGCCCCTCTAGTTCACATGTTAATTCCATCGACACCAATTCGGATGAAACTGATTAACAGCCATTACTTCACTAGGGTAACAATGACGTGACAATACTACGTTGGAGGTGGAGCGAAAGATGGTGAACTGTGCCTGGGCAGGGCAAAGCCAGAGTAACTCTGGTGGAGGCCAGGGGTGTAAATCTGATCTAACAGTAGGGGGGGACGATAAACATAAAATGTCTGAAGAGCAATTTTTGAAGGGGACACAGATAATACAGCCATAATGATACTTGTAGAGGATTTGTGTACAAAGCGGAAAGCCTTAATACTATCATTAGTGTAGCATGGAGACTGTACCAGTATCCTTCTTCTCAGAGTTTCTCTTAATGATAAAGCTGACTAAATTGACCAAAATATTCTTCTTTAAAACCATTTATTTATTTTTAAGTTATTTACAATCAAGCCACAAAAACAGCTTAAAACATGATGACTAATTTTTAAAAAGAAATACAATGCTTTTGTAACAAATGTTTTAGGTTTTTTTTATACTAGTACTTATCGTACTTAGCGTTTTGGTGTAGGCTTACTTTCTTTGTCGTTTTATCTGGACAAAAACAGAAAATCTTTATCAGTTCACACACATAACGTTAGGCTTATCGCCGACACCATGGTAACGTTAGCTAGTTGTAGTGGGGGCATAGGGTTAGGGTTAGGGTTAGGGTTACATGTTTCTAAACTTAAAAAGCATTTTTTGGGGGTTTGTAATGTTTTACTTCTTACACAGATATTCTAAGTATACATCATTATGTTATTTGCAATACACACCATTGTTTAAATAATATTTCTGGGGGAGGGGGGGGCAACCCTTAGATGGGGGGGGTCATGACCCCCCTGTCCATATCGGTCGATCCCTAAATGAGGCTATTTAAAAAAAATACTCTCAAAATTTAAATGTACATATTTATTTATTTATTTATTTTATCAACAAGATGTTCTCAATATGTTTTCAATCTGTTTAATGTCTTTATATCTCTGTTGATCAATATGATAATGAGTTTATGATTAATTGATAGGAGCTGGCCTTTGACCCCTATGAGACTTACGCTCAGGACACTCTGCGCTCTGGTTTCCATGAAGACTTCCTGAGTCAAGTGTCCAAACCAGGAGCAGCCTTCCACCTCCAGGTAAACCTTGTTCCTGGACTTGGACATAAGACTTGTAGGCTCCAACTCACCTCTGATGATGATGCAATAAAAGTCCTCTCTGTCTTCAGTCTATCTGTGAAGGTTTTAAAGAAGCTGTTCAGTACGTTCTGCCCAGACTGCTGCTTACTCCTGTTTACCACTGTCTACACCTGTTTGAGATCCTCAAGGTAGGAAGGCTTCACTTGTCCACATGTTTCACTCCTGAACTACACCTGTACAAATGCATGAAAGGAGCCAGTTGAGGTGGTTTGGGCATCGGGTCAGGATGGCCCCTGGGCCCCTACAGGCTGGGACGACTAAGTGGAGAGATTATATCTCTACACTGGTCACGCCCTGTACCCCTAGTCACAGCAGGTATACAGCCCAGGAAAGGGATTTTAATGTAACCTCAATGTTACCTGTTAGCTAGCATAGCGTTGGCTTCATGCTAGCATAACGTAAGCTTTATGATAGCATAAGTTTGTTTTTTTGCATAGCATTAGCTTAATGGGCAGTACATGGGGAGGGATTCCATCCTTTATCCTTTTGGTAGACTTTAAGACTTTAGGTACATGATGATGTCAGCTGCAGTTTCCCAGTAACAACAGTACCCTGTGGATCCAGTCCTTGTCTGGGACTTTCAACTGTGAAATTGTAAGCTCTTTTGGCCCAATTGAGGTTAAATCTCTGAAATACCTCTAGTCATGTTCTGCAGATTAGGGGGAGGGGGGCGAAGCTTTATCCGGATCTGGTTCTGAGCGGGGACCCTGAAGGAACAGAACGGATGAGCTCACAGTTCACATGCTGCTGCACAGAGGTCTGGGTCGGCCTGGTGCTCGTCCTTTCGCTTGACCATGTTGCTTCCAGTTCAGTCTGTTTCTGACCTGGTTCACGGTAGACAAAGGCTGTGGTCCAGAATGTTATTCTATTTACTCCAGCAGGTGAAAGAATGGGGTGCTTTTAGTATTGGCTGATTTTACAGTCAGTTTGGATCAATATCCCTAACATTGAGTCCCAGTCTACAGCGGGATCCTGCAACCTTTGCTGTTTAGTGTTTTGCGCTTCAATCTTCCTTGCAGGTGAAGTCACCTCTCGGGTGTGACTGACTTCTTTGTCCACATGCGTTAATTTTGTTTCCTTAGCAACTGGAAGAGAAGAGTGAAGAAGAGGAGGATAAAGAGTGTCTGAAACAGGCTATCACTGCTCTGCTCAACCTGCAGAGCAGCATGGAGAGGATTTGCTCCAGGAGTCTAGCCAAGAGGAGGCTCAGGTACCTGGACAAACCTGTATACACCTCAATTGAACACACTTGTATACACATGAACACATCTTAACGAACCTGAACACTAGGGCTGTAGTCAACCAAAGAGATGCTTAGTCTTGTCCTGCGCAACGATTAGTCGAGTACACCAGCGGTCCCCAACTATATTCCTAACCGGGTGTGCGCCCCGCCGGCACTCTGTGCGGACATTATGCGAGCGAGTATATGTAGAGTTACGTGTCCTTGAAGAATCGGAAAATTGCCTGTGACGGAGCAAATATCTGTCAGCACAGGGCAATGCAAAACGCCACTCCAACCTGATCCTGCACCGCCTTTTCTTCTCCGTGACAGAGTATTATCAAAAGTACGCTGGACTAAACGACTAAAGTTGGCAGCCGTACTCCAGTCTTGTCGTCTTTTTTTGTTAAATGCAGCCAGACAAAAGATTTCTTGGACATTTTGTCAACTAAAGCCAAAACAAGTAGCGTTCTAACTGAATGAATACAGCAAAATACCCATATTCCTTAATGAGCGCGACGCAGCAGTGCAGCCAGCCACGAGCGGTTCCCTAGTGTTCTATGCGGTGCGCTAAACTGTGGCGCTGTTACAAAACAGCCTAAATTTAAAGCATTTCAAGTTGGGGATAAAACATAGGCTAATTATATTTAGAATACAGTAATATATAACTGCTTATAAAGGAATACATATCAAGGAGTAAATCAATGAAGTTATTCTTAATTCATTTTTTTTGGTCCTTTTTATGAGGTTGTAGCGGTCTGTCGATGGGTTCTCTTGGTCGCTTTTGGTGTTCTTTGTTGTGTTCTGATGGTCTATCATAACTTCTGTTTGAGGTATTCCGGTCTTAAAGGGTTTCTAATCGTCCATTTATGATGTATTGGTGGTCTTTCGTTGGGGGGGTGGCAGTCCCTATCATCACTTCCTCTGGATGTTGATTGCATAATGAGGCTCCAATGTTCTTTTCGGGGTTCGGATAGCCCTTATCAGGTTCTGGTGGTCCTTTTATGAGTTAGAGTAGTAGTTATTTGAAGTTCTACTGTTGTCTATGGGGTTCTAGTGATTATTCGTGGGGTTCTAGTTATCTTTTTTAAGTTCTAGTAGTTTGTGGAGTTCTGTGGTTGGTGAAATATGTTTGTCTCATCTTACTAGATTTAATAAAATTCTTTTTGAATATGTTAAAGAACAAAGGACCAAATATTAACTAATCTTCAGTGACATGAAACAGAGTGTCCAGCAATAAGAGCTAATCACACATGGACTCATGCTGGTGGACTCCTCCCATCCTCCCAGTTTCCCCCCCGACATAAATAGACCGTGTGTGTGTGTGTGTGTGTGTGTGTGTGTTTTAAAGGAAGTTTCGTCAGTATCTGGGCGGTGCTGGCCTGCTGCTTGTTGTTCACAATGTGTTAGAAAGAAAAGGGCACAGAGTGGGAAACTTCTGCTGTTTTATAAAGTTACTTTATTGCTCCTACATAACCAAAAGAAACGGTGGACATGATTGGCAAGTGGATATGAGGACGTAGGTGACTTCCATTTCTTCTTGTATTCTTAAATAGGGAGCCTATTGGTGTAGATCACGGCTGACAATTTAAATGTTGGCTGACGGGTATTGATGTAGGCTGATTGTGTTGATGGTTTAGATGGAGGGTGACTTTGGGGATGGATGCTGATTGTTTAGATGTTACCCAACAGTGTATGGGGAGGCTGACAATGCAAATTGAGTATGAGAGTGTAGATGTTTCTTTACGTTACAGGTGTAAGTTGACATTTTAGATGGGTGTAGGGTCACCGTTCAGGTGGGGACCGATGGTGCACAGGGAGGCTGACCATTTATTTTGAGGTAGAAATTGCGTTTTTCTCCTGACGGTGTATATCAGGAGTACCCAATAGGTTGATTGCTGTGCTGGTAGATCGTCTGCCATTGGAAAGATTCCCATCTGGTCGACCACACGTGTGTGAGAACAAAAAACTTGATGCTAATTAGTGACCCTTGCTTACTAACAGACGCATTGCATTCAAAAGCTGGCTGACTCCAATCAGTGCAAGTCATGATGGTCCAAATGTTGGCTGACGGTGTAGATGGGGGCTGACGCTGCATGTGGAGGCTGACGGTGTAGATGGGGGCTGACGCTGCATGTGGAGGCTGACGGGGTAGATGGTGGCTGACGGTGTAGATGGGGGCTGACGGTGTAGATGGGGGCTGACGCTGCATGTGGAGGCTGACGGTGTAGATGGGGGCTGACGCTGCATGTGGAGGCTGACGGGGTAGATGGTGGCTGACGGTGTAGATGGGGGCTGACGGTGTAGATGGGAGCTGACGCTGCATGTGGAGGCTGACGGTGTAGATGGTGGCTGACGCTGCATGTGGAGGCTGACGGTGTAGATGGGGGCTGACGCTGCATGTGGGGGCTGACGGTGTAGATGGTGGCTGACGCTGCATGTGGAGGCTGACGGTGTAGATGGTGGCTGACGCTGCATGTGGAGGCTGACGGTGTAGATGGTGGCTGACGCTGCATGTGGAGGCTGACGGGGTAGATGGGGGCTGACGGTGTAGATGGGGGCTGACGCTGCATGTGGAGGCTGACGGTGTAGATGGTGGCTGACGCTGCATGTGGAGGCTGACGGTGTAGATGGGGGTTGACGCTGCATGTGGAGGCTGACGGGGTAGATGGGGGCTGACGGTGTAGATGGGGGCTGACGGTGTAGATGGGGGCTGACGCTGCATGTGGAGGCTGACGGTGTAGATGGTGGCTGACGCTGCATGTGGAGGCTGACGGTGTAGATGGGAGCTGACGGTGTAGATGGGAGCTGACGCTGCATGTGGAGGCTGACGGTGTAGATGGGAGCTGACGGTGTAGATGGGGGCTGACGCTGCATGTGGAGGCTGACGGTGTCGGTGGAGCAGTGTGTTGTGAAACGCTGCTCACATACTTCAGGGGTTTAAGCTTAAACTGATTATCGGGCTTCTGAACCTGAAGTTTAACAGACTGCACTTTCTCTCCGTCTTGTTTTTCTACAGTTCAAACAGTTTAGCTTGTTTTATAGAAATAAACAACTGTTTCCCAGTGAATGCATACTGTGGAAGGCTTTTGTTGTGATACGATCCTTACGGCTCTGTGACTAAAGAATGTAATAATCAGGGATGTATATACGGTATTGATCATGTATTGGGATTTCCCGTGTAGTGTACAATGACAGTACTATAATGCCACTGTGTGTGTGTGTGTGTGTGTGTAAATATATACATAACGGCAGGCGATATGCAACGTTACCAGAACAATGTAAGAGGTATTCTCGGAGCAAAAGTAAGTTAAGAAATACAGTATATGAATCTGTTTTCTTTTTCTTAACCAGTACCAGAAGAAACATGTGTCTTCTATCAGGGAACAGCATAAAGCATAATGCAGCTAATCTTCACTATCATGGGTCCCTGTTAGCAGGCACGTGCACAGGTAGACCCCTAGTGGTGCTCAAAAAAATAAAATGGACAAAAACAAAATCCCTTATTTCCCTTAAGTCTTGTCCAGCTGTTTACTGATGTTTGTCATGTTTAATGAAGAGAGAGCGAGGGGGAGAGAGAGACACACAGACAGACAGATCGTATAAAAGCAGTTTTACTGTTCTACAAATTTGACAAGTTCACTAGTTTTGTTGAATTAAATTATCTTAAGTTAAGCTACATGACCGTGAGGTACAGTGCCTTGCGAGAGTATTCGGACCCCTTGAACTTTTCGACTTTTTGCCACATTTCAGGCTTGATTCTTCACCAAAACATTGTTTTATATCTTTGTTTGAGGCTTGAAATGCGGCAAAAAGTTAAAGCTCAAGGGGGCCGAATACTTTCACAAGGCACTGTTTATTGAGTATATTAGTGTAATGCTGCTTATGCTTCTACTCTGTCAGAAAACAGTAAAAAAAAAGAGGTTGTTGTTATTGAGGTAAATCACTGTTATTAGGCACAACAGTGATTTATCTCATTTACAAAATGGGCAGCGTATCGCCAAGAAAAAAAGACCCCAAAAGCAGGAGGACAGGGATAATATCCTTTTATTTATTTATATTATTCATATTTTTAATTTCCTGAATAATTTTGGCAACGTGTGCCCTTTTTTGTTTCGAGCACCTACCCACCAAAATGTCTGTGCACGTGCCTGCTTGTTAGTGAGCTGAAGTGGTCTAGCAGCACAAAAGTCTGTAAAGACTGTTTCCTTTGAACCTAGCACTTATCTATACATGGAAAGTTACTGTAATGTACATCTAGACTTCTGCTTTGTGTGCATTTAAATAGATAGATAGATATATATATATATATCTATATATATCTATATCTATATCACTTCACTGGTGAAGAACATCTGGACTCAGCACAGGACTGCTGGCGAGACCAGGGCCATCTCTCTCTTTACTGAGATCTGACCTGAAGTCAGAACCTCCCTGACTACTTCTTCTTCTGTGGTTGCAGTGAGTCAGCGTGTCGTTTCTACAGCCATCAGATGAAGGGAAAGCACCTTGCCATCAAGAAGATGAATGAAATCCAGAAGAACATCGACGGCTGGGAGGGGAAGGACATCGGCCAGTGCTGCAACGAGTTCATCATGGAGGGCACGCTGACCCGCGTGGGCGCCAAACACGAGCGCCACATCTTCCTCTTTGACGGCTTAATGATCTGTTGCAAGTCCAACCACGGGCCGCCTCGGCTGCCAGGCGCCGGCTCCACCGCAGAGTACCGGCTGAAAGAAAAGTTCTTCATGCGCAAAGTCCAGATCAATGACAAGGACGACAAGGAGGGCGAGTACCGGCACGCCTTCGAAATCATCCTGAAAGACGGGAACAGCGTTGTGTTTGCAGCCAAGTCCGCAGAGGAAAAGAACGGCTGGATGGCGGCGCTGATCTCGCTGCAGTACCGCAGCACGCTAGAGCGCATGCTGGACTCCGCCATGATGCAGGAGGAGAAGGAGGAGCAGATGAGGTTACCGGCAGCCGAGGTGTACCGCTTCGCTGAGCCGGACTCAGAGGAGAACGTGGTGTTTGAGGAAAATGTCCAGTCTAAGTCCGGGATTCCCATCGTCAAAGCAGGGACGGTCCTGAAACTGATTGAGAGGCTCACCTTTCACATGTACGCAGGTGAGACGTAATGTCCCACAGGTGTTTAAAGACAGGATCCAGTGAGAGGTGATGTGTTCTCCTGATGTTGTAAAGTTTGTATCTACAGGATCGCGTTGTCGCTGTGATGTTTGAAGTCAGGGAGAGTTGGCTGTCAAGCGGCACACGAGGTTCTTAGCAATCAAAGTCGGCGTTAGCACACAGTGCCAAAGTTGACAGTCAGGTCCTGGGTAGGAGAGTCGTTTCGCTGGAAAGAGCAGTTCAGTCTCGTCGGGGTTGATGTTCAGATGTTGAACTTCATGAGAGAGCAGAGCCTGAGACACCCAAGTTCCTCAAGGGAGGAAATGAGGATCTGTTGATTTACTGTGTCAAATGCAGCAGAAAGGTTCAGAAGGACAGAGGAGAGAGAGAGGCGGCTCTAGCAAAGAGGGAAAGGGGGGTGATGGAGGAGAAGTCGGTGGGACAAAGGTAGTAGGAGATGGGTTTGAGAAAGAGGAGCTATTTCTTTGGTAAAATAGTTGAAGAAGGGTGGAGGAGGACTCAGAGGTTCGAGGAAGTTGGAGAAGATGAAAATGTTTTTTTATAAATTGTTTTTATAATTAAAGAATATTTGTTTAAATTCACCTCATTCATTTATTTTATGAAATAAGTCGATCGATAAAAAAAAGTTCTGCTCCGATGGGCACACTGACACATGCACACACAGGTAAGCACACTCCCACTAGTGGACAGAGGGCACACGCAAGAAAATGAAAATGTCTGCGTCCGTCTGCACCACACCTCCTCCTCCCTGTCGGCCTGTCTGTCCGCACCACTCTCCCAGCCGGCACCCCGAAGGTGTAAACCCAGGAGAAACCTTGTATGAACCAGGTTTCTCAACTGATTGTTGTGTTGTTATATTTTGTACCCTTTTTCAGATCCAAACTTTGTCCGGACATTTCTGACCACCTACCGATCTTTCTGTAAACCTCAGGACCTGCTCGACCTCCTCATGGAGAGGTGAGCTTCTGCCAACTCCACAGGGACCAATCCCAACACCTTGTACAATTCACACACCAATCAAAACCCTTTCTACACACCAGAGACTAACAACATTTTCCACTTCACGGACCTGCTTTGATTTTTCAGGTTTGATATCTGGGTGGATTCGTATAATATTACCTCCTAGTGTCTATTCCTAACCACTGTTTCTTGAACCCTGTGGAAAACGCCATGTCAAGGAAAGATGGTTTGGAGGATTCATGAGGAGTTAGGAAAAGAAAACCGCCTCTCCAGGTGATGAGCATGTTGAGGATGCTCTCTGTCCAGACTCCTTCACCTGAGGCTGCACAAGCCTCTCTGAAGAAGAAACTCGTGCACGCTGCTTAGTACTAAAAGACACACACATAGCTTTGAATATCACGTTGTAGGCTTTCCTATCATAGTGTTATGTCTTTTATTTGAAGAGTGCTAATTGGAGGAGGTTTACGTTAACTATTCAGAACGAACGAAAAGACAGGATACTGTCATAACTCACCATTTTACTAAACTGCATTTAACACAGCTTTAGCAAGCATCCTCCACGAGACGTCCTGTTGTCCAACATGTAAGTGTGAAACTTACAATAAGTTAACATGGCTAGCGTTGCTTTAGTTGGCTAAACGTACCCATCATGAGAAGACGTGGTGGCTCCAGCACGCTTGTGGTGCTGCTGTAAAAAGGCTACTCTGTTGTGCAGATGCTGGTACTGTTTGGTTTGCTGATGAAAAGTTCTCACTTGTTTTGGCTCTCCCACGTTCAACTTGGTGCTTACTGCTTGTAGACAATAGCAGCGATGCCGCTCCCAGCACTTCCTGTAGTGCAGGGGTGTCGAACCCATTTAAGGTTGGGGCCAGATATTGCCCACAAAAGTGGGCAGGACCATTAAAGTCATAGGGACATGTGAGTGGGGGGTGCCGTGCAAACCAATATAAAAATAACACAATGTGCCTCATGTCTGCCCTTCTGTAATCCACACAATCGCTAAACCAGCCGGCGGGCTTCACTGTATTGCAATGCCGAGTGAAAAGGGCCCGCAGCTCTGAATCTTTGTAGAATATTGGACGTGTCGACGATCAACGTTGTCGACTACGTTGACTAATCGTTGCAACTCTAACTACTTTACGTTTTACTCAGTGAGGAACCTTTCTAAGAAAATTTGACCATTCAAATCCATCCCAGATCTCAGGTGTGTGGTGGTTTCAGGTTTTCGATCTGATCTCAGGTGTGTGGTGGTTTCAGGTTTGAGATCCCAGAGCCGAGGCTCAGCGATTTGGATCCTATGGACGGAGGTGAACAGCCGCTCAGCGCCGAACTCAAACGGTTCCGTAAAGAGTTTGTCCAGCCGGTCCAACTCAGGTAGACACTGATACCTACTGGGGGCTCGCAGGCATTGCAGGGTGGGCAGGAATCAAAGGCTGGCGGCGGAGTAAAAAACACATCTTCATTTTCCCTGGACATTTAATTTAATCAATATCACAAATGAGCCTCAGAGGATTTTAACATATTTAAAGAACCCTAGATTCTTACATAGTGTTTATTTTTAATTAATATAATCCCCATATGATCCGTAGACAAATGTTCAGATGAGTTCCAGGTCTTTTAAAGGTTAGCCTTAAAGGTGAATAGAGTTTTCTATGCTAAATGAGACCAGAAAGGAAGCAGTGTCTCCTTTATGGCTTGTTTCACTAACCCAGGACGCTTTAAGAAAAGGTCTGAACTCATTATTGTGGTATTATTCATAGTTCATAGTTTAATTAGTCCTTCAACGTTACCTCAACATCACTACAATATTATTGACTAAACTCTGCCCAGGTAGAAGAGGAGCAGAGATGTATGGACGTGATGATGAGTGTGATGTCACGTTATGTTGTTCCTCATGCTTCCTCCACTCTCACCTGCAGGGTGTTAAATGTGTGTCGTCACTGGGTGGAGCATCACTTTTACGACTTTGAGAGAGACGCTTACCTGCTGAGACGACTGGAGGAGTTCATCGCCTCAGTCAGAGGTAGGTACTTGTGAGAGCACCTCTGTCATTAGTCAGAAGTTTTCCGATTACTGATATAAATCATATAAATAATGTGTTGCAGGTAAGGCAATGAGGAAATGGGTGGAGTCAATAACTAAAATCATCCAAAGGAAGAAGCAGGTCCAGGTGAGCATGCACAGTCACAGCATTACCTTCCAGAGCTCTCCTCCTCCCATCGAGTGGCACACCTGTAAACCAGGGAACACCGAGCAGTTCGACCTCATGACGCTGCATCCCATCGAGATTGGCCGGCAGCTTACCTTGCTGGAGTCAGACTTCTACAGGTAAGGGAGCCTGTACTCGTAGTCCATCCAAACCAAAACCATTAGAATAAAAAAACGAGTATATGAATGGTGGTCGGCCTGCAGGTAGCAGAGACTGTAATATCACGGGAGCGTATTATAAAAATACACTTTGAGTCTTCCTTAGGGGATGCTGTGCCCTCCAATATAATGGTAGAGAAAACGTTTGTTGTTTTACGATGCAGCTTTACATGGACATCATTTAAAGCAGGTCTTACCTTTTGACGGAACTTTTGACTTTCTGCAGGGCGGTGCAGCCGTCCGAGTTGGTCGGCAGCGTGTGGACCAAAGAAGACAAAGAGATTAACTCCCCCAACCTGCTGAGGATGATACGACACACCACCAACCTCACGCTCTGGTTTGAAAAGTACGAATAGCCCAACACCGTAATCGGGGGACCTCGGCCCCCGATACAGAGGGAGCACCGGCAATACTCACCTGTAATCACACAAGCTCCACTCTTGTTACCTGTGCCATCTCACATGCAGGTGTATGGTAGAAACCGAGAACCTGGAGGAACGAGTCGCCGTTGTTTCTCGGATAATCGAGATCTTGCAAGTCTTTCAGGAACTCAACAATTTTAACGGGGTTCTCGAGGTGGTCAGTGCGATGAACTCATCTCCGGTCTACAGGCTGGATCACACTTTTGAGGTAAGAACACACCCTGACCCTCATTTTGGTGAGAAAAAGCCCAAAACTCTAATGGTTGATTGGTTTAAAAATTGTTGTGATCCTTATAAAACACATAAACCATTGTTTTTGGTTTCCAGCAAATTCCCAGTCGGCAGAGAAAAATCCTGGAGGAAGCTCATGAGCTGAGTGAAGATCATTACAAGAAGTATTTAGCCAAACTGCGCTCCATCAACCCCCCTTGTGTCCCCTTCTTTGGTATGCTCCGACACACTTGCATATGTCTTTTTATAAAGCCTTTAAACTAGGGTGTCAACATAAATCCATAAATGTGGCGGCGATTAATGCGGCAAAATATTTTAACTTAAATTTGTTTACATCCGGTCTAAACTGAGAGAGTTGACTGCGGAAACGAAACGGCCGCTAGCTGCAGTCAGTCAGACAGAAAGACGGTAGCTCAAGATAGAGAGAGCTTTTTGTTTTTGTAAAACAGACGGCGGAGAGCTGAGTAGAGGAATTCTTCCACGTGACAAACGGAAGGGGGCTGGGTGACAATCGGACCACTTAATGCACTGCTAGGCTAAGCTAGCTGCTAGGCTACTTCCATAGAAACATCAAACTTTACCCTGCACACAACAGTCTGCAGAGGACCACCACCATGTCCAGAAGAGACAGTGGTTTGAAAGCGTCCTGCTACATGTGGGGAGATTCAAACAGCTGACAAATGATGGAGAGTTGAGTGCTAAGTGCACGAGGACAGCAGAAGGAGTTTTTTAGTTCAATATGTCCCTCCTCCAAGATGATCAAATGTGTGTAGTTTTGTGTTTTAAAGTAATAACGGGTTCTAAAATACACACGCTAAAGTCATTACTAACCCCTAAGAAAAACAAACATTCATTAACAACAACATTGTAACCTGCATTAAACGCCATTAATCATGATTAACAAAGTGTGCGATTTAATTAGTTACTTTAAACACGACTGGTTAAATGATGTCATTCTCTTGGTTTGTCAGGAATCTACCTGACCAACATCCTAAAGACTGAGGAGGGTAACCCTGACGTCCTGCGCAGACATGGCAAAGATCTGATTAACTTCAGCAAGAGGAGAAAGGTGGCTGAAATCACAGGAGAAATCCAACAGTACCAGAACCAACCGTACTGTTTGAGAGTGGAGACCGACATTAGGGTCAGTGTGACAAAGATGTCACTCCCTGTTCACAATGATAGAGCGGTGTGTGGTGTCAGAGGTGTGACTGCGTTCTCTGTTTGTGGAGCAGAGGTTTTTTGAGAACCTAAACCCAATGGAGGACCTGTCCGAAAAAGACTTTGCTGATCATCTATTCAACAAATCCCTGGAGATAGAACCACGAAATGCCCGATCATTGCCTCGATTTGTAAGTATTGCCATGGCAACACAGGTTATCCGCTCCCAGAAGGGAGGTTCAGGGTTACGGTTTACCCTCTCCCGTAGAAGGATGTGTAAATCTGTAACCCAATGACATGAAATATATAGAAAACGTTCAATGCATACGACATAAAGGATTTGAATTAGATTAATGATGGATAAATTACTAATAATAATAACAACAGCATTGAGTTTGATAACAAATATTCCCTCCCCGCGCTACAGATGAAGAAGTACACCTGTCCTCTGAAGTCTCCAGGAATCCGTCCAACCTCAGCAAGGCCCGGGACCATGCGGCACCCGACACCACTGCAAAACGAGCCAAGGAAGATCAGTTACAGCCGCATCCCTGACAGCGAGGCAGAGGGGGGGGCTGTCTCAGCTCCCAATTCCCCCCGCACCCCTCTGACTCCGCCGCCGGCCTCCGCAACCTCGAGCTCCACAGACGTTGGCAATGTGTTTGACTCGCCACAAGGTCCCAGGAGCCCTGTTCACTCCAGTAAGACCACCACACGTTCACAATAATGCCATAGTAACAGAGGGTGCGTGCTGCGTAACTGGGCGTGTGTGACGGTGTAACGGTGTGTGACATGTGTTAGGGAG
Source organism: Apeltes quadracus (assembly GCA_021346845.1). Taxonomy (NCBI): domain Eukaryota; kingdom Metazoa; phylum Chordata; class Actinopteri; order Perciformes; family Gasterosteidae; genus Apeltes; species Apeltes quadracus. Next base: position 20,103,450 of record CM037925.1, on the reverse strand, counting down.
TGTGTGTGTAGCCCTGTGTGTAATAGTCCATCCATCTATCCATCTTCAACCGCAAACTTCCCTTTCCCGGGCCACATCCACCAGCTCTGACTGGCGGGTCCAAGGTGTTCCCAGGCCAGTGCAGAGACATAATCTCTCCACCTCGTCCTGGGTCTCCCCCGCGGCCTCTTCCCAGCTGGACGTGCCTGGAACACCTCCCAAAGGAGGTGCCATGGGGGCATCCTTACCAGATGCCCAAACAACCTCAACTGGCTCCTTTTCCATCGGTTCCCTGCTAAGAACCGTGGCCTCAGATTTGGAGGTGCTAATCCTCATCTCAACCGCTTCACACACTGCTGCGAACCGCTCCAGTGAGAGTTGGAGGTCACAGACCGAGGGTGCCATCAGGACCACATCATTTGCCGAAAGCAGCGATGAAATCCACAGCCCCCGAAATGTAGACCCTCCTTCACCCAACTACGCTGTCTACAACTACGATATCCTGTCCATGAAAACTACAAACAACATTGGTGATACGGCGCAGCCCTGGCGGAGGCAAACCCCCACCGGAAACGCCTCAGACTTACTGCCGAACACCCGAACACGGCTCTCGCTTTGGGTGTACAGGGATCGGATGGCCCTAAGTAAGGAACCCCTCACCCCGTACTCCCGCAGCACCTCCCACATTTTCTCTCGGGGGACCCGGTCAGACGCCTTCTCCAGGTCCACAAAACACATGTAGACTGGATGAGCAGACTCCCAGGCCCCCTCCAAGATTATTGTGAAAGAGTAAAGAGCTGGTCAGTTGTACTAGGACCAGTGTATGTAGCAGTGTGTATGACGTGGGTGTGTGAGTGTATGTGACGTGTGTAATGCATGTACGGGTCTGATTCTATCACATGGTTTCTCCTCTCAGGGTCTTCCTCTGTCTCCTCTATGGTGAGTTTCAGTCGTGGTTCTGAGGAGGTCCCGGTTCCTCCTCCCGTTCCTCCTCGCAGACGTCCAGACTCGGCCCCAACTGACTCGTCCCCCTTAAAGGTAACGGAACAAGTATGAACAAGTAGAAGTCAGATCTCAGACTGGATCTCAAAGTGGAAGTTGGTTACACTCTCTCTCTCTTTGTCAACCCCCCCCCCCCCCCGCTCTCTGTTCAGATGATGTTGACATTGGACAGTCCCCCTGCTGTCCCCCCTCGTCAGCCCACCTGTAAGCTGCTCCCACCTCGTTACTCATCGTCTCTGTCCTCATCGTCTCCCCCTGACAGCCCCCCCTCCCTGCCCCCTCGGGAGCCTCTCAGTTCTCCTTTACACCTTCTCCCCCCTCCTCAGGGACGCCCTCGTTGTGACCTCCAGGCCTTCTTTCCTTCTACCGCTTCCTCCTCCCCCTCCATCAGCTCCGTCCCCATTGCCTCCTCCCCACCCCCCCTCCCTCCTCTTACCCCTGTCACCCCCGTTCCCACCCCTAGTTCCAGGAAGATGCCCCTTCCCTCTCCAACCATCCCGCACCTCGCGCTTGACGGCCCCCCAGTCCCTCCCCGGCACACTGTCCCCAAACTTCCTCCCAAAACCTACAAGAGGGAACCTCCGACCCCCGCACTCCTGTTAGACACCCCCCCAGAACTGTGATTGGACAACCTGGACCTCCTGAGGGAGCAGAACCGCTGTTTCAACAGCTTGTTGAGGAGGTGGGGCTTGATGAGCTCACTCTGCAGCTGATTGGATGAGAACAAATAAAACAATGGATTTAAAGACAAAAATATCTGATTGATCAATCAATCAATATCCTGCGCCCTTATTCTGAAGAACAAACTAATTGTGTGCCCTTATTCTGAAAAAGAAGTGATTGTATCCTCCAGCTGTAGAACTTTTGTCCGTTTATCAGACCTGATGAAGGAGGATTTTGGGTAACATAGTTCTCCACGAACTGATGTGGACGCTGGGTCTGAAGTGTTGGTGCATCAGCATCCTTCAGGTACTGGACCAGAACCAAAGAGGAATTGTCTTAGTTCTGGTGGATCTAATGTTGTTTATATCTGATTGCTGATGTCTATTCTTTCTAAAACGTTCTAAAACAAGGGAATAAACGGAATAAACGTGTTTGTGAACTATGCTGAAAGGACCACACAAACCGCTTCGCTGTCTTTGTTTTCCCTTAAGTACAGAACGAATAAATCATCTTTAACTTCAGATAATTAACTTAATTAACACATACTGCATTTACGGTGTGTCTTTTCCTGGTGTCTTGACCTCCTCACTCCCTTTCAGCTGGAATTTATTTGTTAGATTCATATAAATACTAACTACTGAGCTTTAGGGGAGGGGGAGAGAATCGGTACCTCATCGTATTGCAGTATTTTGCGTGGCGGTATTGTGTTGATACATGGTCAAGTATCAATCTTTTATGATAGAATATTCATAATTTTCTTCAGTCCAGATGGTGCTGCGTTTTCTGGTAAGGCGTGATTGGTAGGAAGTTGGTCAATTGGAGAAAAAAATGATAATGTGCTGTCCAATTGTGAGCGAGCTAAGAAATAAACACATCTATGGCCTACTTTCTCTGCAAAGACCAGCGTCATACATTACATAATTACACATTACCTGTAATGTTTGCAGTCATCAAAATCAATGAAGTGAGATGAGCAAAATAAAAACCTTATTAGATGCAATATGTTGACAAAGTTTTCCTTTGTGGACAATTTTAACAAGTTTAAAATTAATTTTCATACTAATTAAAACTTATTATTTTGATGGAAGTGAAGTAATTTTCATTCCTCAAATTTTAAAGTTTCAACATCTGACAGCTGACCTGTGGAGATGCCCTTAGCTGTAAGCCCTGCCCCTGGTGATGACATCATCAATCTGTCTTTCAGCTGCTGCTCAGCGTGAGATTAGGGTTTAAACCTGCAGAGAACCTTCACCTCTCCACACACAAAGGCGAAGGAGAAGAAGAAGAAAATGGCCGACTCCACCAGCAGCAGTCACTCCAACTCTTCGTCCAACAACTCCTCTTATTCCTCCCTCAGAGACTTCACACATTCAGGTAAGGCTCAATAATTCAACATCATCAAAGTGATGACCTCTCACTGATATGATTGATCACTACGACAGGTTATTCATTGAGATGCTAGTTATGAAGTAGCTCATATGTGTAATTATAATAGACAAACAGGTGTCTGTCAAATCTAATAATTTATAGTAAATACTAAGAAATTACAAATTATAGTGATATAACTAAAAAATAAGGGTTAGGGTTTAGTCCTTTCTCTACCCTCTTACAAACCTCTACATTGAACGTGTTACGGACTATTATGTCCGGTGCACAGAAGGACTTGCTCTTATACAAATGTTTTAGTAATGTAAAGACGTTCTGATTTTTTTGAAAATTCTATGTTCCTTTCTGAAAAATATCTTTGACTGTGCAATCCGACTGTACTGCTCCTAAATGATCCGTCCTTGCTTAAACTATCACGGCAACAAAAGCGCACACAGCTGCAAACAAAATGCTGCCATCATGTTGGAATCCCCACATATTCTTATGAAGTCCCTGTGGTCAGCTACTTATGTAGTTGTCATAAACATGAAAGTCTCAGTAGCCCAAGTCCACAGTGACTAAGAGGAACAATCGCACCCTGGATTAGAGTCTGGAAAAAAAGTCAAAAAATGTATGTAATTAATTAAATGTATTATATTCCCTATATATTTTAAGGATATATAGGGGGCAGGTGGGGTCATGAATATGTGAGTATGAATGTAGGTATATTTATGTGCATGTATGTCTGTAAATGTACATAGACACATGTGGTGTTTGTGTAAATACAATATATGCATATACGTATACTTCAATGGTGTTTTGTATATCAATGTACTTATGGTTTACCTTTTTATCTTATAAATACAAAATAAAAAGATTGATCACTAAAGTAATAACAATTGACCCAAACTAAGTAACCAACTCACTGCTGAACTGACATAATTGTAAAAGCTGCTTTGGGGTTGTTAACAATTTACCGTGATCACATAATCTGTTAAGTCGCGGTTACATAGTTCTATTGTTCAATCAGTTGATCTGCTCAGCTGACGAATATTAGTCTCTCAAGCTGCTGGAGATACTGGACTATAGTCCAGTAAGTAATAATAACTTACTTATCGGACTGGACTGCAGTCCAGTAAGTGGAGGTACTGGTACTGGGGGTACATGTATCTTCTCGGATTGATATTGTGTGTCACTTTCCTCAAAGAAAGTATCGATACAATCCATTGTATCGATAGCATCGATACAATTGATTTATTACATTTTCAATCGATGTTTGATTGATATATGTCGTCCATATGGCCAACTCGCCGAGCACAGATCGATGTAGTTGGATCGGAGGAATATAAATCGATAACAACTGAATCGTTACACCCCTAACAAATTAGCCTCAAGGGGCTTTACAGTCTGTACACATGCGATATCCTCCGTCCCGAGACCCTCACATCGGCACAGGAACAACTCGCCACAAAATGAAAAAACTCTTTCAGGGGAAAAAGGGAAGGCTTAAGAGATTTACAAGAACACCCTGATAACAAAGGATCACAGTAATCCAGTCTAGAAGGAACAAATGCATGAACAGATTTTCTATATATTATGTAGATGAAGAAAGGCAGTCCTTGAAGTCTTCTTTATATGAGAGTTGAAGGACATATCCTGGTCAAAGAGAACTCCAAGATTCTTGACGGTGCTGCTGGATACCAGAGAAATTCCATCCATAGAAACTGTATCACGTGACCGCTGACTTCAAAGGCGCTCTGGGCCTATCAAGATGCACTCGAAATCTTGACTGAAAGTCCTCGAACAAAGCATTGTTTTGTAGAAAGTCACATAGTTGATTTGCGACGGATTTCTCGAGGATCTTCGAGAGGAAGGGAAGATTAGAGATCGGTCTGTAGTTAGCCAACACCTCCGGAGCAAGAGTAGGTTTCTTAAGAAGAGGCTTAATTACAGCTATCTTGAAGGACTGTGGTACATGTCCTGTCAACAAGGACAGATTCATAATATCCAGTAAAGGCATGCTAATTAAAGAAAAAACTTCCTTAAGCAGCTTAGTTGGAAGAAGATCCAAGAGACAAGTAGAAGATTTAGACTTCCAAATTGTAGAAGTCAGTTGATCCAGGGTGATGGAAGAGAAGCCATCCAAGTAGGTATCAGGGCCCACTGCTGCACCCAGGGTTCCTACATCCGAGGACGGGTCGGCACTAGTTGAGGGCAGGAGACATCAATTTTCTCTTTGATAGTCAGAATCTCATCATTGAAGAACTTCATGAAGTCGTTACTGCTGAGGTCCAGAGGAATACATGGCTCAACAGAGCTGTGACTCTCTGTCAGCCTGGCCACAGTGCTGAAGAGAAACCTGGAGTTGTTTTTATTTTTGACAGTTCACCCGCAATAACAATACAGAACAACATCGCTGCGTACCGGGAGCGCAAAACGAATCAATATAAAAAAACAACCCAACGAGCCTCTCGTCTGTTAGAAGCAATCTGCCAATGGCAGGTGCTCTACCGGCACTGCGTTAGTGAATGACGTGTTCCCCTGGTCTAACGCATGCGCTCACTCAGAGTGCTTCTTTAGGAACAGCAGCTACTTTTATAGAAATGTCTTTTTGAAGTTCTGACAATAGCAAATTCATCTGGCAGGCCACAGTGGACCCCACCGGGGACCGGATTTTGACACCTATGTTGTAGCAGTATCAGAAAGATTATCGATTTGGGACGGACTGAAGTTTTCACAGGAGTCTTCTGATATTGTGAGACAGGACACTGAACTTACAGCAGAAGGAATGGCTTCTTTAAATGAGGCTACAGCGGTCTCTGATAATCGACTGTAGAAACGTTTGGCAGGAGGAGGTTCCGGTAGTAGAAATTCGAAGGTTATCAGACAATGGTCCGACAAGAGAGGATTCTGTGGAAAGATTGTTAAATGTTCTATCTTAATACCATACACAAGAACCAAGTTGAGGGTGTGGTTAAAGCAATGAGTTGGTTTATTTACACTTACCTGAATAACAGCTGTTAACTAGATTCATCAAACTACACAGAAGAGGTCATGGGGGCTTAGGTTGTCTGGTAGACTACTGGCTACTGTCTCGTAAAAACAGAAGGCAGAGCAATGCAAACTTTTGGTTATTTTAGTTCTCTGACTCGCTCTCTGAGACTCAGCCTCTCGTTCTCACTGACTAACTCTCTCTCCCTCGCTCTACAGCCTTGCAGCTTTGCCACTGGAAAGAACCAAGGAAGTCGTTGGTTGCGTTCGGCTTGTCGCTGCTGGTTCTCGTGTCGGTGGCAACGCTTTCTGTCATCAGCGTGGTGTCGTACCTGCTGCTGACCTGCCTCTGTGTCACCATCACCTTCAGGTGAAGGCTTCACATAACCTGAACTAACTAAACTAAAGAAACTACTCTTACTTGTTACACCTCATTTATTATGTTCTTCTTAAGTTATATTTATATAATGAAGGAGAGCAATTTTATCATTCACAAAAAATACAAATTACTATTTATTATAAAGACCACCATTGTTTTTACTTTGATTCACTTTATTTTTCTCTTTGCAAGAACTCATACGAGAAAAAAAGCTTAACTAATTTAAACACAGTAATTTACTATAGGTATTTAAAATAATTATTCGTAAGTAAAATTTGTCTGCTTTTAATTGCAAATGAATCCTATATTTATTCCAAATGAAACATTTTACTCAATGTACGTATATAGATTATTTCTTTGGTTGCTTTTTCCGAATTTTAAACTTGCAGAATAAATAAATACATAAACCTGAAGCGTATTTGAACATTATAAAAAAAGAACACATGCCTTATCCAAATGTCCGTCACACTCTTTATGTCATCTACTTTGTTTCTCCATGATTGTATTTTACGGCGCATCAAAAGTGTGTTAGAGCTTACCTGAATAGAGTTTCGAGCATGACTTAGCCCAAATAACGTAGCAAATGCAAAGCATTAAGGACTTCCACACCATCAATATCAATTCCAATGTTGAGTGGTGGTGAGGACGTCCTCATCCTCCTCGCTCTGCTCCAGTGTAATTTTTGTGAGCCAAATAGTAAAAGACCAAAAACTTAGGAGAAAGTTATTCTAACGAAACTAGTTTGTGAAATAACATAAGAAATATCTACAAATAGAATTCTCTTCATCGACTCTGATGTGATTAACGTCTCCCCTGGTCAAACATGCATTTGTTGCTGTGCGTTCCTTAGTCTCCTGGAATGCATGGTTAAGAGCCTAACCAACTCATGGATGACAGCCCAACAAAGGTCAATCAGAATGCTCCAAACCGTCAGCACTAGTTATTGTTACTTGGTCATCTCTAACTCTACTGTTGTTAATTTCTACTGCACTCATATCAATGTGTGAATTGATTAAGGCTGGACTGAAACGTGTTTTTTGTCTGAATGAAGTTATTGTTGGTGAAGTGTATCTGCTTCCTGTTTGTAGGGTTTATAAATCTGTTATCCAGGCCGTCAAGAAATCAGACGAAGGTCACCCGTTCAGGTAAAGTCATTGGTGTTGGGCTGATACAGGTGTCAGATTTACAGTGTCATTTTTGTTATGTACCGTTATATTGGCGCATACCCGTAATAACTGAGGTTGCCCTTCGTCAGACAGCAGAATCTATTTTTACACCTGACAGATGAGTTTGTAGCAGTTGGGGCTACTTGTCTTGTGTGTATTGAGATTGAGTCATGGTTGTAACAACAATATACAACAATTAATAACCCACAACAAACGCTGTTTAACAGGGTCAAACACGTGTTTGTGACACATGAACAATTTGTAACACTAATAATTGTACATTTATAAAAAATTACCCCACCGAACTGCATGCTGGGTACAGCTCACAATAAGAAGTAACTCTGTTGCTACATGAAAACACGGAAAAGAGGACAAACCAGAGATGCACCAATACAGCTTGTGCCCAACAGAGGAGCTGTGTCTGTTTGGAGGCTCTGGGGTTAGTCGCCAGTCTTTGCATCCTGTCTCCTTCATGCGAACAGGTCTCTGTTGGAGACGGACATGTCTGTATCCTTGGAGTCCGCCCGGCTGCTAACTGACCGGTCTCTGATTCATGTGAACTGGTTAACCAGTCAAACCAGGAGGCTGCTGCTGGTTGAAGACCTGGTTGACTCGTTGAAGGTCAGCTTCACACAGAATATGTTGGGGATGGTTTTAAATGCTACTTTGTGTTCACGTTTTTAAATGTCTCTCCTCCTTCTATTGTTTGTACATTATGGGTTTGGTCCTTGTTAAGCTGGCTGCTGTCATGTGGATGATGACGTATGTTGGAGCCATCTTTAATGTAGTCACCATCCTCATCCTTGGTGAGTACTCATCCTACTAACTTGTTGATTTAGATCAGTTGAATAAAACTAACAAACTGAATCATCTTCCTTATCCAGCTGACATCATGTTCTTCAGCACTCCTCTCATTTACCAGAAGAAAAAGGTACAAAAGAAAGTTTGTTTTGGTTTCAGGGTTTCTGATGATAACAGAAGCTGCATGAACATGAGACAAACGTTAGATAATCAGGAATCAGGAAACATTTATGGAAACCGATGTCTCCGATCAATCATTTATTTCCACTTCCACCTTCTGTGTGTGTTTAGGAGCAGATTGATCGATACATTGAGTTGATAAAGTCCCGATTGGTGGAGATGCGGCAGAAGTGAGTTCACGTCTCATAAGTCTATATCTTACATCTATCCGTGAGTATTTATACTGTGATTTAGTACCGTCTCTGTGTGTGCATTGATAAGCAATATCAGTCAATTCTGTGTGTATGAATACCCTATATCAATAGTGATTAACAGACTGTTTGTGTATATATTGGTACTTACTATAAGTAAATGATGTGTATTAATACTCAGTATCAGTACTTTCTGTGTGTATTAGTACTGTAATACTGCTTCTGTGTCGTCAGGATGAAAGATAGGTTACCTGGGGCTGTGGGAAGAACCAAAGCTGAATGATCCAGCACGCTACTTCATACGTTGATGTTTTCTCTGATTGATCGGTTTATCACTGATCCTGCTGTATTCATGCAGGATGATTTTCAGATAAAAACTTTGTTGATCCACTTTTATTTTCTTGAGTAGTTATTATCTCTATTATCCCTATGACCAGAGTCTCCATTTCAGAGGCAAGATTCCTAACATTATCACAGCATCACTGCCTTCACAAATATTCTGGGTCACAATTGAGTCCATTCACTTAATAAATGATACTTTAAATGTAATGAAGGCTCTCCTGGCTGGTAAGGTGGGCAAGTGAAAACTCTCTGACCCGTAGCTGCTGCTCACTGTCATCTTATTTTTGCAAGATTGTATGACGTGAAGGGGGTTTGTTTGTGTGCCTTGGGGGGGACGGGGGGGGGGGGGGGGTTAGGGTCTTTTAGGGTCTTTTAATCACACAATGCAGCACCAGCTGTTGCAGACACACACCAGTAGTGCGCCTTCCCACTTGTCATCCGGTTTTACTGTTATGACATAATAAGCATTTACTCAGAAACAAAGTCCACTGAACTGTTATCAGGGGTTAAAGGTCACTGCAGACAGAAGAACTGAATCTGCTGAAACTGCAGAAGGACGACAGCCAGAAGAGAGGAGGAAGATCTGTTAGAGGAACAAAAGAAAACGTGACGGATACAGAAATAGTTTCTCAACTGGACTAAAGGAGACTGAACCAAAGCTTCAGCAGAGTAACTGAGGATTAAATAAAGTGAGACGGGTTGCTCGTTGTTGAAGTTCAACTAGCAGAAGCATATTCTGTGAAAGTAAAACCTGGAACATTGAGAATATCTGGACGCAGAGCCAGCGGCCACTGAGGAAACACTGAAGGTAAAGCACCAGAAGGTTTCTTTACTGAGACTCAAAGTTGAAGATAACTCTGGTAATATATTTATCACTATATGCCAGTTTGAATTGCTTTTTGTTCAGAACATTTACAAATTAAACAAAAGGTATGTATGCATTCATATGATATCCTATATATATTTGTATTTACAGAAGAATCACAGAGCTACAATCACCAAATTCAATCTAATGGGTTTTTGTTAAGGAACATGAAAGACATTTCATTATGGTTGGGTGTGAAGGAATTATGTACAGTTGGGGTACCAACACAAGGCCAAATAAGAACCCTGTCACAATGGTTAGGTTAAGAAAATCGAGGTAAAACATTTAGGAAAATATCGGTCCTGTGTTTTATGTCCTGACATGTAAACGTAATGTGTGTACGTCCACCACAAGAAAGGTGCCAAATTTCCATCTATCTTCTGCCTACACGACCCTAAAAAACGTAATTTATGTCCTTGTAAAACCACTACATATTCTGTGACTCTTACACATAAAACTATGCGTAAAGAGTTGGAGGTCTGAATGTGTTGGAAGTGTGGCAAAAGCCAGTGGCAGCGGGTGGATTTTTTTTTTTGGTAGCCACCCAGTCAGTTTCAGTAAATCAAGTAATGAAGTCTATATGTGGTGGAAATTTGTGGATTGAGCCTTTGTGAGAAATCAAAAGTATCTAATTACAGAGAGAAGTCAAATGACTCAATGAAGCTGAAATGGGACAGATTGTTCCTTCTCCCTCAGAGGAGCGGCAAGATCTGATCAAGCATAAAGGGGAGGGCACAACGGTTGAAGAGGAACCTACGCGACCCGAAACTCATTTTCTCTGTGTTAGAAATACAAGGTGTGCGCATGTGCCAGGGTTGAAATGCGTGTGTCGTACAATTTTGTTTCAACTCGGTGGCGTCGCCGAAAGAGCCACATGTGGCTCGCGAGACATAGGTTCCCGACCCCTGATTTGATGGATAGCAAAACAGGATAAGGATCGGTCAAGGCACCTTTAGGTTCCATCTGCTAAGACAGGATGCCATTGTGACGTAGGTCCGGTCACACAACGAGTTACTGAGAGACTCACAATATGCAGCTCAGCAAAATCTCTGACTATATATTACAAATATTATATATATATATATATATATATATATATATATATATATATAAGACCGACTCAAAAGCCCCACAAAACTTCACACTTAACTGTTTTGGATAAAATGTGGCTGTTTTAATCCACGTTCTGGTTGTGTGTCCTCACCGCATACCTGTGTAGTGATGTTAACTTTAACGCGGTGACGTGAGTTTTTTGCTGCGGTCAACCAGCTTCCACTTCCATACACAGTCACGCACATTGTCGGGATTTCCTATCCCCTCCCCCCCGCCCGAGTTGGTTGATGAGAAGAATCCGATACGTCACTCAAGTAAAAAAAGTTATTAAGAAGAGAAAAAGTGTTAGATGAGCAGTCCTCCGCAGGTATACTCTTCATTTTTAAGTGTGCCAGAAACTCAGATGCTCTTTGGGTTAACAAAGTACAATAGAAAAAAATAGTCAGATGGTTCTCGTCGACTAAAAGCATCACTGATCCACCCTTAAATACAGCTCACGTTCAGTCGGACTGAAGTTGTACATTACTGCAATCAGTTGGTGGCGAACATTGAGCTTCTCGGACCTCTTTCACACCCTTTTAACCACTGCATCACAGGGTTTCCTCATGTACCTGTTTGTGTTTCTCTGAGTATCTTCTTGGTTTCAGTTCATCAGATCCTCGGAAGATAATGGCCGCCAGCTTACCGAGCGACAAGTGAGTAAAAAAACCCTTCTATTTTCAGGATCATTGAGCAATAAGAATTTGGTTTGGAAACTGGAGGGTAGCAGCTATCAGTCCACACATTGTGGACTAGTAGCTGCAGAGGACGATTCACCTCCTGGGTTCTGTGTGAGATTCAGGGTCCACCTCTACCAACCAACACCTTTGTTGGAGACTGATCAAGGTGGTCCACCTCCGCCAGCCACCACCTTAAATACAGTGTGATCCAGTTGGTTCCCCCCCCCCCCCTTACCAACCATCACCAACCAATTATTTTATTTTGAACACATGATCCTGTAGGTATTTTGGCGTTTGGCTGATCTTCTTCATGCTCGGTTTGGGGACGCTACTGCCCTGGAACTTCTTCATGACTGCTACAATGGTATAACATCACCATCTTAAGCGTTAAAACTGATAGTATTTTAAATGAAAGAGAATTTAAACACTGTCACATATTGAGTGTGAAAGTTTGGATAACAAAACGTTTTCTCTACATATATGTAATTAATTAAGATAATGTATGAAAACAGTTTATTTTCGGTGCGTATCAAGACAAAAAGTGTAACTTTTTTGTTTTTAATGTTTGAGGTAGGAACAAATGGGATTACAACTGCAAACCACAGTATTGAGATCAACCTGTTTTTGGACTGTTGTTTCATTAAATGTAGACTCAAAACAATTCTGTCTTTTTCAGTACTTTACTAGTCGTCTAAAAGACTCCTCCTCGGTTGATTCTTCAACCAATCAGACAGAAGCATCAACTGAACATCGAAGTCTTCTTGAGGCTAAATTCAACAATGTGATGACGGTGTGCGCCATGCTGCCACTGCTTATCTGCACCTGCCTCAACTCGTTCCTGCACTCACTGTGAGTATTATGACATTACAATATCTGCTGTATGCAGAGCCATTAAAGAGAAGTTCCACAGGATGCATAAAGTACATTACAGGTTCAATACCATTGTACCAGTTTTTACCAGCAATATTATTCTTGTGATTAAACACGAGCATGGTGTGTATTTTATCCAGTGTTATAACATTTCTCTCAAACAAACCACGGCGAATTGAGAGCACAAAAACCAAGCCATCGAAGCGTAAAGGTTTTGAGGAGTCTTGGAACCTGTGTGAAGAGGAAGGAGTTAATAGTCTCTAAGCGCGTTCCAGGGACTTGCAGGAGGTTCCTGGGGCCCTCAAGGAGTCCTTAAGGGGAATTTAAGCCATGTGTAAAGTTCTTGTGTAGAGGTTCTTGAAGATGCTTTTGGTATTATCCTCCACAAGGTGCCTGAACTTGTTTACTCGTTGCAGTTTCCATTCCTATGTTCAATCCCTTAGCTCTTATTCAGTTCACTAGACTCTCTGAGCTCCTCCTCTTCTGTGTCAGTATCCCTCAGCGTCTGCGAGTGATGGGGTCTCTGCTCATCATCATGTTTGTCTTCATCGCCACCGCTGTCCTTGTTAAACTTCCTATGGAGCCACTGCCCTTTTTCTCCGTTACCATGGTGAAGATCATCGTTATCAACTGTGAGTCGGTTTGCTTGTTGTTAATAGCATTTCTTTTTTGGTGGGGGGGCTCTTCAACACAGCTTGTTACAAAATGCTGTATTAATAATGTAACTATTATTAGGCTTTTAGCGCCAAAGGTAGACATGCAACTAAAAATAGCTGGAAATGATTACCTCAATTGAACCCATGTTATTTATGTTAAATGTGGTTTTTGGAAGGTCACGCCCTTCACACTAGCTCAAATAGATTTGAACGTTGAATCACTGGTTCAGTTTAATTGAATATACAGAAAAGCATCTTGGTCTGTTTCAATTTGCCTACTTCAGGTTTCCAGCATTCTGAATTTTGTCTGACTATTACAAAAGTTTCTTTTATTTTAGGACTGATCTTATTAAATATTTTTAAAAGCCTGTTCATCTAGTTAAGCTTTTAATAATTGATTCATTAACTTCCAAATGGCTCAATACAAAAGTCAGCAACCAGAAGCAGTCTACAATGTCTAGAACATTACCCGAATATTATTAATATTAATATCACCTTATTAAAAGTCACAAATGGTATGATTGGTTTGTGATTGATCTCCGTCTTTCTGCCATCAGAAAAGAGGTTTATTTTATCAGTTGATCTTCATCCTGCTGGGTTGGAAACCTCATTTGATCCTTAGATCTTGGTTCTTTGTACTATTCTTTGTACCTTTGAATCAGAGGATGATCCGAGTATCTTTCAGCATTCGGAGCCGTGCTTCAAGGAAGTCTGTTCGGCATGGCCGCTCTGCTGCCGGCTTCCTATACGACTCCCATCATGAGCGGCCAAGGACTCGCTGGAACCTTTGCAGCCTTTGCAATGATTTGTGCCATTGCAAGTATGATCAATAATTTAGTGACAAAAAAAATATTTCAACCATAAAAACAAATCTATAACATTTTGTTTAATTTTAATTTCAAGGGTAATAGTTAAAATGTCTCAAGAATTCATCCAGTAAGTAATCCTCCTCCTCTTCTTCTTTCCATCCTCTTCTCTCCCTCTAGGCGGCGCAGGGCTTGAAGATGCAGCATTTGGTTATTTCATCACTGCCTGTTTTGTTGTTTTTCTATCTGTCCTCTCTTACATTCTGTTGCCTAAACTGGTAGGTGACACGCACACAGACACACCGACACACCGACACACACAAGACTCTACTGTAAAAAACAAGTTACCAATCACAACATTATAACGGTTGACATTTATAACTATGAGCAAATAACAGCATCAAGGTCTTTCTGTTCCAAAAAGCAGCCATACCAGCCAATGTGTACATTGATCATCTATGGATCAATAAACTAACTATGGATCAATAATCTGTTCAGTCGCGGTGCCCTTTTGAGACTTTTTAGTCTGTGAAGTCAATGTCTGTTCTGGATTCCTTTGGAAAATGTCACAACCTGGCTCATGGAAAGTGACAAACAAGGGAGTCCACACGTTGACTTAGAACTAACTAAATAAGAATATACAGCAGAAAATGAACTGGTGAAATGTGAAAGTAGGCATAAAGGAAAATGTCCACGTAAGAGTTGGCTACCTTTCTCCGTGTTTCTGTGCCTGTCTTACCCCCCCATATGCTTTCATTGGTTGAGAAGCATGATGACCCCCCATCCAAGGGTTACCCTTTCAAAATAATAATATTATTAAAAATGTGTGCGATGGAATTGCTTGCGTTAATAAATGTGTTCTGTGTTTTCAGAGGTTTTTTGAGTTTTATCAGGAGAGGAATAGGACCCAGGAACCAGAGGAGGAGAACTCAGTAAATCTTATGGACAGAGGTAACGAATAAACACGATAACACAGATTTAATATACTTGTACTATGAACTGAGTTATCTTTTGGCAAGCTCATCTCGTTTGTTCAACCTTTTTCTTCTTCTTCTCCCTCCCTCTTTTCTGAGTAAATGTAAAGCTGCTGACCAGGACATGAAACAGAACATCTCCATGATAAACATCTTTAAGAAGGTCAGAGAAACAAGGAGCTCAAAATTTTAATGGATCATCATCATTGAGATCATTGATGAAGTTGTTTTCATGCAATTCCATTCAATTGACTGGCTTTAGCTTGTAATTGAAGGTCAGTACAGTTCATTAAAAGTCAACAGGTATTTTTTTCAAGAAGCAGGTGGGTTTAACAGGAGATGTTTTTACCCGAATACAATAGTTCTTTCACTTAGTACATTTATTTTATATGTTTGACTATCACCCTTCAGATCTGGCAGCTTGCTCTGTTGGTGTGTTTCACCTTCACTGTCACCATCGGAACGTTTCCCGCCATCCCTGCTGACACTAAATCCACCATTGCAGATGGAGGCTCCTGGGGTAAAGTTTCTTCTTCTGTAACGGAGCTCCTGAGTGGACGGGTCTGTTTGGTGTTTCCCATGTTTTTGTGTGTGAGTCCCGTGCTTGTTGTTGTTTTATCCATATCCATTAGCACTTTAACCAGTAGCGGGATCAGTAGAACCATAGAATCATTAGAACTAGGGCCGGAACTCGATTAAACAAATTAATCTAATTAATTAGAGGCTTTGTAATTAATTACTCGCATTTTAATTGCATAAATAATTGACCTGAGAACAGTGAGAAGTAATATTTTTCACATGGATTTTTAGTATACTATTGAATAATGACTGAATAAATAAGCATGAGCAACAAAATATTGTTTATTTTTGTTCCGACGTGGACTTGGTTCCCCTGGTCCTTAAACCAGTCCATCTGGTGCAGTGTGGGTCCTTTTACTCGGAGTCGGGCTAACGTCCATGCTACACTGCATGAAAAGTATGATTTTCATCCCCGTAAACGCCCGGAGATCTCCCTCCTTTTCGGTAGTTTCCGACAATTTGCAACCCGCGCTTGTCGGGAACAAACTATGACCAGAGCCCTCTAAGGAGAGCCTGGGCTCCCTATTCGGGCCCATTGTATCCATCTTGGTTGCAGTTCCGTTAGATTCCACTGGAGGTGATCGCAGGCGAGTGCAGATCGTATTGGACTCTATGAAGCTAGACGGCTAAATGTAGCTCTTTCTCCTGCTTGTCGTTGAATCAACGTAGATTTTATTGTTAATTCCGCAAGTTCAATATGGATTATAGACCAAAAGTCGAATGAATGAGTGCTTATGTCCTTTCGATTTCTTACAGGTTGGGCCGTTGTTGGCCGGAACACGCTAGCATTCTGCTAATGAATGCTGATTGGTCGGTGACGGATTGCGACCGATTACGACCAGAGACCCCGTTTGATGGCAGCTGAAGCTAAAGCAGAATCAGAAATATAAAGTTTAGGAGGACTTTCTGTCCAAGTTTACCTCAAATAGCAGCTGGTGTTGTCGTTGTCGATCATGTTGCTGATGCCGTGAGAAAGGAAGCCATGATTCGGGAGTGCCGAAGAGATCGCCGAAGAAATGGCCGTAAAGCAGCACCTCCGGCAGTATGCAAATATGTGACGTCATCACATTTTTTGAACGGATTTTTAGAACAGATGAGGGAACTTAAAAATTCAATTTTCAGCTGAGTGTATTATTCTAGCCCCCCCTTTTGAACAAAAAATTATATCCTGAGAAAAGTGGACTTTAGGGGGTGAAGCCTCATTGGGTCCAATGCATTCTGCACTCGCCTACGAGCGCCCCGTGTGGACAGAGACGTGTTACTGCAGCCCGTCCAGAACCCGGAAGTAACGAGAGAGTGCCACATCTATTCATATTAGAAAATCTCTGCTATGACGTATGTGGAGAGCTTGCAGCACGTGCTAATGGCCCTAATTAGCATATGAATGCAGCGAAAGTGTTTTGCGTTGCGGTGATGTGCGGGTTCCTTGTTGCGTAGCGGGCACACAACCACGGTCTTATCGGCGCTTCCATCCGTTCGTTTTTAATAACAAAATGTCCCATTCACGGGGCCGACCAAAGCGGTCTGAAGTCATGAACACTAGTTGGTGCGCCAGTATAATCGGTCCGCCGAAACTCATCCAGTGAGAAACGTTCCGCGGAAAAAAATAAGTGTGATTAGATTTGATTCATTTTTCGTGTAATGAATTCATCTTAATGAACGTGTAATTTACTTATCTTAATTCAATTCAATTCAATTCATTTTATTTTGTATAGCCCAAAATCGCAAATTACAAATTTGCCTCTGAGGGCTTTACAGTCTGTACACATGCAATATCCTCCGTCCCAAGACCCTCACATCGGCACAGGAACAAGTTCCCAAACAATGAAAAAAACCCTTCCAGGGAAAAAAGGGAAGAAACCTTAGGGAGAACGTCAGAGGAGGGATCCCTCTCCCGGGATGGACAGACTGCAATGGATGTCATGATCCAATGGATGTCATTAATTAACGCGTTAAAGTCCCGGCCCTAATTAGGATCTATCTAGAATCTATTAGAACATGTATATGTATATGTAAGATCAGTGTGTTGAGACCGTCTGAGGAACTAGACCAACATAGATAATCTTTTCTTTTTTGAGAAAAGACCAACTCAAAAGTCCCACAAAACTTCACACAATGAATTATTTTGCATAAAGTGTGTCTGTTTTTATCCACGTCCTGGTTGTGTGTCCTCATCGCAGTCCTGAGTGTGTCGCAGCTGGGTAGCGATGTAACTTTATTCTAATGTCGGCCATTAACTTGAATCAATGATTGGCTGACTGCTTCTTCGACCCGCCCCTTTGGGATCGAGCCCGCGCCCAGCCGAGCCGGGCGAGGAGGAGTGCAGGAAATGCATATATTTTGCGGAGATATCTTAATTTACAAATATTGTCGGGAATATAATCCACGTTTTAAAAACACAAATATTGACTATTTGTAAAATGTATTTTTAATATAATGCCCTCTATGTACCAGCCGCCATTGACGTATATGTTTGTGACAGTTGTATATGACGTCTCACTTTACAGATTAACTCGCTGTTTAAATCCTTCTGTTTTTTTTGTTTCACAGAACAGTTTTTTATCCCAGTCAGCTGTTTCCTGCTCTTTAACCTGTGTGACTGGGCTGGGCGGAGCTTAACTGCAGTCTGCATGTGGGTGAGTTTCAAATCAAGCATTAAACCCAAAAGAAAATGCCCCCACATGTCTTCTGTCCCCACCCGGCTCCAACAGCCTGTTCATACAGGGAGCTCTTTTGTATTGTTTGATGCTGTATATAAATGTGTTAACAAATTGTAAAACTCATCAGATGTTATCTGTTTTCAGCCGAGGAAGGACAGCGTAGTTCTTCCGGTTTCCGTTGTGTGTCGTCTCATCTTCATCCCTCTGTTCATGCTGTGCAACGTTCAGCCTCGTCTACACCTGCCAATCTTCTTCCATCATGATGGCTGGTTCATATTTTTCATGATCTTCTTCGCGTTCAGTAACGGATACCTGGCCAGCCTTTGCATGTGCTATGGTCCAAAGTAAGTAAGAATGCTTTCAGTAATGTAAGCCTTCTTCCATGAGCACATGTTGAGTGCTTTCTTTATAAACATTAACCAGCAATGCTGCCGCGCCATTTAGCTTTTAACTTCCTCAGTAAATGATCTATTCTCATACATGTCAACTTAATTTGATACTTTTCATACAAATAATCAAGTCAGAAATAGTGGGGATGTAAAAAAAGATATTTTGCACTAGTGTGACCAACTGGTACATATTACTTGTTGTTTCAGAAATGTTCTACCTCATGAAGCAGAAACAGCTGGCTCCATCATGGCTTTCTTTCTCTCGCTGGGTTTGGCCTTGGGTGCTGCTCTCTCCTTTCTCCTGAGAGCACTGGTTTAACAGGAATCCAGTTATTTCTTACTGGATTACCATGAAATCCAGAAGTTTACCGTTGGATTGACTCAGAGAAACAACACCCTGTTCTTTTGGGTCTGACTGAGATATTTCCATCTTTCTACGAAATACAACCAACAAAGTTTAAGAACTTTACAAGATAAACCTCAATTTTTAAGTAGAACAAGTTCAATGTTTGTAGTTTCATGCTGCTCAACAGACCAAAGTTAACAGCGAGAAGGCGGAGCTACAGGAACTTCTTTGGGAACCTGATCTTTCACATTAAAGTTCATCTGTCCTGGTAAAGACTGAAATGAGGCCCGTGATGGGAGGAGAACGTACTTCTCTTTCTCTTTCTTCTCTTTGTCTCTTTCGATCCTTATATATATACAGACTATAATAAGATAGTAATTGTTATTATCTACCTAAGAACGTCCTCGTTGGCATTGTTTCTGTATATATTGTACATTTTAATAAATTAGTCTAATTCACTAATGTCTACATGTCATCAATAAGTCTTGAAGCCTATACATGTACACTGATTTGTATTCTAGCTTCATCACATCCTTTCAAAGTGAGTAAATTTCAATCATTGTACCGCCCAAATATATGAGAATGATAATAATGAAATACATTTCATGTTGATAACTAGCTGAAATGATCGTCATGATGATAAAAGGATTATGTCAGACGTGCGTTAACTATATCTAGACGTCACCTGAGTACAGCCAGGTGTGTGTTTAGGCTATATAGGGCAGAAGTGCTATGTTTTCACCTTCAACAGTGAAGGAATTGTTGTAGTGATCAGTTAAACAAAAATGAGTATTTGATATTTTGTCTCACTAAAATAGTGATACTCAGTAGACAGCAAAGTGGGGTAAACACTAATTTATTCTTAAATAAGTCTTTATCATTCTTTGCCCTTGAGTCCAGGAGAACAATTCAATGCAAGGGGCTGAAAAAGCCCAATGACCAGATGTTTCAGCACTTTAGACAGTGGCAATAATGCGGCAATTTGATTGGCTGTCAGTGAGTGCCAGCTATCCACAACTTGCCGTTTCAATGGTCCGAGCTGTTCTTACATGAAAGGGTAGACTGTTCTAGAGGTTTGGAGCAGTCACTGAAAAGGCTCGGTCACCGTAATGAAAGCATGAATGACTCTCTCAAAGTCTTTGCGTTGCAAGTAAGGCTTGACCTTAGCCAAGAGTCTCAGCTGGAAGAAGCTACTTTCAATGGTGCTTTCCAGTTGTCTCGTAAATCCGCCGCCCGAGTTGGAAAGTGTAAATTACCCAGCTTTCTTGCGGCATTTTGCATAGACACGCCCCCTTTAGGTCGGGCTCCTCACCGAGCTGAACCAGGAAGAACGTACGACTCGCACAACAAAGATGTCTGCGCCCACATTTCATGGAAGTTGATATGAATTTAATTTGTATTTGTACTACGTTGGTCGTTTTAAAGGCGCACTGTGCAACATTTTCAGTTAATGAATATGTTCCATACCGTTTTGGATGATTAAATGAGTCATTTCTCGGCCGCCCTGGGGGTTTGTAGGGGAAATACCGCACATGCAACTGCAGGAGCGTCGGGTCGCCCCCACTGAGTCTTGCTTTACGGCTTGAGACGGGAGGCTGCAGGCTGCAGCTATGCAGCGATATTTGTGAAGTTATCATGGCGGAACCAGCGACAAAACAGCGAAAGCCCATATTGGAGCAGGTAAGAAAGAGGAAAAGGGCTCTGGACAGAGAGAGGACTCGTACACGGTGAACATCGGGCAATAAGCCTTTTCCAAATGGCGAGAGCTCAAAGAGGAAGAAGGCTGAGCGGACCTCGCGTTTCTGATGATGCGATTGTAAGTAATATTGGAACGGTTGGTAGCGGTCGCTAAGCTCCGCGTACACTCTGCGTTCACCCACGCCGACAGCAACAGTACACAAGTATTGTTATGATAAACAGCGCTGGCAGCAATGTAGTTTGTGATCGTGTACATGGCTAATATCTATGAAAACAGCCGCTTGAAACAACTGAGTGCTTTAGCAGTAGAGCACAGTTCAATCCTCGGCTCCGCTAATCCACGTCCTCCTGGCTATGAATATTAGCAAAGTCCTTTTAGGCAAGTTGTGCCACTCGCCGCCTTCTTTGCAACGCCTCCGGGCAGCTCTAACAAGACCACCCTCCTGTCTCAATCAATGGGCAGACAGTCAGAACTGCACTTTACGGGTCATCGGGACATAAAAACTACATGTATAGAAACAGCAGTAGAATATGATAAAAATCGCTGGAAAAGCCCCAAAATAAGGTTTAAAACGCCTTTTTTCCCCCACAGGTTACTGTTACTGCGCATGCGCAAGGCTTTACGACACCAACCTTAATTTACGTCTCTATCCAGAATGCGGTGTTACACCATCGTCTCCGCTGTCACAAAACCTCAGCTGTGCGCATGCGTCAGTGGAACCAGACGATAGGCTTAAATGTTTCCCGGCGTGACTGTTAAAAAGCAGATGATTGGCTTTCCAGCGGGAGGGGCGGGACATGCACATACAACTGCCATCTTTGCCGTTAGGGGTTTTCCTACGGGAGTTGTACTGAGGATTGAGGAAGTAAATAGTCTCTGATATTAGTTACTGATGAACAGCTGTCAGTGTGTATGCTAGCTGCGGTCACCATTGTGTGAATACGTAAAACCTACGTACGTTAACGTACCGGAACGTTAGAAAACCTTCCAGAAAAACCAACACCAAACCACAAACTAACATTCAGGCAACGTTTGGTAACCTTAAATTGTTAGCTGGGTTAGCCCATAGCATCAGCGTTATCAACTGCAGCCATTTTCTCGTATCTTTGTCGTCACAGGGAAAGCGATAGAATGACAGTTGAATGTCACTTGTTTTTTTAAACTCCGATCTATATAAGCAACACGGGACACAGCACTGCGCCATGTTAAAACTCGGGCGAAAGCGGTAAATAGGTAGAGAGGACCCGGACTTTGGACCCGGAAACAGTATTATCGGGGGTGGTTACGTCACGACTTAACAAGCGGATAATATCCTAAAGTCGCTATAGGATTTCTATAGTAGTTTTATAGTACTTCTCTAGTATGTCCCAAAATACAATAGTATTCCTATAAGATGCCTATAAGATTACTATAGTATTTTGCCGAAAACCTCCAGCATTAGCATGGCAGCTGCTGCACTGGTGCTGCACATTTGGAACACTATAAGTGGTACGAGCCAGGCAACGAAAGCACCAATAACCTGCCCCGGAGCAGGTTAGCCGTGCAGCGTGAGATACTAGCCACCTAAACCAGCTTCACGGTACAAGCCCTGGGGAAGTACGGATTTACAAAAAGATACTAAATTGTTTACACACATTCACAGTTTTTGTTGCCCTTTCTCAATTTTTTTTGCAATAAAATGACAAATGTCAGACCAGAAACTTTGGACAAAAGGGCAGTGCCAGAACAAATGGGTAACTGTTTCAATACTCATAGAGCAGAAATTGCACATTACATCAATGTCTTTTTACATTTTTTTTAACAATATGATCATTAGATGGGTAAAACTTATGAATTATTTTAAATGATATTTCTGTAACTTTCTTGGTCAGAAAGTATCGGTTGGGTAAGAGCCAGACCCTTCTTCCAATCAATATCAATCACATATGGGACTGTGATAATATCTGTTTTGAACAGGGACCTAATTAGTTTATTGTTCTTACGCTTGTTACAAAAAAAACAAATCTTACCAACTGTAGTGTCAGTCAGCGATAACAAAGTTAGTTGTTGTCCAATCTTGGTTGCGCTCTATATAACATGCATACACCAGAAGAGATTGCTCCAAAGACTTTGGCATAATCTCCAGGAGACACAGGAACTTTGTATTCTTCTAGAAACTCATTATAAGAGTAAAGACAATCATCCCTGTTAAAATAATGCTATTATTAAACCAGTAATTAATAAATAAAGATTTGTGTTTAAACAGTATGTCTTTGTTGTTCCATATGTAATATTTGTGGGGTAAAAAGTTGTGTTGGAAAATAAGAGACCATGAAAGGAAGGAACATGACATGACCTCCATCATACAGGAAAACATGACGCCAACATGACGTCATCATGTACGAAACGTGCGGACTCCTGAGTATGTCATTTTGTAAGCCCCAGTACTGAAAAGTTATAATTATATATTCACAGTTGGAGAATCAATATATTAAAAACACTTCGTATATGATCAATGATGTTTATTTTTTGTAATGAAAGCTACAGCTCGTTTCTTCCTAGGTTAGGATATTGTTTGATATTTACAGGTTTAGAGCTTTATATATAGAGCTCATCAGTATATTGTTCATAAATCCAAGGTTTTTTAAGACACATAACATAGAAAGGTAGTAAGTAAACTAATAACAGCACGCTGTTTTTGTTTCACATTAAGTACTGAAAAGATAAAATCAGAAGATTAAACCACAGAAGTTATTTACACTCAGTTAGACATCATGAAATATACAAACACAATATTTAATCCTCAAAGAACAACCACTTTAAAAAACAAGCAAGTTCATCTCTTACAAAAATATTCACTTTCTTTCTTTGCTCACTTGCAACTGAAGCTGCAAACAATAAACATTGCAGCAGCCGGATCGTACCAGGACCAGGACCAGGACCAGGACCAGGACCAGGACCAGGCAGAGGAGCAGAACAAGGACCTGAACCGGGACTCTGAACAGGACCAGAACCTAAACCAGGACCCAGGGCTTAAACGAGGAGGCCTAAGACCTAAAACTTGAACCAGAACCTCAAAGAGTTAATTTAAGCGTTGAACTGCTCCTCCCATTTCGACCGGTTTACAATCACATCAATCGGATTGGTTATCTCAGGCTGAGCAAATCAGAGATTGATAATGACATAAGATCACATGAATGTAGGAGCCAATGGGGTGTCAGTAAGTCGCACTTGATAGGTGGGACTTAGTGACAAAAAAACTTGCTCTGATTGGTCACTGACATCAAAAAAATGAAAGTGAGACTGGGGGAGGTGAAAGAGGAGAACGTGTCTACAGGTTCCGTTTGAGGAACCAGATCTCGTTCCTGCGTCTGGGGACGCCAGGGTTCTCATACGAGGCGACCATGTACCCGTCTCTGCAGATGTTGTCGGTGACTCCCAGTATCTCCCACAGCAGGCCGATCTCACGCGTCACCGTTTCCTCTGTGGTCGTCCCGAAGAACGTCCTGACAGACCATCAGAGAGCAGAACATCAGCAACGGTTCAGTCAGAGACACATCACAAAAGTAAGTGAATTTAGTCCTTTATTCAGGCTGTGAGCTGCATTTTGAGCTACTAATGAAGACGTCAATACGGCGAGATACGGTGATCATTTATTTTTTTAGCGTTTCAATAAAGCACCATGATGAAAACAATGACCTCACCTGGCGATGACTCTGATTGGCTCTCTGTACACAATGACGATGTCAGAGTCCAAAGGTTGGGGGGGATGCGTTTGAAACTCTGCGGGCAGGAAGTAAGCCGTCTGGACGTCCTTCTTCAACGCGTTTCCATCCTCCATCATGTGGACCTTTGTGACCACCGGCACCGTGATGCCCAGATATCTGCCTGCAGACCGTTTGTTCCATCACATGTCGTTTAAGCACAGCCACTAACAAGTGCATTTCAACCACAGGGATACAAACCCCCCCAAAAAGCAGATTTAACACTTGCTGTACAGAAGAACCATTATAAGTTTGAACTAAACTAAACTGGCAAGGTGGATGTTGTCGGGCTGCAAGAACAAATCAAGTGTTGGCAACAAATTTCATTATCGATTTAGTACAGCAACTTTTATTCTTAACTTGATTTTCTTTTTACCCTTTCATTTTAAATTAGAATGTTTGCAAAATATTTACTTGCCCTTTTTGGCCCATTCGTTTTTCAATCTGTTGTCATGTAGATATTCTGTGTATGTATACAAGTAAGTATTAAGTGGATACATTGTGTTATTACACAAATAGCACAATTACCTCAAACACAATTATTGCTTCCGTTTCCGGGGAAACGACTCTCCTACCAGGAGCTGACCGCCAACTATGGCAACTCCGTGTGAACGCCGACTTTGACTGCCAAGAACCTCGTGTGACGCTCGACAGCCGACTGACTCCAAACATCACAGCGACAACGCAATGCTGTAGATACAAACTCTACAACACCAGGAGGACACGACTCCTCCTCACTCAGGAGGAGGTGCAGCTACTGATTTAGGCTCTCGAAGTCATCTGGACTCCTGTAACTCTCTGCTGGCAGGTTCCACCTCTGCAGCTTACCCACAATGCAGCAGCTCGTCCTGCTCTCTAACCTTCCTAACCTTCCTCCGCTCTCCTCACTGGTGCCAGTGTGGATGGATGGGGTCCGGTCTCCATCCAGGACCTGGTCAGAGCCTCCATCCCAACATCTGCTTGTTGCTCCTCACTGAGAGCAGAAGGAGCTCTGTGAGAATCAGGAGCATCTTCAGACTAGAGACACACCTCTTCAGACTGTCCCTCCACTAGAGTGTTACCGACCTGCCGGCTCCTCCTCCCCTACAGGTGAGCGGAGCACAGGTGTGCCGTGTTGCCTATGATTGCTTGCAGGGCCGCGTGGGATTGCTTCATGTATCCTGGGTGTTAAAAGCTCTCGGGCTCTGCTGGAGGGAGGCCGCCGCTTCTCCGTCTCTCCGGCACCGTTTTGCTGATTTTTGTTTCCTTTTGCGTGACTCTTCATATACCCTTATATATCCTTTATCATTAATAAATAATAATAATAAATAAATCATCCGCGTGGTCTTCCCTCTCTGTTACAGGGCCCGGCACAGGCGTTACGTAACCAGAGACACCAACACACTGCAGCACTGAGACTGGACTCATAACGGCTGTAAGTCGGCTTATTTGATGAAATTGCACTTTCTTGTTTCTTGTACTTCTGAGTTTGTATCTTTATGGTTGAAATGAACTTATTGTGAGTCATTCGGACATGACATGTAATGTAATATATTTATATATGCCTACATATGCATAGGATCTCGAACAGGCCGGTATGACCTGTCTTAAGGAAAGGCCCTCGTGGTGGGCGGGGTTAGTGGGAGTGGGCGGAGTCAGACCTGCAGAGTTTTCTTTACAGATGAAGCGCATCAGTTTCATGAAGCTCACAGAGGTGCTCTGTTCATACAGATCTTCTCCCTTTGTCACACAGGCCCAGTTACCAGCTGGATACAGACGTTCTTCATACAGAACCTCCCCCATCTGTGGAGGAGAGATGACAGGTTGCGGTTCACCAGGGCCCTGTTCCTTGTACGTGGTTCAACTACGTTGATTAAAGATCCAAATAGCCAGTTGCAATGAACGAGATGACGTCTTATTTCATAACTTCAACTTTATATCATAGTTTTGATTTCCCAACCCCTGGAAATGAGCTTCTATGGTATGGTGACGGCATAACCCCAGCCAATCCAAAGACGGGGTTTGTAACCAATAAGATGCAGAAATACCGGTGACTGGCTCCGCCCCCTTACTGTAAAAAAGAACCAGAACAGCGAGCGAGCAGAAAACACCTTCGGATTGTGACAATGATTTGCTTCCATAATCAGATCGGCGCTCAAACAGTCCCGATAGTTTGAACCAGATGTCATCAGGATAATCCTACAAACCAGGATATTTTAACAAATAAACTTAAAGGAGGATGAGCAGGAGACAATGATGGCGATAGTGTGTGTATCACTCTAATCCAGTGGTTCTCAAACATTTTACACCAAGTGCCACCTCAGAAAATACTTGGCTCTCCAAGTACCACCATAATGACCAACCCTATACAGCAGCGTAGTAGGCCTAAGTATTCATCGAAAACAAGGCAGAGGTTTTATTCCTAAAGAAGTATATTTAATATTGTCAGCCGTTGTAACATTTTACAGTTTCACAGTAAGACTGAGCTTAAACATAGGAGAAAAATAAATAAATTAAAAGTTATAAGTTATAAGAATATATATTTATTTATATTTATTTCAGTGATCCTTTGGCGTACCACTAGAGGGAGCCCCTCGTACCACACTTTGAGAATCACTGCTCTAATCCATCAGATTAGATTTCTTTGAATGTGCTGCATCTTCATCCGATGAGAATAATGATCTCAACTCTTTCTGAATAAGTAGAAATGTTATGAGGATCCACGTACAGTGTGCGCTTATAGACCATATGTGTGTTAGACGAACATATGAAGCCAGGAGATTTATTATGTGTGTGTCTGAATCTATTATTCATAATCAGACATTTGATCAACATGGAACATCCAGAAGTTTATTAAGCGACAAATAAACCAACAGAATTTAAGGAAAAGCAGGACATGGGCTTTCCAGATGTCCTCAGTGTGGGAGACAGTGGGAGCCAGTGGCTCGTGGCGTTACGGATCGAGTAAATCTTCTGTCTTCAGCATCGATGGCGCTCGTACAGGAAGTGATGTCACACCTGACCCAATTAGGGGTCAGGTGTGACTTTGACTTGGGACATGGAGCAGACCCTCTCACCCTCTCTAGTCCATGCGCACCGTCCGTCTACAGCTACAGGTGACGTGACGTATAATGAAGCAAAGCCTGCTTAGCTTAGCATCATCTGTTAGCATGGTACTGAAGCTGACATGTTATTTGATTCTGGGGCTCTCACGCTATTTCATTTTGATTAAACACATTCATTCATTGAATGCGGGCCACGGTTGGATTGTTAGCTGCTAGCGTTGCTAACAGAGACGATCCCAGCTGGGAACCAGTTGTGTTGGTGCATCTCAGGTTTCTTGTTGTTCCTGCTGCACCGCTATTTTCAATTTTTTCATTTCGGGGGGGGGGGGGGGGGAGTTTCCCACTTGTTAAAGGGGGTACCCAGCTTTTCATAAATGATTAGCGTTATATTGTTTGTGTGTCAAAACCTGTGGTATTGTAGTCTTACCCTGTTTGTTGTGGGTTATTAATTATTAGAATAAAGAACACCGTGACTCCATCTCAATACACTTAACAAAAGCAGCCCCCCAGTGAACAAAGTATTGTGTTGCTCACCGGAGAGCGACAATAGTTGCGGCTCTGCATCGTGTGTGAATTCATACCACATTCACACCACAGGTTAGAGGCCGTTTACCTTCTCATGGCAGGAGACGGCTGTGAAGGGCAACACCTCCCTCTGCTGGTTGTTATGGGTCATTTCCTGTATGGGTCCAGTCATCTCTGGAACAAAAGGCAAGGCAAGTTTATTTGTATAGCGGCTTTTCATACACAAGGCAGACTCAAAGTGCTTCACATCATAACATGTCATACAATAAAGTGAAATAAAATGCAAGAATTAAAAGACAATTTAAAAAACAGCAAATAAAATTATAAATATAAAAGAATTCAAAGTTACAGTACAGAGTGAGAGATTAAAATCTTCAGAGGTTAAAAGTGCAATGTAGGTCAAATTTAGCAGAAGGCGAAGGTGAACATCAGAGTTTTCGGTCTTGTTTTAAACGTGGTCAGAGTTGGGGCAAGTCTTAAATCTTCAGGAGGTTTATTCCAGCTGTTTGTTGCATAGTAACTAAATGATGCTTTTACTCTGGGAATCACTAACAGATTGGTGTCTTGAAGGCTTATGTAGTGGAAGCATATCAGTGACATACTTTGGCCGTAAACCATGTAGTGATTTATATGTGAGCAGTAGGATTTTGAAATGAATTCTCTGACATACAGGGAGCCAATGCAAGGATTTAAGAATTGGTGTAATGTGCTCACATGTTTTGGTCTTTGTTAGAACTCGAGCAGCAGCGTTCTGAACAAGCTGGAGCTGCCTGACACTTAACCCTAACCCTGTATTTCAGGCTGAGAGAAGAACATTTTACAGTCATTTTAAATTAAAATCAGTTAAACTTTCATCTAAATGTAATATTTTGATCTTAAAACAGAAGAAATAAATCGGTGCAGTCAATAAAAACCACGGCAGCAAATACACTTACTAAGATATTACAGAATATGCCCAAACACGCACATTCAGCTTGAAGCTGCTGTTTCCTCCTAAAACACAACTAAATGTATCGTTAGTTTATACTAACACTAACATGACAGATTTCTAACTAAGAGCAGTTTGTCCTTACGTGCTCTTAACCCCTCACCCTAGGGCGCTCCAAAAGGTAGAGCATATCATCTTTGATTTTTTAAAATATATTTTGGTGGTAGTAAGACTTTTATTGTCAGGCGCAGCAGGTTGCGAGTGAACGGGAGAGACGGAGAGGCGTCAGTCTGCAGCGGCGAAATTTAAACATTTAAATATTGCCTCTGCAAGGAATTGGGGACAAAATTAGCTCCTTTCTCCTAGTTCCCATGTTGAAGAAGCTAAGTTAGCTTAGCTTTACAGACATCTCTTATCATGGCTGCCACTTACACATTTCACCATAGATGTTCTAATATGAATAGATGTGGCACTCTCTGGTTACTGCTGCAGTAACACGTCTCTGTCCACACGGGGCGCTTGCAGGCGAGTGCAGAATGCATTGGACCCAATGAGGCTTCACCCCCTAAAGTCCACTTTTCTCAGGATATTTTTTGTCTAGCAATTTGAAACTTGCATTCAAAGGGGGGGCTAGAATAATACACTCAGCTGAAATCTGAATTTTTAAGTTCACTCATCTGTTCTAAAAATCCGTTCAAAAAATGTGATGACGTCACATATTTGCATACTGCCGGAGGTGCTGCTTTACGGCCATTTCTTCGGCGATCTCTTCGGCACTCCCGAATCATGGCTTCCTTTCTCATGACATCAGCAACATGATCGACAACGACAACACCAGCTGCTATTTGAGGTAAACTTGGACAGAAAGTCCTCCTAAACTTTATATTTCTGATTCTGCTTTAGCTTCAGCTGCCATCAAACGGGGTCTCTGGTCGTAATCGGTCGCAATCCGTCACCGACCAATCAGCATTCATTAGCAGAATGCTAGCGTGTTCCGGCCAACAACGGCCCAACCTGTAAGAAATCGAAAGGACATAAGCAGAATCTAACGGAACTGCAACCAAGATGGATACAATGGGCCCGAACAAGGAGCCCAGGCTCTCCTTAGAGGGCTCTGATTTCACTCAGTGAGGAACCTTCCTAAGGAAAAAGACTAATTGAAACCAGCCACAGCTACAGACACCTGACGGAAACAGGCTCCACCTCCACACCTGAAGGCACAGACAGATAGTGGAGATAGGCCCCGCCCCCTCACCTGGAGGCACAGACACGTGGTGGGTACTGGCCACCGCCTGCCAGTGTGTCAGCAGGCGGTCTCTCTCGTCTTCATCCATTGGTTCTCGGTTGTCAGTGATGTCATCGTCCAGCTGATCGTCGTCCAATCCGTCAAGGTCTTCCAGAGAGATCAGCGCCATCGCTGGTTGAGGACGAGACGACCTTTGACCTGAAGAGACGGTGAACTCTGCATTATTTACTGCTACTGTAACATAGAAAACTACACAAGCACACAACTAACAGCTAAAGTCCTCTGGTCCAGTGTGATGCTACATAAAGTTCTTCATTTGCGCAGGTAATATGATGAACCTCTTAAGAATATATATATATATAATGTATACAGTATATGTATCCATATATATATATATATATATATATATATATGTGTGTGTGTGTGTGTGTGTGTAAGCAGAATATAAGGACAGCCTGAGGTTTGACAGTTCATTTAAATGTTATTTCATATATTTCTTAGTAAAAAGGCCTCAGAGCGGTTCAGCTCTGGTTCGGGAGAAACGTTCGTGCTGCTCATAGAGGACCCGGTTCTGACCCACAAGGGAACAGACAGGCTTCAGTTAGCACGGTGAAGTTAGCATGGTTAGCATTGGAGCTGTGTGCTGCAATAAGCCTGTTCAGTATCCTTAGCAACGTTAGCCCATGTTACAAACTGGATCAGAACATGTTTATCTCACCTGGTTCTGCTCAGCCTTCTACCGCTTTAATACGTCCTCAATCACAACAGAACGACGGCCCTACTACTTCCGGTTTAATCAACGTCCCTAACATTTCAGAATAAATGTCTGGAAATCCTGTTGGATTTTAACAATAAAAAAGTCAAGATTCAAATTATGTATAGTTTTGTATTTCTTGTTACGACCATATGGCAATTATTAATGTTAAAATGATATATTCTCCTCGTTTAATCATTGTAATCTTAAAGAACTTCAGAGTGAAGCTAGATCTTTGTCTTTGTTTAAAAAAGAGTTATTATTAAATGAATCAGGACAAAAGCTTGTTTCATGACAATACATTGAGTAAAGAGACATTTACTGTATTAAAACATGTGTTATTGTGTGTTAACCTAATAACCAATACTATAAATCAGGAGTCCTAATTGATATTCACTCCTTGTGAGTGAAGACTTGGCAATGTAACAGTCACCACCATAGACATAATATACACGTGTATATTATGTCTATGGTGTCTATCTTTTGTAACTTTTTATATTTGTTAACTAACCCATAGCCTTAGTTACTAACCCATAGTATTATATTATATTTTATTATTATATATATATATATATTTATTATTATCATTATTATTATTCCTTGCACTGTGTTGTCTTGTTGTCCATTGTCGTCTGCTGTCATGCACCAACCGCCAAATTCCGTGTATGTCTGACATATTATGGCAATAAATGTTTCCTGATTCTGATTCTGAATAACAAACGGGGGAATGACATCAACATGAGGAGAGAATAGGGGGAAACAGAGTGGGAAACACAAGCGTTAGACAGGAGTCCTCACAGAAGGTGATTGGGGCCTCCAGGTTTGGAAAAGCAGCTGTGTCTCCGATCGTCCTATAGGTCCAACGGGGGTGAAATAAAACGGGACAAAAAGGAAACGGGGATGAGGTGAAGGAGAGAGTCTCGGGTTCGTCCAGCGAAATTAAGACTAAACTTGGGGGAAAGAAAAACCACAATGTTATAGTGTTTCGATCTGTTGTGATTGTCTTTTTATGAAACTGGGCTTTTGGTCATGTGACGAGGTCCTTGACCAATCGTTTTTTCGTACATCCTCTTCTTGTGGCCAGGTGTGGTCTGGACCCCAGCGGGGGGCGTCGTTATCCCCCCCTTGATCAGACATGAGGGTCTCCCTCCATGTTTTGTGGTGAGCTTTACCAGCATAATGCAGGGCCCAACACTTCATACCACCAATTTAACTTTTAGCACTTTAGCAGGGCAGGAGGGCATAGCAAAATAAGAATCTTATTGTACAGAGTAACTTGTTAAACGGTACTCTTTACTATAGTCTAACCATAGTTAAAGCTTGAATTAACAGAAAGAGTCAGTTTATTTGGTGTGGCACAGAAAGGCAGAGAGTAAACCACGGTGTGAGCCTCAGTGAGGAGGCAGGAGGTCAAAGGTCAGCACATTCACTCCACTGAAGAAGAAAACACAGCGGTAACCTGAGCTCAGGACCTTCAGCTGAAATGTCAGTCGTCCTTTTAAAAACATCCCGAGCTGCACTTTCTTCACCGTTAGCAGATATTCCAAAGTGCTCGAATGCAGGGTCTTTAATTTTTCATCAGCGCCCCCCCGAGAGGTGTGATCAATTATTCAGACAGAGCTGAGGTTGACACTCAAACACACCAAGGGGGAAGAGAGAAACACAGCAGCTCTCAAACCGAAGTACTCACTTGGTTAGTGAACAGATGAAGGTGTGACATCATCAATGACATCATCAATATGTCTAATATCAGACAACACCAGTCAGATTACGCGTCACTCATTTGTGTGTTTGTCAGATTCTCTTTGAAACGAATTCCCTCAGAATAAATCCAGTTTAAGAGATGAGGTTGATGAGTTAATGAGCTGTGAGGTTCCACTGAGGACCAGGTGGGATTTGGCATTACAAATGAATACGGACAACGGCATATTTACTGAACCTTTTCCCTCATGGCAACACAGCCATACCTGTACGAGGCATCCAGAGGGTCGGACCACCGTTATGAGCCCGAGAGATGAACAGGGAACGAGGACCAGCTTGGAGAGAAGAATAAACTATTGTCCTGGTGGTTGGGAACTACTGCTGTCGATGATGTTCATGGGTCTAGAAGTGGTGTTCCCAGTAGAGATACAGTTTGTCTTTTTACAAACATCTTGTGTTCTTGACTCGACTATTAGCTTTTAAAGAGAAACCTACAGGTGAACCTACAGGTGAGTGTGTGAGACGCCGTGGGACACACACACACACACACACAGCACTACAGCCTCATTGGCTGGAGGTCGAACAAAGCAGATAGCAGACCAATCACAGCCTTGCGGCTTGCGTTGGCTCGCGTAGACGTCGACGCAAGGATAGAAAAATTGGTTGACGCACGCAAGAGGGGGCGGGACGGCCAAGGGGCGCTTGGGTCTGCGTGTCCTTGCGTTTCTCCGAAAACGCGGAAGCACAAACGAGGCTTGAGGACGCGTGGGCGGCCTCCAAATCTCCGCAAGCGTCGCTTTGCCAGTCGAGAGGTGGACAAAGTTGTGGAGGAAAAAACGGGACAAATATGTCCACGAAAAGAGGCGATGCAAAGCAGCAGTGGCGACGCACGGGGCAATAAATAACAAACCAACGACTCGTTTTATTCATCGTCAGTCAGCAGGATGTTCGCCCCCCGTCAGCGCTACACGCCATGGGGGGGCATCGACACATTAGCACTCCGCCTGACCCAACATAGAGCCAGAGACAGAAACCACATGCCACTGTGTAAATCCCATCATTATCATAAGAAGGGCGAGGGCAGGCGGGGGGTCACAACTAGGAAATAAACTGGCTGTTCATTATTAAGCTCACCTTGATGTCTCGGTGTCCTCCAGACGGGGGGACACCGTGTGTGTGGCTTCCCTTTGAAGGGGGCATGTTCAGACTGATCCTCTCTCTCTGCGGGGGCCCGGCCCCGTATGGGACCAGGAAGGATGTTTCACTGATGGCCTCATTAGGGCTCCGGCTGCGACCGCAGCCCTAATGAGCAGGCAGATGAAGGCGCAGGGTGCGTTGTCATGGCGACTGTGCAGTTCAGAGGTGTGTAGGTTACAAAGCTGCAGGAAGTTTAACTGTGAAGGAAACAAACGTAACAAAGTGATGATGTTCAAAGTGTTGGTTTGGATGTGACATCCTGTTTAGGATCGACTCCTGAACAACGGGGTACTTTTCAATGAATCGACATCACACATTTAAAGCGTTGTAATTGGTTGTGAATAGACCTTGGACTATAAAACCATAGTCATGGCTTCACGTAGCTTGCGGTGATACGGACGAGTTTGATTGGTCCCAATAAATTATTGAAAAAACGAAGGAATCAGACAACATGACAAAATTGCAGAATGTTAAAAATATTATTATGAAAACATTGCAAAGTAAAATAGATTAATATGCGAAACAAACTTTAAGATTGCTTCCTCTTCTGTAATTCTCCTCCAGCGGACCGAACTGGATGGTTCGACCTGCTGCAAAGGTTAAACGCTGCATGTGTTAGAGGTCGCGTTGTTCCACTGCAGCTTTGTGTGTCACATGACCCTTTGTTTGCCGCCTGCTGAGGGGACGCAGGGTCTGGAGCTCCTCAGCGTCATAATCAACAGCAGAGCGAAGGCTCGTCCTTCGTAATGATGCGGCACAGCTCCTAGGTAGCAGCTATATTATTACCCAGCATGCTGTTCTCTAGGGTTCCAAGTTGTTTGGAAATCTCTGTGTAAAGGGATTCAGATGTGGGTTTTAAGTTGGTCTAATAATGCATTTTATTATTATTTTATTCACAGGGAAGCTCCGCAATTTTGACGACTTCAGACAAACATTTAATGAAATAAATTTTAATTAGATTTGGTTTTTGCAGCCCGGTTCCAGTTTATCATATTTCACATTTCTTTAATTCATCAACTAATCAGCAATGAAAGCAATGGTTAGCCACAAAGCCAGGGAGCTGTGGTTACCATGGTTACTGAGTGAATCTGTGGTTACTATGGTTACTGACTAAATCGGGTAAACTCACCATCATAACACCACATGCAGTCCAAGTGTTTCCATTATTGGGTCCCTTGATGAACGACATGTTCAACATGTCAGAGAGAGAACGACAGGAAGTAGAGGACCAACGTGACGTCTCTCCAGGTTGGATGGACACGGGATGAATAGAACATGACTCCTCCCTCATGAGGTTCATCCAACTCACTCGTTTATTCCACCGACTTGAGATGATTCTACTTGTGTGTAGATGAATTCTGAGTCAGCAGCACACGGACAGACGAATTGATAAAAAACAAATGTTTCTTCTGGTACCTGTTCAGAAAATAATAAAATGCCTGTTATATTATTCTGATAAGATTACTTTAAAATCAATGCAATACACTATTCATTAATTCATTATTGGATTTTGGGCATAATGCGATTAGTGGATTACATTTACCAACACTAGTAATAAGATGATGTAGTAACACAATGTAATAACGATAATGACGTAACGACAATATGATGGGACGTGTGCAGAGGTTGCTGGTGTGATTCCAACCAGATTCCAGGTTGATGACTTTGATGATGTCTCTCGCCTGATGGAGAAAAAGAGCTTAAAGCAGTTTATATCGTTTCCTATTGACATGAGACAGACAGAAAGACACTTACATATACACACACACAAATACACACAGGAAGCATCGATCAATGAATCTTTTTCCTTGTTAGATTCATTTTGATTTGTTGATTAAGAAAGAAAACTCTTATTGGCTCTTATTGTGGAATCCCCGCAGGAAGTGGCGACAGTGTGTCACCTGTTTGTGTCAGACACACGTCTATCTTGAAATGAGACATTTTAGATTATTGAATAATAAATAAATGTATTGATTGATGATGGAGAACAAGCGTGCTAGTGATCGATCATCCTCCTCCTCCTCCTCCTGCTCTGACCTCCACCATCCTGCTGCTTCAGCACTTTAAAACACTGATGACATTCACACTCGTACTCGGAGTGTTAATTAAAACACAGCTCATGATAATCACCCCCCCTCCCCTCCTGTTGTGGAGCCTCAGGGTGACAATCAATAACATCTGACGGGGAGGCAATCTGATGATAGAAATGCTAATGACCTTGATACACAGAGAGCAGAGGATCGTGGGAAACGCCCCCCTTCCCCAGGTATTGATCAGTGAATCACCGATGAGCAGACAGCTGCTGCCCAGGAGCCTCTGAGCAGGGCAGCGAGGTACAATCGCCGGACAGCTCTTCTCTCATTAAATAAAGGGTCGGTGCCACTGTCGGCACCTTGAGCCACAAAAAAAAGGATTCATAATACATTTTACAAATTGTTTGTGTGTTTGTGTCGTTTTCTGGATGGACAAAGATGTACAATACATTCCATTCCTATAACAGAGATGACACAAATATTATCTCTCAGTAATAAGCCAGGTGTACGGAAGGACAACCTGTCGTTGACATGAAAAAAAACAACGTTTAAATACCAGAAAGTGTCTGGTACAACAGCCGAACACTGCTGTGTACCACAGTGCCAGTCATCTGCAAAGTACAATACTGCACTTAGCTCCTCATCAGCAGGAAAAGTAAAAAAACTGAGGGGTAAGTAGATTGTCGCTATCAGCAGGGACACATTTAGGCCTCGCACCCGGGTGTGTAGCCGGCACTTCATAACTCGAGACATCCGTGAACCCGCAGCAGAAACCGGTCCACGGCTGTTGAAAACGGGCTCCGTTCCTGTTTTATTTGAGTAGAACAACTTCTCCCTTCCACCCACAAGACTAGTAGTTTGGGAGAGAAGGGAAAGACCGCCGCCAGAGGGTGACCGGGAGGATACACTGGATCACGTAGCTGACCACTTACAGTTTAAAACCTGGCTAAAGTTAACGTCAACGTAAACCGGAAGTTATTCTACTGGCTGAAAAGTCCGGAAGCATCCAAACGGAAGTCCGCCGCATATAGGGAATTGTCAACGTGATGAGGGCGATGATGTGAAGTCTCACTCACACATGTTTCTTTCTTTCTGACCCACGTTGTAAATGAAGAAGCACTGACATTGAGACATGCTTTCAGACGTGAGAGGATGTTTCACTATCCCACACATGGTCTGTATAGCACTGCACTTTGTTGCAAGCGCCATGTTCTTATATGCAGAAACTTTAAATAAATGCACTATTTGCCGTACTGCCAGAAGTGTATGTTTGGCACTGAAGTCCTCGGCAAACATCTTTTTTTCCTTCCCTGTTCACGGAAGAATGTGTTGCATCAAGAGATGTTCCGATACCATTTTTTCCCTCCCGATACCGATTCCGATATACGTCCAGTGAGTACCGGCCGATACCGAGTACCGATACCAGTGTCCCCTTAACTTTGGTAAATTTGTCATGCTCTTAAGCGTGACGCGTCTTCAGATGTTTGATTAAGTTGCTGTTGTTGAAATTTGCACTCGTGCCACCCCTCGAAATTGCTTCTTTGCACTTGTTGCATGTCGGCGTCTTACTGGTGGGAAAAGCCACTGTAAAGTACTGCCAAACCGCCGACATGATGCGCTAACGTTAGCTCCTGAGCTAATGTGCAAATGACAGAGAAGACAGCCCGAGCAGCACCGAGACCAACGGCCGTTTACAGTAGCGGTCACCGACCCGGATAAGCGGACCCGTAATAATAACAGTTCAAATCTAATGTGTTGTTCGGTACAGCGAACGTTGCCCGAGACGAGTGCTAGCTAGGTTCGTTTGCCATGCGTGACGTTCCACAAACCCGGTTCACGCTAGTAGAACGCTGGATCTCGCTAACGTTAGCGCCTGACGTTAGCTATCGCCCGCTCCTAAGCAAACATTAGCTCCTGACGTTAGCTGACGCCCGCTCCTAAGCAAACGTTAGCGCCTGATGTTAGGTAACGCCCGCTTCTGAGCTAACGTTAGCGCCTGACGTTAGCGCCTGACGTTAGCTAACGCCCGCTCCTGAGCAAACGTTAGCGCCTGATGTTAGGTAACGCCCGCTTCTGAGCTAACGTTAGCGCCTGACGTTAGCGCCTGACGTTAGCTAACGCCCGCTCCTGAGCTAACGTTGGCTCCTGACGTTAGCTAACGCCCACTCCTGAGCTAACGTTAGCGCCTGACGTTGAACAATTCTTCGCCCCTCTAAAACAGCAGCTGCTGATGGCAGCACAGCACAACTTTTTTTAAAGCGGCAAAGATCCTCGCCGATACCCGATGCCAGCATTTGGGCAGTATCGGAGGCTTTTCCGATACTAGTATCGGAATCGGAACAACTCTAGTTGCATCAAAGAGGATCCACATACACGTATAAATGGGTGTTGGTGTTTGATGTGCAGTGAAATGCAGTGTGTATGAAGAGGGCAGATTGTGCAGATGGATCAGAGTCAGTAGCTGCAGCCTGAATCCCGTCTCAGGCCTCCTTGGTTTAAAACGAGGGCCGATTCCTCAGCTGGGTGCCTGACAAATTAGCCTTTTTTAACTGTTAAAAGTTTCGATAAAACATGTGAGCAGCATCTTGGAAGTAGGACGTGGACGCACACTGATCCCAGCTGTTGGCACCTGGATTGACGTAGCTCCTCCTTCTCCTCCCGCTTTTGGGTTCTAGTACCTGTAATCCTTACACAACCATCAGATAGAACCACCGTCCACAGAAGCCTGTGGGGAGGGAAGACTTTAGGAAAGGCTAATGTTGCTTTATAATTAATTAATAAGAATGAATTATTATAGAATGAGAGAGCAGGAGAGAGTCCAGGCTAACCTGAGTCAGCCCTAACTACAAGCGCTACCAAAGAGGAAAGTCTTGATCTTTATCTGAATCTGCCCTCTGGACTGAAAGTGGAAGCTGGTTCCCCAAAGGAGGAGATAAGCACATACAGGGTAAATAAAAGCGCTCCAAGCACAGAACCTTGTGAGACTTTGTGACCAACATCGAGGATTCAAAACAAACCAATGTTTTGTAGAAAGTCACATCATTGATTTGCAATGGATTTCTAAAGGATTTTAGATTCCAAATAGATCTGTAGTTAGCCAACACTTCTGAAGCAAGACTAGGCGTACACGTAAAAACTTCCATAAGCAGCTTAGTCAGAGTCAGATCCAAGAGACAAGTAGATGATTTAGACTTTGAAATTGTAGAAGGTTGATGGAAGAGACGCCATCCACCAGGTCCACCTCCCGACGCCTCACAATCAGCTTTCCCAAAGCCCCAATCTGCACACTGACTGATAATGGATAGAATCAATAGCTGCAGAGGAAAGCCAATCGGAGATATCAAGGTCAAGGTGGAGGGCGGGTTGTGGGGGTCGTGTTACACCAAGCAGCAAAGCCAGGAAGGGACACACTGAATTATTGATCAACGTAATGGGTGAACACTTTTTCTGCCGTCACTTTGAGTTTGACCGGAGATTTCCCATGAGGCCTCAGGCAGGTTGGGGGGGCGGGGACACAAACCAACTCCATCATAGATCTGTAAGGCCACGTCCTCTACGAGGGAGGGAGTTGGTGGGGAGGGGTTTGAAAGAAAGAAAACCATGACCATGATGATCGTTGAGGCATCTTTGTTATCTGTAAACCCTGGAGATCGTTCCAGTAGATTGGTTTGAAATACTCCGCCCACTGGGTGATGTGATTGGCTGAGGAGCTATATGTGTGAACCACCTAATAAAGTGCCTGGATCAAGGCCCGTGATCTGAACCTGGATCACCTCACAAACGTCCTCTGAGAAAAAAGCCACAACAAAGATCACCAGAAAGACAAATGGAAACTGGTCTCATGTTAGAAACCGCAGCCTTGTTGGAATAATCTTCCTGCTTCACCTAACTGGTAGTACTAGTAGTAAAATAAGTAGTGGTAGTTTTAGTATCAGTAGCAGCAGAGACAATTGATTAAGAGCGAGGGAGGAGGGAGGAACAAGCGAGGGGTTTGAAGATGTTGGTCGGTTGACTGCAATATAATGTATATGCATATATGATAATGGTTAGTTTAAGTGAGGAGAGAAAGAGAACGTCCACACCCAGCTCAGAGGCATCAGCAAGATGTCTGACGTGTTGTCACATCACAACTTCCGGTTTCTGCTTTCAGAATAAGACTTGGTGAGGAAATTTACCAGAAAAAAGTTGTTGATGTTGAGACCATGACAACAGTATGTCACACGGATATCTGGTCACGATGATGGTGGTGATGAAGATGATGGTGGTGATGATGGTGATGGTTTTGATGATGATGGTAAAGGCGACGGTGATGAAGAAGATGGTGATGATGATAAAGCTGATGATGATGGTGATAGTGGTGTTGATGGTGATAATGATGTTGATTATGAGAAAGAAGATGATGTCATAGTGATGATTAAGATGGTGATGATGACGACGATGATGTTGATTATTCATTTCAATTCAACTTATTTTATTTTGTACAGCCCAAAGTAAATGCATTAATTCCTCATGAAGATGATGATGACGAAGAGATCAATCAGTTCTCCATTCAAGTTTTCATCTGTGATTCATTTCTGTACTCGTGTAAACGTCATAAAGAAGGGTTATTCTGAAGGTTGTCTAATCGTACTTCCGGTGCAGCTCGTCCACCTTGGCGCGTCTCTCACGGTCAGTCGGCATGACAACGCGCTCGCGAGGGCGACGGCTGACGGGCGCGAGGATGGAAGCAAAAGATGCCGAGTAACGGAACCAGCGGGCAGAACCGCGCGACCACCGGGACCACCGGGAGCTGCGGGACCACCGGGACCACCGAGAGCTGCGGGAGCGGCCGCGGGGCCGCGCATGTCCCCGCTATGGACAGAGCGCGGCCGGAGGCGGTGACGGTGTCCGCGGTGAGCCTCGCGCTCAGCGCGCTGTCGCTGCTGCTGCTCGTGACCGCGATCTCCACCGACCACTGGTACGAGACGGACACGCGCACTCACAAGCGCAACTGCGACCGCAACGGGTCCGAGTCCAATGACCAGAAGAATCGGGAGATGCCCATCTACCACCTGCCGCTGCTGGACACCGTGCGCCAGCGCGACGTGTCCATGATGAAGCCCGTGCATGTGGGCAGCCCAGAGGAGGAGCTGCTGGAGAACTGGAGGGCCATCCTGGGGATGGGCATCCTGGAGACGGAGTGCGGGAGGCCGCTGTTCTCCGCCCACTCCGGCCTGTGGAGGAAGTGCTACTTCCAGGGCCTGGACCGGGACATCGACAAGCTGATCGAGCGGGGTCAGGACGCGCGCGCGCGCACGCACGCACGCACGCACGCACGCATACACATTTATGCATACGTATACATATACATTTAAATACAGAAGAGCCCCTTACAGAGGAAAAGGGAAGAAACCTGTAACAGAGACGAGTAGTAAGGCAGGACCACCGCAGGGTATCAAAGGGTATCAAAGAGGAACGTTTTAAGCTTTATCTTAAAGGAGCTGACTGAATCTGCCCCCCGGACTGAAAGTGGAAGCTGGTTCCACAAAAGAGGAGCTTGATAACTGAAGGCTCTGCCTCCCATCCTACTTTTAATAACTCTAGGAACAACAAGTAACCCAGCATCTATAGAACGCAGCTGCCTTGCAGGGCAGTACGGTGTTACAAGCTCTTTAAGATAAGAAGGTGCCTCACCAGCAAGCGCCTTGTAGGTGAGGAGAAGAACCTTAAATTCTATTCTTGATTTAACAGGGAGCCAGTGCAAAGCAGACAATACAGGCGTGATATGGTCTCTTTTATTAGTTCTTGTTAATACACGTGCTGCAGCATTCTGAATCAACTGAAGAGGCTTAAGAGATTTACAAGACACATCCTGGTCAAAGAGAACTCCTTATACGTATATATATATATACATACACATATAACATATATGTCTACATTTAGAAGCTCAGTAGTCATATATGTTGCACATAATATAGAAGTATTTAAACATAGGAACCAGCAAACGCCTGAACTCACTTTCAATTAGTCCCAGGAAGAATTTGGACATAACAGGAGACGTCGGTTCTTTTCTGTACAATAACTATTTCTCCGATTTGACTCTTTTCCTAAACCAAGTAGTTTCCTTATTTTCATGTTATAGTTCTCTATAAAGCACTTTTATTTTGTAAACCTGTTTCTGGCCCTAAGCAGAGACCTTCAGGCTCCCGTTGGTTCCGTTTGGTTCCCTTCGTCACACCGTTGAGGTGTTTGAGGCTCAGACATTCCTAAGGGAATTACCCACAAGTCATTGCAGTGTGAGGTTCTAAATGGGGTAACCAGTGAACGCAGAGTAAAACAAGTGAACAAAGAGGAGTGTTCAGGCTTCCATAATGAAAGGATTCAAGACAGAGTAATCACACAATATTGATTCATTTAGTCATCAAATATAATATATTGTCACCAAAACATTTCGACAGAAAAATGTAAAACACCCCTTTTCCTCTCATTTTATGGGGAAATTTTCTGAAAGACGTTCAAATCAGAGATTAAAACATATTCAATAAATAGACTCAATAGTAAATCATATTCTGTGACGTTGTCATGGTGCTTCCTCATTCGTATTTACACCATTACAAGCTCTCACAGACTCTCACACCCAACCACTGAGCTGGGCTAAATCCTTAAGGGGTCAGGGGTCAGGGGTCAGGGGGGGTGGTAGGTTCCTAACTGAGTGAAGGAAACACTGCAGCACTTAAACTGGACTCATAACGGCTCTGATCTGTAACGAGCTGTACGTCGGCTTACTTGGTGAAGTTGCACTTGTTTCTTGTTCTCTGAGTTTGTTTCGTCGTGGTTGAAATTAACTTATTGTAAGTTGCTTTGGATAAAAGCGGCACGTGATGTAATGTGACCGGAATGAACCAGAAGCACGGTACAATAGTACTCAATAATATGACAGTACTCAATACGCAACAGTTCGCTGGTGTCAAACAGCAACCAGAATAATCATCTCTGCAGCGTGAAGAGCTTGTTGGTTAGAGACCTTCAACAGGAATCCTAGAGGTCAACATGGAGCTGGACCCCGAAACGTCTCCACGCACCTCAGATCTAATCACTCCTCCATTTAAATAGCATGAATCAATTGCGTCCCACTGGATTAGACCAGATCCTGATCCCAGATCAGATGATATCACTTAGTGGAGCGAACCAGTGACCGACACGGTACCAGAAAAGGTCTCATTGTGTTGACGATCCTACTTCATGACTTCGTGGTGTCAAGTCTTCTTCAATACAGCATGATGTGCATTTAGTCAATGATGGTCCGTACACGCCGATGGACAGGTCTCCATCTGGCTCAGGTTCTGTCTGTCTGTCTTCTTCGGCAGGCATTGCAGATCGCTGCACAGCTGTGAAGTATCACTTCTCTCAGCCAATCAGACTGAGGAACATCCCTCTGAACCTCACCAGGACCATCCAGCAGGACGAGTGGCACCTGCTGCGTGAGTACCCGCATATATATATATATATATATATACATTTAGTACACTGTGTACACTATGAAGATAACGAGGTGGGACTTCCTGCTGTAGACCTGCGGCGCATCACAGCCGGGTTCCTGGGCATGGCCGCAGCCGTCCTGCTGTGTGGAACCATCGTGGTCTTAGTCGGGTTCTTCTGGGAGGAAAGTCTGACACAACATGTCTCGGGACTGTTGTTCCTCATGGCAGGTAATGAGACAGACAGACAGATGGGTAGGAGACATAAAGGTGGAGAGAGATAAATCTTACAGACTTTACAGACGACTTTTCTCTTCATGTTTCCTTCAGGCATCTTTTGCACCATCTCTCTGTGTACGTATGCAGCCAGTGTGACCTACGACCTCTCCAGAAACCCCCCCTTCATCTACGGCCTGCCGGCGGACGTGGACCACGGCTACGGCTGGTCCCTCTGCTGCGCCTGGGCCAGTCTGGGTCTCACCGTGGCCTCCGGCTGCCTCGGCACCACCTTCCCCTTCCTGAGCCGGGCCGCGGCGCTGCGCTCCAAGACCGCCCGCGAGTCCTCCGTCTGAGCGGCTGGCTGTCAATCACACAGGGGGAGGGGCTTAGCGACAGCGCTGCATCTGGTGGATGTGAGCCGGGTTCTGCTCAGCCTGCTGGAGGACGTCTGCACCGGTTATTGAATTAAACTTCTGTCGTTGAGTCTTGTGTTTGCTGACCTCCGTGACGAACAGGTGCTCCTGGACCCCATGACATCATCGCTAGGTGGCGCTGCAGGGACGAGCATGCTAACAGGTTATCAGGGTCAGTAGCCTCTTTCACTGTAACTGCAGCCAATCTTTTTTCACACCTTGTTCTAAAGAAGAACATAGAGGAACATATTTACTGGATGAGTCTTTATAAAACCCTAAATGTAGCGAGTGAAGTAAAGAACGAGAAGAACTACCTGAAGATCTAGAGAACATTTGGATTGTTTTGTTTCCAGCTTTCTCACATTCAAAAATAGTTTCACAAATGAGAGTTCAGGTTCTCTTTTAGGAATCACATGAATTCTTTCATGCGTCTTCAGGATGAGAAGAATCTGTAAATACTATGAAATGACAAAAAACAATGTGATGTAATCTCTCTCCCTCTAAAGTATGAAGTATTTTATCGACTGATGCAACGAATAACTTCACACAGGAAACTATAAGTGCGTTAAACAGGTATTATTTAAAACATTTGAAGT
Source organism: Apeltes quadracus (assembly GCA_021346845.1). Lineage (NCBI taxonomy): Eukaryota > Metazoa > Chordata > Actinopteri > Perciformes > Gasterosteidae > Apeltes > Apeltes quadracus. The sequence continues at coordinate 20,058,919 of CM037925.1, read as the reverse complement.
GATAACATCAAAGCTAAGTTGTCATTTATTTCAATTCATTTTATTTGTATAGCCCAAAATCTCAATAAGAACCTGTACACATCCTCTGACCTTTGACCCCCGCATCGGCATGATGAAGAACCCTACGATGGAGGATCGACAGAAGTGACGTTTAGCTCCACTAACATTAACTTATTGTGAGAAATGAGCCGAAGACATCAACGTTGTTCAAGGAGCTGGTGTTATTATTGGTGTCCATGACAACAAAGACAGCAGTCACCTTCCATTGTCCTCGGAGGAGATATTTCAGGTTTATGTTAACTTGTTAAGAGAATCTATGAATTCAGTGAAGCAAGTCTTATGTTTGTTTAAATGCATTTAAACAAGGAGCTCCATGAGGAACATCTGAAAGAGAACATTCCAGGGTCCCTTCAGTGATCCACCACTGGACCTGGACACTCATACAGGAAGTGCGTGGGCGGGACGGATGCTGCTGCTTGGTGCTTTAGTGCTTTATTAAACAGGCTGGAAGCCAAGTTTGTTCCTCTTATAGCTTCTAACAGGGAACAGAACATCTCTGATGGTTTCATACCTTCAGATAACTGAAACAAACATCTCCGTCTGCTGTAAATGAACCATTACATCATCACACCTGATACTTGTTCGCTGTCATCATAAATATATAATAAAAATGATAAGATTCATGTGTATGTATTAGTGCTGGATTAATGGCATGCTAATACATTAAAAACGAAGGTATTGCATGAATTTATTCTAAAGAAATTAGAACAATATAAGGCATTCTCAGAGCAACAGGAAGCAGAAGAAACGTTTGTCTTGTTAGACAGCGTAGGCACGTTTCACAGGGTCACAATGCTGCTCGCTGGAACGCTGGTGCTTCTCCACGGACAAGAAACTTAGATTTTAAATGAAAATGTCCATTTAAAAGAAAAACAGCTTTCTCCATTTCCTCGCTTAACTTAACAGTTAAACACCTTCCAACGCAAAAAAATCAAATCACCTGCGTTACTGGTTTGCTACCGTGACGCATTTGTAACGCGTCAACGTCTACTAACAAGGTGATTTCTTTTAATCCACTTCCTGTGAGCCGTCCTCTGTCCCCTCGTGTTCTCCTGCCGCTGTGGATCTTCTTCCACACATGCATGTTCATCTCTGATGGTTTAAAACCAGGAGATCAGCAGCTTGTGGCGTAGTCAGACCGGCTGAACCCCCTTTGTTTCTCGCCCTGATGCTCGCTGTCTTCACGTCTACATGGCAACAGGTGTACCACACACACACACACACACACACACACACACACACACACACACACACACACACACACACACACACACACACACACACACACACACAGCATCTCGGAACAAAAGCCTGATACTGTGTAACGACTTTAATCAATAAAAAGTACAAACAAGAACCTTGAACATCAATGTGAAATCAAAACAACTTTATTTACAAAAACAAATCTGTGGCTTACAGTTGTTTTAACCTCAGTCAAATTAAGAAATACACTGTAAAACTAGTGAAAAATAAAACAGAGGAGATACGAAGTAAAAGGGGCGGGGCCTCAGCAGGGACGTCCTTCCAGTTAGATCAAGTCAGCCACTGCGAAGAAGAAACAAAAACACATGTCACCGTGGCAACAGCCAAATTCAGGACTCACAGACCATGTGGAGGGGATAATGGCTGCGTCTCATTTCCTCACACTACGGCCGTCCTGTCTCACATTTCCGGTTTCACAGCATAATTCCGCTATTATTAAAACAAAGATATATTACGAGAGAATCAGATTGAAGAGCTTTCATAGCGTCAGATATCCGTAAATAAGACCACTTATACAACGTGTCATTGGCGGACTATCAGGACGCCGATCTCCACTAACGTCAGTTTGCCGATCGAGGGGGGGGGCAAACGACACTAAGCGTTTCTCCGCCTGGTGGTGAATTTCTTTCAACACGAGACGCAGACTTTACTGAGGCTGTAACCGTTTTATAGAGAGTTTATACTTCATATGAACTTTCATAACGTCAAACAAGTTAATAAATGAGTTTTCTGCTTTAATTTTTGATTGATTTCCTCTTCAAGATTAGAATATTACTCTTAAATGAAAATTTAGGGCATAACGGATTTAATTTGAATTAAAAATGTTTTTTCTCTGAGCCTGAAATGTACCAGAAGGTGAAGCAATGTTGAATTAAATAAAATAGGCCGCAGCGTCTCCTTTTAGGGACCTCATAAGGACGCGGCCCACCAAATGAGACGCGGCCGGTGATCCATGGATCGGTCGTACCGTTCATGGGCATCTCGTCGATCTGGGTCGAGTAGTACTGCTCGATGTCGCGCAGGATCCGGATGTCGTCGTTTTTCACAAAGTTGATGGCCACGCCCTTACGCCCATAACGACCAGACCGGCCAATCCTGGAGGGGGGGGGGGGGGGTGTCAAGGTTCGCGTGAGAAACACATGAAGGGGATCGGGTAATATACTTTCATACAGGTGTGGTGCGTACCTGTGGATGTAGAGCTCTCGGTTGTTGGGCAGGTCGTAGTTGATGATCAAAGAAACCTGAGGAACATCTAAACCTCGAGCCCAAACGTCCGTGGAGATCAAAACACGACTGAAAGAGATCAATAATCGATTAATATTAATCCACAGGCTGATGATGTGATGGTTCCTCAGAAGCAAAGACGTGGCTCTGGGTCCTGGTCTAGTCTGCGGTCACCTGGCTCCGGATCTGAACTCCTTCATGATGGACTCCCTCTCTTTTTGGGGCATGTCTCCGTGCATCGACGACACCGTGAAGTTGGCCTCCCTCATCTTCTCCGTCAGCCAGTCCACCTGAAACACCATCAGACCCTCAAATACCCAGAAGCCTCGGCTCAGAGCAGGTAACCTGCTGGTTAGCGTAGCCTAGCTCACCTTCCTCTTGGTGTTGCAGAAGATGACAGCCTGCGTGATGGTCAGGGTGTCGTACAGATCACACAGAGTGTCGAACTTCCACTCTTCTCTCTCCACGGCAACGAAGAACTGCTTGATCCCCTCCAGCGTGAGCTCATCACTAAGAGACACCAATATTTATCCACGTGTCACGACGTAACACGGTTAACCATCGTGACCCGGGACTCACCGCTTCACCAGGATACGGATCGGGTCGGTCATGAACTTGTTGGTCATCTCCAGGATCTCGTGAGGCAGCGTGGCGCTGATCAGACACACCTGAGTGGCTGGAGGAAGGTAGCGGTACACGTCGTAGATCTGCTCCTTGAAGCCTGGACGGGGGTCAGAGGACAAAACATCAGCATCACAGTGTCCCAGTTTGTTAATATTCCACAAACACCCCGGCTGTGGTGTTACAGCTCTGTGACCTTTATTGAGCATCTCATCAGCTTCGTCCAGAACGAGCATCTTGATGGCTCTGGTCCTCAGACTCCTGCGACGAATCATATCTGTAGAACACAAACAGACGATGAGGACCAGGTGGAGCGGCTCACAGCGCATCAGAGGAATCAGGTAAACCCACCAAACACTCGTCCAGGTGTTCCCGACACCACGTGCTGGCCGTAGTCCAGCTTCCTGATGTCCTCGCCGACGTTGGTCCCCCCAATGCAGGCGTGACACTGGACGTTCATGTAGTCTCCCAGAGCCAACAGCACCTGAACGCAGCGCAGAGACGATCAGAAACCCGCTCAAAAGTCTTCACGTGTGATTGGCTGAGGTTACGGCCACACAACTACATTTCTGTTTTAAAGTGCAGTTTTGCTCTTTCTAAGCCAAGCGTCCACAATGTGGCAGCGTTTGAGCACTGAAAGCGGATCAGATTGGAAACGATTGGGTTGGTTCTTAGTCCGTGCAATGGTCCCTCATTTGTCTCACTCCAGTCACGTGACGTGTGTATCATCATCTTCCTGTTTACACAGTAACGTGCATGCCCAGTGTATGTTAACGGTAGGGTTGGGTACAGAGAACCGGTACCAATATAGCACCGGTACCTACCGTACCGAAACACAACGCAGATTTCGGTGCTTCATGTCGGTGCCTGAGTCGATTGAAAAAACTTGATTTACTCTCTGATGACTCTATCCCCGCAACAGCTAATGACGACAGCTTACCGTTTGTGTAGCAACAGCAGGTAGCTAACCAGCTACCTTATATTTATATTTATTTAAGTCAGTGTTTTCCCGAACAGTCTAAAAGTGTTTTGGTGCGCGCGGCACTACCGCCCCGACGGACACAGGCTTTCAACAACAGACTCAGCGTGTGCGTCTACAACGCTCATGTGATACACTTTAGAGAACGTGGTAGTGGGACCAAGTTGATGGGTCTACCTTTTGGATCTGTCCAGCAAGCTCCCTCGTTGGAGCCAGAATCAGCGCCTGAGTCTCCCTCACCTGTGACAAGAAATATGTATTACACACACACACACACATCTCTCTCTCTATATATATATTAGTCATACTGAGGATCAATAGGACCCTGACCTGGATGTCCAGACACTGCAGCACCGACACACAGAAGGTCGCCGTCTTCCCTGTACCAGACTGAGACCTGAACAGATCAGAGAACAGTGATTAAATAGACCGCATGTTGTTCTCCAAGATCCCCTCAGGTCCCCTCACTGTGTTCTTACTGGGCGATGACGTCCCGGCCTTTGATGATCTGTTTGATGGCCCTCTGCTGGATCGCTGATGGCTTCTCAAAACCTGAATCACAAAACGTGAAACGTCTGATAACATCCGATGTGATCGCCGTTTGATCCATTTATTACGTGGCTCCGTGTGACTCTGTAAGGTTACTATGGAAACGTCACTATTAGCCTCCGGCAGAATGTCTTGTAAATACTTGACGGACGTAAACTTAGCAAGAAGCTAAAGTTAATGCTAACTTTTGCTAACTTCGATAATAACATTGCTAACAACAGTCACAAGTAAATCCACCACTACATATGTAGAGCCTCGATCAACCATGAAGAGATGTAGAAATAAGTAATATTTAATACAAAAATACTCTTGCTAAACATCACTCAGACAAATGTTAGCTTTAGCATCCTGTGCTAACTCTCCGCTGAAGGCCGTGTGGATCCCCGGTGTACCGTAAGCATAGATGCCGCGGAGCAGGTCCTCCCGAAGGCCCATCGTGTCGAAGGTGGGGGTGACGTCCACCTCCTCGCTAGTTTCGAATTCCACCTTGGTCATGTCTTCGTCCCTCAGGATTCTCTTCCTGCCCTGTAGTCCGGCAGCAGCCATTTTCTTCACAGGTTTAAGACTGAAACGTAACGATAAAAGCCCAAAATATCTTCGACGTTCTCCGCTGAGCTGCTGTGCTAACACGGGGAGGAAGAAAGAACGCGGGATGTGTCGCGTTGATGACGAAGAGTCGAGGCGACATCAGCTTCTTCCTGTTTGAAGAACTGCTTCATAAAGAGCAGCGCCCCCTAGCGGCCAGGAGGGTAAGACCACACCACAGGTAGGCACCTATGATATACAGGACTGTCTCAGAAAATTAGAATATTGTGATAAAGTTCTTTATTTTCTGTAATGCAATTGAAAAAAACAAAAATGTCATGCATTCTGGATTCATTACAAATCAACTGAAATATTGCAAGACTGCTGTCCAGAGGACCATCATTGACACCCTCCATCAGGAGGGTAAGACACAAAAAGACATTTCTCAAAGAGCAAGCTGTTCACAGAGTGCAGTTTCAAAGCACATCCACAAAAAGTCTGTTGGAAGGGGGAAATGTGGCAGGAAACGCTGCACAACCAAGAGAGATGAGCGCAGCTTTAACAGCATTGTGAAGAAGAGTCGCTTCCAGAATTTGGGGGAGCTTTCAAAGACAGTGGACTGAAGCTGGAGTCCAGGTATCAAAAGCCACTGTTCACAGACGTGTCCGGGAAATGGGCTACAATAGCCGTATTCCCATGGTCAAGCCACTTCTGAACTCAAGACAACGGAAGAAGCGTCTGACTTGGGCTATGGAAAAGAAGCACTGGACACTTGCAAAGTGGTCCAAAGTCCTCTTTTCAGACGAAAGCAAGTGTTGTATTTCATCAAGGCGCCAGAGTCTGGAGAAAGGCTGGAGAGGCGCAAAATCCAAGTTGCCTGAAATCCAGTGTGAAGTTCCCACAGTCAGTGATGGTTTGGGGAGCCATGTCAGCTGCTGGTGTTGGTCCACTGTGTTTCATCAAGTCCAGAGTAAATGCAGCTGTGTACCAAGAGATTATAGAGCACTACATGCTTCCGTCTGCTGAAAAGCTCTATGGAGATGAGGATTTCATTTTCCAGCATGATCTGGCACCTGCCCACAGTGCCAAAACCACCAGTAACTGGTGTACTGACCATGGCATTACTGTCCTCGATTGGCCTGCCAATTCCCCTGACCTGAACCCCATAGAGAATTTGTGGGGTATTGTGAAGAAGAAGCTGAAAGACACCAGACCCAACAATGCAAATGAGCTAAAGGCCGCTATTGAAGCATCCTGGGCATCCATAAAAGCTCAGCAATGCCACAGGCTGATTGCCTCCATGCCACGCTGCATTGATGCAGTAATCCGTGCAAAAGGATTCCCAACCAAGTACTGAGTGCATTAATGGACATTTTCAAATGCTTGATTTTGTTTTGCTGTTATAAATCTTTTTTTTTTACTTGGTCTGAGGAAATATTCTAATATTTAGAGATACTTAAGCTGTAAGCCATAATCAGCAATATTAAAAAAATAAAAGGCTTGCAATATTTCAGTTGATTTGTAATGAATCCAGAATGCATGACATTTTTGTTTTTTTTAATTGCATTACAGAAAATAAAGAACTTTATCACAATATTCTAATTTTCTGAGACAGTCCTGTATATCAGGGGTTCTCAACCTTTTGCAAGCTGGGCCCCCCCAAAGCTGGTTCGCGGTAATCGGGGCCCCCCCTTCGATTCAGAAATGAATCACAAAATTCACTTCTGAGAATGTTTTAGGAAGTGACTATTTGTTTCAAGTTTTCATTTTACATTTGTATTTTACGCATTTAGCAGACGCTCTTATCCGGAGCGACGTACAATAAGTGCAGACATTTGTCATGGAGCGAAACACGCATCAAAAAAGCAATTGTACGTTGTTCCCGAGTGAGTGCAGGCAGAAGTGCCGGGGGAAGAGGTGGAGCGCGAGAAAAAGGATGATTCCATCATCGGACTTGAGAAGCTCCATAAAGCGATGCCCCGGTCGGACAGTCCTGGCAGAGACCTCGCTGTAAGCTGGAGGTCCCTCAGACCGCTCTCGTTAATAAGAGGCTTTTATTTGGAGAGTTTGGGCAATCCATAACGTTTCCGGGAGAAATAACAACCCCGGAGGTGATCGGGTGACAGGACTACAAAAAGGGAGACTCCCGGGAAAAACGTAGTCCAGGTAAAACTCCCCAAAAGTGCCCTGCAGGCCACTTTCATGGTACCGAAAACCCGGGGTTGGTGGAAAGTAAGCTGAAACTTAGCTGGCTAGCCACCTAAACCAGCTTCATGGTACAGGCCCCTGAACATAGAAGTTCTGATTAGTTGAACTCGGTTGTTGATTTATATATACAATTATGTATGTTAACCTGATCACAAAATTATTTATTTATCATCTTTTCTCCAATTGTCAGGAAAACACATTTCCCCTCAGTCTGTATTGACCTATTATCGATAGTTATGTTGTCAGGTTATTTCTATGAATAAATGAACACAAGGGTCAGACAGCTGAGGACCAACCTGCATCACTTTAAAGCTACAGACATCTTTAAAGCAAATCATGTGGTCAGAGTCCTGATGAGGTCCTTAAGGTCTGATCGGGTCATGATGAGGCCCTGCAGGTCCCAACGAGGTCCTTAAGGTCTGATCGGGTCATGATGAGGCCCCGCAGGTCCCAACGAGGTCCTTAAGGTCTGATCGGGTCATGATGAGGCCCTGCAGGTCCCAACGAGGTCCTTAAGGTCTGATCGGGTCATGATGAGGCCCTGCAGGTCCCAACGAGGTCCTTAAGGTCTGATCGGGTCATGATGAGGCCCTGCAGGTCCCAACGAGGTCCTTAAGGTCTGATCGGGTCATGATGAGGCCCCGCAGGTCCCAACGAGGTCCTTAAGGTCTGATCGGGTCATGATGAGGCCCCGCAGGTCCCAACGAGGTCCTTAAGGTCTGATCGGGTCATGATGAGGCCCCGCAGGTCCCAACGAGGTCCTTAAGGTCTGATCGGGTCATGATGAGGCCCTGCAGGTCCCAACGAGGTCCTTAAGGTCTGATCGGGTCATGATGAGGCCCTGCAGGTCCCAACGAGGTCCTTAAGGTCTGATCGGGTCATGATGAGGCCCTGCAGGTCCCAACGAGGTCCTTAAGGTCTGATCGGGTCATGATGAGGCCCTGCAGGTCCCAACGAGGTCCTTAAGGTCTGATCGGGTCATGATGAGGCCCCGCAGGTCCCAACGAGGTCCTTAAGGTCTGATCGGGTCATGATGAGGCCCTGCAGGTCCCAACGAGGTCCTTAAGGTCTGATCGGGTCATGATGAGGCCATGGCGATGCCCTGCAGGTCTGTACATGTTAAACAAGCTCTGACGCAGCAGGAAGCTGAAGTCATCGTGGAGTGAAGCTTTCGACTCAACTTGATGTCTGATGACATCGTCACTATATTCACTTTAACAAAATACTAGAGAACTTTATTATGGGAATCTCTGATGTTCCTTCCTGTTTGAAGTGTCCAATGACCATGTAACCGTCAGATGTCCTTTGATTGGTGGACATCCAGACTAACAACCTGCAGCTCCGTCAGAGGACTGCTGCCCTGCTGACTGATCAGCATCTGGACACAAGTACACAAGAGTATTAATACGATTACTCCCATCAGAACCAGTATGCATACTCGTATCTCAGTTGTCACATTAACGGTAAAGTTTCACAGTGGGATTAAGAAGTCAGAGAGCAGCAGGTGCTCGGCGAGGTCGTACCGGGTGCAGCTGGACAGTGGAGACGGGGATCTGAGCAGTAACGGGAGGAAGGGAGGTGAAAAACACCTGAGGAAGAGAACCTAAAAGATGGATTACGGGTAAAGTCTTTAGTAACAGACAATGTTATCAAACGTCTTCTAAAGAAATGATGGACTTATCTGTAACACTCCTCTCTAAGATCCATCAGAAACACACTGGATCCACAGTCAAGGCACATTATGCATGTGTACATAAATATACACACACACAAACATTCACACGCTTTGTAATAACAAGTATACAGTTGTCTGTTTATATCATAGTTCATTTCAAGTTATCTTTACTCCATATTTATAATACTTAATGCTGCTGACTAATAAAGCATTATTTATTGTGTTCTTATATTCATTTTCCCATATTACTAACTTTGTGCTTTCCTACCTGGGTCATGTGACGGGGCGTGGCTCGTCGGGGGGAAAGCGTTGAGGACAGCGAGGCTGCCTTCGCTCAGTGACGATGTCGGCGTCGCGTACATCACCGTGTGACTGCCTGGGTACATCATGTGACCTGCCACCGATGACGGCGGCGAAGAGGACAGGCTGGCTGCTGAGAGACGGCACATGACCTCACAAGTTATCTACTAAAAAACAAAAAGAAAGTGTATAGAAGCCGGCAGAGATGTCAGTAAAAGACAACCACGGATCCTACAGTAGAGCCAGCGGACGGGGCAACGTGCATACGGGGGGTCGGGGGCGAGGGGGGCACCGATCTTACCTGTGGAGATGGCAGGGTTGTGGATGTCTGAGCTGTTCTGATTGGTGGAGGTCTGCTGAATCTGGATGGTCTGTAACTGCTGAGATACTCCGCCTCCTAACACACACACACACACACACACACACACAGCCGATGACACAAGCAGGAAGTGGTCGGGTGCAGCCCCCCCCAATGAGACGGAGAGCCCGCCCACCTGACAGGGACACAGCGGTCGGGAGGCGGAGCAGCGCGGTTGGCTGCGTTTGCGGAGCCATTGTGGAGGCAGACACAGCTGGCTGCAGCTGGCTGAGAGGGATGGAGTGGGTGCCAGGGGGCATGGAGGCACCTGTGGACAGGTGAGGGAGGGGCCAGAGACAGGTTAGCAGTTGTGACGCTAGAGGCTAAAAAGAGCATCAGCAATAATAACAGAAATGTGACAAATATAAATGAGCAGATCATTGGAATCGAAGCCCGAGCCAGCGGAAGCTCTGCCTTCCTACCTGACATCAAGGTGAAGCCTCCAGGGACAATGACCCCAGCTGAAGTCTTCAGCAGCGTCCCGTTGGTGGAGGAGGGAGGCTGCCAGGATGGACCGCTAGTTTGCACATGCATGGGCACCGTGGAGGAGGAGGAGGAGGTGGGCTGTGTGGAGCTGGACATTAGAGCTGGTTTGATCACATCCTACAGGAAGGGACACGAGCACACAGGGTCATCCAGGGTTACCTTTCCCATAGAACATGTGCATTCTCTTTATATTAAAGCAGAATTAAGAGCTAATCTTATTTCTGTCCAACCCACACGCACGCGCCTCTCTAAGGTCGGCGTTACCTTGGCAACATCCGAGCCCCCGTCAGCCTCGGGCACCTGGTAGGTGAGGTCCGTCTCCTCGAAGCCCGTGGCGCTCATCCTCTGGTCGGAGGACGGGTCTGAGCGAGGGGGGGAGTCTGGGGAGTTGAGGCAGGTCTGGATCAGAGCCTTCCCCGTCTCGGAGGTGATCATCGGCTGCAGCTTCCTGGTGGCAAAGGTGTACACGTGACCCGTCTCACTGGCCACCAGCAGCAACACCTGAGTCCCGGTCAGCGTGGACAGCTCGTAGGCCTGCAGGAGCACAGTGGACATGGATTAGGAAGTGCAGCCTCAGGTGAGAGACCGGAGACCAGGTCCTGATGCACTCACCTTCTTCATGATGCCGGTCTTCCTCTTGCTGAAGGTTGTGTACCTTCTCAGCTTGTTGTCTATGAACTCCATCTTGATCTTAACTCTTCCTCTGGTTTTCTTACCGGGTTTAGCTCCCGGTACCGCGGGGCCGACCCCTGCGGACTGATGACCGACCTCCCGCTCGCTCCTCTCCCGCTTCACGCCTCTCCTGTGCCCGCCACAGCCTGCCGTGTCCTCGTCCTCCCCGGACTCGGAGTCCATGTCGGAGCAACTGTACAACACGTCATTAGCGTATTCCCGGTCTCTCTCGGTCCCAGAGATGCTGTTTAGCGGGGGACTGTTGACCTCTTTCCCGGTTTTAGTCCCCATTCCGGTGCCGGTTCGGGTCCCCCCCTACACTGGAGCTCAAACCCTCCGCCTGTTGGGCAAAAGCTACCTAACGGTGTAAACAACAACTCCACGGTGCTGCCAGGTCCGCTCACAGGACCGTTAGCTGCACTGCTAACTAGCGTCAAGTAACGGTTAGCATCAGCTAACGGTTAGCATCGGCTGCTTAGGCAACAGGTCAAGCTAACGGTCCGTCACCGCGTAAATCACTGCGTAATGAGGCCGAACCGCCGAAGAACATCCATCAGATCAAAACATATCTGGTTTCCCCAGAATCATTGATCACAGCTACAAATGAGTATTTCTTTTAATTAGCGACGGGAGCCGTACGAAGCTCCAGCAGCATCTTCCGATATCCCTCCATAGTGGAATGTAGTTCTCCATGTTCCTGCACTGAAACACGGCGCGGTGTATCCTAAACGTTGTCAGCTGACGTTACGTTCCGAGCTGTGACGCTGACGAGGTAGCGCGCAGTGATACCAAAGGACATGCGCATTAGCACACCTAGGGGAACTACTTTTTTCTTTTGATAAAGAAATACAGACTAACTACAAATTAGTCTTTTTACTGAAATGCAAATATACAAACAACAAGCCACCTTGAAAATTATATTAAAAAGAAACAATAACAAATCGTGAGCCTCTAGCCCTACTCCTACCTGGTAGGTGGGGCAGTATAAAAATATAAGTTGTGTATTTGCACTTCAATCAGGTCAAACAGTGTTTATGACATTATGGATTAATGAGTGAGCCGTAGCTTCCCCTGCTCTGACCCCTGACCTCTGAACCATGACCTGGTCCTGGCTGTGCTCTGGTCTGGAGCCCGTCCATCTGCTGCTGAGCTATCTTTACCTGAGATTATCAGCAGGGAGACTTCCTGTTGTTCCTCAGAGAGCTGCTGGTCTCACAGCAGCAACATGTCCTTCAGCTCCGCAGCCGCAGGCCACGCCCCCTCCAGGAACAGCAGCCTGCTGCTGGGGGGCGGGCGGGACCCCCCTCTGTCGGACCAGGGAGAGACCATCATCGGAGTGTACCTCCTGCTGCTGGGTTGGTCTACACACACACACGTCTCCGTGTGTGTGTCTGTCTCTGTGTACACGTGTGTGCCTGTCATTGCCTGCTGCTGTGTGTTTGTGTGTGTCTCTATGTGATTGTGTGCTGCTCACCTGTCCCTAACCTCTGTCTCCTGGTGCGTTCAGGGTGGTTGTCCTGGTTTGGAAACAGCATCGTCCTCTTCGTTCTGTACAGACAGAGAGCCAACCTGCAGCCCACCGACTACCTGACCTTTAATCTGGCCGTGTCAGACGCCAGCATCTCCGTGTTCGGATACTCCAGAGGCATCATCGAGATCTTCAACGTCTTCCAGGGTAGTGATTACCTCATCTCCTCTATCTGGACCTGCCAGGTACCAGACTCCCCTGACAATAACCTGAGAGACACCTGACAAATACCAGAGACTTACCGCAGAGTCACCCAAGCTTTCCCCATCTGTTACCCATCTCGTTGTCTACTCCAGGTGGACGGGTTCTTCACGCTGGTGTTCGGACTCAGCAGCATCAATACCCTGACGGTGATCAGCATCACACGCTACATCAAAGGTTGTCACCCCAACAGAGGTCAGAGTTCATCTTCACCGAGCAGAAGTCTCATGAAAGGTCTGATCTTTGTCTGGTGAGCTGAGATGTTCCTCCTGTTTCAGCTCGTCACATTAGTGGAACCAGCGTGTCCATCAGCCTGCTGCTCATTTGGATCACAGCAGGGTTCTGGTCTGGAGCGCCGTTGCTCGGCTGGGGGAGCTACAAAGGTACGAAGATCATGATTCAACTAAACCCCTACACCCCTGAGCCTGTGACCCTTGACCCCTCTGTGCTCCTCTGTAGTCATGAAGTCTTTTGAATGGCTAGTCCGGTCCTACCTAAAATGCCTCACCGACCCCCTCCTGGACCCCCTGCAGTTCGCCTACAGAGCCAACCGGTCTGTAGACGATGCTGTCAACATGGCCTCCACTTCATCCTCCAGCATCTGGACCCCCCAGGAACCTACGCCAGCATTCTGTTTGTGGACATCAGCTCTGCTTTCAGCACCATCATCCCGTCTCTGCTGCAGGACAAACTCTCCCAGCTGCACGTGGGCCACTGACTTCCTGTCAGACAGGAAGCAGCGCGTGAAGCTGGGGAAACACATCTCAGGCTCTCGGTCCATCAGCACCGGTTCCCCTCAAGGCTGCGTTCTTTCCCCTCTGCTCTTCTCAGAGGCGACTGCGGGAAGCACGTGGTCCTCCAATCAGAGAGTTGGCGGTTCGATCCCAGGCCTGGCTGACCTGCATGTCGATGTGCTCTTGGGCAAGGCACTTAAGACCCTGAAAGATTGTAGCCGACCCCTCTGACCCAGGAAAAAATGTGTTTGGAGGATGAGGTCCATAAGGACTAAGACCTCACGCCATACGAACGCCTTCTTCCCGTCGGCAGTCGGGGCTCATCAACAGAGCCGAGTCCCCCCCTTTTCTACCGCCACATCCCTTCACACTCCACATGCACATACATTACATTACATTCATCACGAAGCGACTTACAATAAGTGCATTTCAACCATAGGTATAAAAACTCAAAGAACAAGAAACGCCGATTTGTTATAGATAACAGCCATTTTAAGTACAATTTAAGTGCTACAATTTTACAACACTTTCACATCTGGTTACCTGTTTGCCTTTGCACTTAATTGTTTTAAATTTGAGTTTCATCTTTATTTTACTCTACATTTTGTTTATATTCTTCTATTTTGTACTGTAGATTTACATTGTGTTAGAAGTTCTAAATTGCTTTGCATGTCATTTTCTGAACTGTGTTATTTGTCTTGTTGTCCATTGTCTCATTGTTTACTGTGCAACGTTATGCACCAACCGCAATGTCAAATTCCTTGTATATCGAACATACTTTGGCAATAAATGTTCCTGATTCCTGATTCCTTCCGGCCCGCAGATCGAGGATATGGCACCTGTGAGATCGACTGGGCCAAGGCCAACTATTCAAGCGTCTACAGGTCCTACATCATCTCTATCTTCATCTTCTGCTTCTTCCTCCCGGTGCTCATCATGCTCTTCTGCTACGTGTCCATCATCAACACAGTGAAGAGGGGCAACGCCCTGTCAGCTGGGGGGGATCTGAGCGACCGGCAGAGGAGGATCGAGAGGGACGTCACCATCGTGAGTCCTAGTGGGCCCTCATGGGTCCCCATGAGTCTGAGACCTTGTGGGTCTGAGAGGCCTGGTGTCATTGATTACTGATCAGCATTGATAGGACTTATCTAGAGGTAACAAGAGGCTAAGCTACATGCTAACGCTAAAGTCAAAGACTAATGAGATGAGCCCTTCCTGTTGTTGGTTCTTCCAGGTCTCCATAGTGATCTGCACAGCCTTTATCCTGGCCTGGTCTCCGTATGCAGTGGTCTCCATGTGGTCCGCGTGGGGCTTCCACGTGCCCAACCTCACCAGCATCTTCACCCGCCTCTTTGCCAAGTCCGCCAGCTTCTACAACCCCCTCATCTACTTCGGACTCAGCTCCAAGTTCCGCAAAGACGTGGGCGTGCTGCTGCCCTGCACACGGGACTCCAGGGACACGGTGAAGCTGAAGCGCTTCAAACCCAAGGCCGAGGCCCACGGCCGCCTGCGGGTCCCCCTCAACCGGCCAGAACGGAAGTACTCACCCGGGTTCCTGCCTCCCCCGAGTCCCCCCGGGCTCGATTGTGACAGAAGGAGCCCCTCCGGCACGCCGCCGCCCATCAACAAGGAGGTGTTCCACATCCACATGCCCCACCTCTCTGACGCCGGGCCCGAGTTTGAGTGTGACAGACTCTGACGGAGGCGTGTGAACATATATATATATATATATATATATATATATATAATTAAATTATACATTATTATGTATCAGAGATAACATAATTACGTTTATTTCCTGTCACCATGGTTACACCTGACGTCCTTCTTTAGCTTTTTATTATGTGATTATTTCATACATCTTAAATACAAACCACTTCTCATGCAATATACATTTGCATTGTTATGCCTCATTTAGTCTTCAATCACAGATAGTTATATAATCATATTTATATAATATAAAAATGTAGAATTTATTAATATGTATATATATACATTTAAATTAAAATGATATGAGTGAATGTATAATACTGATATATAATTACTTTCAGCTAAAAGTACTATTGTGATCTTAAGGCAGAGGTGATTCCACCAATGTTGTCAAGTAAAAACGACAACATGGAACTCCTTTATTAACGCGGGCAGGTAACGTGAGCTGCTGTTGTGTATTTGTAATAAGTGTGTGTTGGTACATTGCTGTTCATAAGGCCAGTACATGGTCTCAGATGATAAACGGTAAATAGCTGCCGTTCAGCCACCAAACGTTGTGTCTCATTTCAGTGGTCTGGAGACAAATAGTCCCGTTCGTGCATGTAAACAGCTTTGTGTCTCACTCGTTCATTCCAGTGAATTCTATTGGAGGTTACATTTAAAAGTGAACTCTTCCCCGCTGTCGGATCACCCGCCTATGCCGTGAATAAATAAAACCCTCTTCGGCCCGCACTGCATGCTGGGATATGCTGGGCCGCAAAGGACAGATCCGATGTGTCCTCCAAATCGGCTCCTGGAGGACTGCGTCCCTCGACCGCGTTCGGAAGAGCCGACGGAACGCGACAGGCGAGTCGCAGCGGTAGTGACGTATGCAGTCGATGCAGCCTAGCGCCTAGACACAGCTACAGCTTGTGACATCACAGCGCCTCTTTAGCAACAGGCATAGACATAATATACACTAGATGTCGCATTCGGGCTCTATGCATACGTCACAACCGCCGCCATCTTACTCCGGAATTCTCTCAATACTTTTCAACGGACTATGCCAGACTTTTGAGCTGCCTTTGGCTGTTCCAATGAAAGGAATGAATTCCAGGGTTAGCAGGTCACGATTGCACGTCGGTCAGACACAGAATTGTCCAAAAGGGGAGGAAAAGTTGCCCAAAGTGTACCAAAATTGATCACTATATCCGGGGGAGACAGCGCGCCGCACCGAAGCCCTTGTCTCAGCTCCGGACCTTCCTGCCAATGTAAATTCCTTGTCTGTTAACTCATACATGGCGATTAAACATGTTTCGATGCTAAAAAAACTAGAAAATCTCATTAGATTCGGACTATTTACGGTGCCTTCATTGACGTTGGTGGGTTTAAAAAGGATCGGCTCCCCCGTAGAAAGATGGCGGCTCTATTGACGTATTCGTTCCAATGAGCAATCGTGACGAATGCGACATCTAGTGTATAGGTCTATGAGAAACCGGAAGCAGTAGCGTTCATTAAATTCACAGCTGATCTGTGGACGTACGGATGTATTGATTAAATTACTTTTGAATGTTGGTGGAAAGGAGTAAATAAAGTATAATATGAAGCAACTTTGTCTTGACAAAATACATCTTAATTCGTTTATCCATCTGTGTCACAATAGACCTCCACCTGTGGAGGGCAGCAGGGACGCGGAGCATCACGATGCAGCACGAGGAAGAAACCGAGAAAGACCGGAAGTGAATTAAAAAAAAAGCACCGGGAGCCACGGAAGAGACCGCGAGTAATACGTCCTAGTGCGCTGACCGGTAGCGGCGGAGTACTTTGATTCAACCGGAGACAAACTGACCGGATCCTTCTGCGTCCAAAAACACGCCTACTTAGTGACGCGTAAGGCATTACGGAAAGAAAACATCAAATGTCTTGACTCTCAGCAGTGTTTTTTTATTGGCTGTGTGTGTGTGTGTGTGTGTGTGTGTGAATAACATTGTTCCAGGGTCTGAGGTGCGCTGGTTTTGCTGACATGTCGGTGCAGGCGTGGGCTTTGTCGTTTCGGCAGCCGTACGCTGGCCTGGTTCTAGATGGGGTGAAGACGCTGGAGAGCCGTTGGAGGCCTGTTCTGGCCCCGTTGGAGAACCAGACCCTGGCGGTCCACATTGCCGTAAGGGACTGGGAGGAGGAGGAGGACTGGAAGGCGGTGCTGAGGGGCCCCATGGGAATGAACCCGGTTCAGATCCAAGCAGTACTGGATTCCGGAGAGCGGTTTGGCCGCGGCGTGGTGGCAGGTAATGATGTGTACGAGTTGTGTGCGAGTTGATCCTGAATGCTTCGTCTCACGTGTGACCTCTTCCAGGATTGGTGGACGTGGGGGGAACCTGGCTGTGCCAGGCTTCCCTGCAGGGGGACGAGCAACAACTCCTCGAGCAGTCAGCTGTTCTCATTGGTCTGCAGGAGAAGCACCTGACGCGTCTATCCAACCCTCGCTGGCTCAAGAGGCCACTGAAGGCCCAGGGGGGTCGCGACCTGTGGTCTGTGGAGATCCCTGCCGAGCTAATGCCATGACAACGGCCAGGCGTATGGAACGGACTAATCTGAAGCTATTGTGACGAGTGAAGACAAAAGCAGCTGCAACTGCTGGTGAAACACAAACTTTATTCACCCAGAAAGAAGAAAAACCATTTGAACTGACAACACAAATAGATCCCTCAATAAACAGGGACAGTCACACCCCCTCTTTGAAACCGCCAACGACCTCCATGGTGACCTCCATCACTCACAAATAACAAATAAGTGACAAACTTAACCAGTGTTTTCATAACATCTTTCAACATTAAAATGTTAACTTTGTTTAGCTCTCTTTCAAATTTGTGTTGTGTCTGCCGAGTCGTTAGCAGCTAGCCCTTTTCATTGAACACAAGGGGGCCTGTTAGCCACGAGCTATGGAGTGAGAAAGGTTGTGTGCTAGATGGGGGGTGAGATGTAGTGCGTTGGCGGCGCTGTGATGTAACCGACCACATGGGTGGAGTTAGAAGTGGGGCAGTAGACCCGGGTGGCATGGCCTCCAGTCTGCAGTGCCCCCCAGTGGGCAGAGGGAGGCAGACAGGTATGGTAGGGGGAGTGATGGGTGAGGTGAGGAAGGGGGGGAGGAGCCGAGGGCATGTAGGTGGTGGGGGGCGGGGCTTCGTATGGCAGGTGCAGCAATGATGGAGAGGGGAGAGGCGTTTGATCCTGGTACAGGAGAGCAGAGGAGGAGGCGGAGCAAGGAGGGGCCGGGCTGGTTGAAGTGGGAGGGCCTTCGCCTGAGGGGGAGGGACAAAAACAAATCCCAGACAGAAGCCTCTAGTGATGAGCTCACAATGCATGCTGGATGTATCCGTGTTCAACGAGCTCTGATGTCATCGTTGACCACGTGTTCAACACAACCCGATTGAATTGGTTCATCTTATCTAAGAGCCACCGACATTACAAATATAAGTGTCAGACTGAAGGTTTATAAACTGGATCAGTTGAATCCACAGATCAAGCAGACTGAAACCAAATCACATAATCAATACGTTTGCTGACAGACACAGAACCTAACCGACGCTGTACTGACCACCGCTGTGTCCGTCTGTCTGTCCATCTCCTGCCCTGGGGGATTCTGGGTAGTAGGAGGTGGGCTGATGGAGGCCTCGAGTCGTCTCCGGGTACAGGGGGGGTGTGGCTGGAGACAGAATGAGAAGAAACCGTCAGAGACCAGATCACATGGACACAGCAGCCAATCCGATGCAGTAGGCCTTACCATGCAGGGGGGGCTCCTGGTTCACGTAGGGGGCGTAGTGCTGGTACGGGTAGGAGGCCTCTGGTGTGGAGGCAGAGTATGCCTGCTGCTGTTGCTGCCAATAGCTCTGATGGTACCACTGTGTGTGATTTCAGATAACAAGTTATGAATAATTGCGGGGTGTTATTAAAGGGAAGTCATTATCGTCTTACCTGGACTCCTAAATTGAAGTAATACTGGAGGACTCTGCAGTCTACACACACACACACACACACACACACACACACACACTGAGACAACAAGTTGGAGCAGGAAGTGACAGTTTACGTTGGCTGACCTCTGACCTCTGGGCAAATCACTGCCGTTAGGATCATAGGAGTAAGGGGGCGGAGCTACCATGGTGCCGACAGGCTCACCCAACTCATTAACCAACCACGGAGAAGAGGCTGGAATCCCCATGGCAACTAAGAACAGAAATAATAATCAGTTAGTCATACTGCATTGTACGTGTGTGTGTGTGTGTGTACTTGTACCCGAGCGTGTCTGTGTGGCTGCCGGCAGGTGGCCAGTGGCAGGTACACGTGATGGAGAAGAGGGTGATGAGGAGGAAGACGAGGGTGAAGAGCAGATGACTAATGGTTTCACTATCTGAAAGAAAGACAAATGGTGATCTGTTTGAACCGTATATGGAATAAAACCCCTCATGAACACAAACAAATAAAGAACATCATCCTCCATCACCCCGCTGGAGGTTCAGATGTGCGCTTGTCATAAATAGTGTGTGTACCTGCTGTGTGTAGCTGTAGTTCAACTCTGGTCTCGGTGGAGAGTCCGTAGTTCCTCTTTCCTGGTCGTCCTTTCAAAATAAGATAAGTTTTTTGTTCTACTTCCTCGTGTCTGTAGACTTTGTGTCCAATATTATACCTCAACATGTCATTTTCTTGCATATAAAGTCAGCCAGGAGCCTCCTGTTATAGATCACATGTCTTTGTATGCTGATGTTACTAAAACTAAACTGCTGGGTGTGAAATTGGACAATTTACTCTCTTGAGCCGCGTTTCCACCGTAGCAACTTTACCCAGGAACTATGGGCTGGTACTCGGTGCGTTTACGCTGCAGGAACAGGGGTCTAAATGAAGTTTCCCCCGCCTAAAGTCCCTGCTGGCGAGGTAGGACTTTTTCAGAGTTCGGGAACTTTCGGGGGTGTGACTTGTGCGCCGCACATGCTGATTGGTGGAGCTCATGTCGACGGTTAGCTAGCTAGCTCATTTTTAAGGAGGCGCCAGGTGAACAATTCTTCTTCGCCTCTCTAAAACAGCTGATGGCAGCGCAACTTTTTTTAAAGCGGCGAAGAAGAACTGTGTCAGAGATGTCGGAGCTTATATAAATTATATATATAAAATCTCAATGGAGCTAATAGACTAATTTACACAATCTGCCCGGTACTTCAGACCCCGGTGTGAATGCAGTAAGCAACCGCTTTGGGGCTAAAAAAGTTCCTATGAAAATAGTTCCTGGGACAAATAGTTCCTGGTAGGTGCGGTGGGAACACGGCTTTGGTCTGATTAAATTGATACTGTCACAAAAATGGGGAAAGGTATTGCTATGGCAAGAAAATCATCCTCCACAATGACTGATGTTATTAGGCCAATGTGCCGTCTCATTTGGACGTAGAAACACCTTAAGAAACTCCAGGTCGCTCAGAATGGGTTAGCCTTGCGCTGCTCATTTCCAACAAGTGTATCTGAGATAGTTACAATGGCCAACTGTAGAATCAAAATGCAAGTATCATATTTTATACATAATGCTTTTCCCATTGGCTGATACTGTCAGGTGATTGCCGTAGGTTGGGTTTTTGGGTGTTTCAGCAGCATGCACCAACTGTATGACAAGAACTGTCCCCTACAGGGGCTCTGCTGTGTGGAACAGGCTCTCTGTCAGATACAAGAGGTCACTAAGGCAACATTTTCTTAAGTTGGAGTCAGGCATACGCGTCACTATGTGTTAGCTTCACTTTGTTTTTAAATTCCATTTTGGTTTAACACAAATGAGATGTAATTCCAATGTATTTCGACACTTGTAATGACGATTAAATGTTTGTATTATTATTTTTACTACAGGACCCCAGGGAGACATTGGGGAAGCTAATGGGGATCCTAATAAAGAATACTCTGCTTTGCTGATGTTCAACAATTCTCACAATACAGAACTCATTTCTATCTCCATTTCATAATATTTCCACAGCATTTAACATCTGGAAGCTATGGTTTTCCCTTAATGACGCATGGCTACACAGGTGTCAGGTGTGCTACCTTATTGGAGGAGGGCTCCGCAGCAGTGTAAACACCTGAGGTCCGGTAGTTCTGATCTGAAACGGTTCACGTTAGAACAAACGTGCACTTCCTGTGGACATCTTAGAGAAGCTTGTGATGAACGCACCCACCCTGAGTGATGTAGATGTAGTCCTCCGTGTACTCTGCTGAAACAGGAATAACATCACATGGAACCACTTCACCAGCAATACTTCCTGCTGGATCCTCCACAATAAAAGCTGCAGCGAAAGGTTTAGCTTTTTACCCTGGTCCTCCACAGTGCTGGCGTCCTCCTGGTCCTCCTCTGATGAACAGATGGGGGGGCTCCCAAGAGGAGGTGCAGGCCCCGTGCCTCTCTGAACTCTGTAGGAGGAGCCATTGGGAGGAGGCGGGGCTCCCATGGAGGGGGGGTGCACAGCGGGACCCTGAGGGAGGAGGAGCCACATTAAATGAAATGTGGCGAGTCACTGTGCTTATGGGATGTAAAAGGAGACTGAGGTCACACATCTCACCGCCAGCGGGGGGAAGACGCCGTCAGCGGCGTCCAGCTGGTAGAAGGTGATGTTGGCATCCAAGTCAGACGTCTCCTCCTCGACCTCCGCTGGGAACCCAAAGTGACCGTCTTTGTTCAAGGCAGCCGCCAGCTGACGACGACTACGACTGAACAAATGGGGGCCCGTTGTCATGGTTACCACATGCACAAGAAGCAACAGCCAACGATCAATACTTCTGATCAGCGTGGGTTGTTTACCGTGACCTGAAGGCATAGCTCTCGTAGTCATGGTAATACCTCCTTCCAGGGTGGTAATAGGTCAACTGAGGACCAATCAGGTGACGGTTCAGGAAACGGGTGGAGCTTCTGACCAGAATCCAACACACACGCACACACACACGTCATTTTCTCTGGCTCACAGGTAACAAACTGGTGTCGGTCTGCTGGAGCCCCACCTGGAGGCTCCGTAGCGAGGAGGTCTGGCTGGGGGTGGTGGTGGTGGTGGTGGTGGTGGGGGGGGCGTAGGGGTCGTAGGTCATGGTTCCTGGTGACAGGGGGGGTGGCGGGCGCGGGTGGCCTGCTGGCTGGAAGCGGGGGGGCAAGGCGGAGGAGGTCGGGCCTCCGTAGGAAGTCGGCGGCATCAGAAGCTCCGCCCCCTTCAGCCCGCCGTTGCCACGAGACTTCCTGAAGTAGCGATGACGGTGATGATGCCGCTGACCACGAGAGTCGACGTCTGGCAGAAGAGACACAACAAGTGTAAAGACATCGACACAATAGAGGTCTTAGGCCAAACATCTGGAGGGGGGGGAACAAACCAAGGTCTCCCTTCCTGATTGGAGCAGCGACGTTCCAGGCAGGAACTGGGTTGACTGGCTTCAGGTCCGTGAGAGGAACCAGGTGTCTGAGACAGAAGGACATGTGGACATGAGCGGCGTGGTGGAGGGACTCTGCTGCGTTGGCTCACGTTGGCCGGGTCCTACTTCTCTCCCAGCTCTTCAATGAAGACGGTGACGGCCGACGGGTGGGTCCCTACTTCCTGGATGAAGGCGTTGTAGAACTTTCCCTTTGGCTCCAGACGCACCTGAGACACCAGACTTACCAGTCTTACAGGAGGACAAACTACAACCAGCATGTTGACTGAAAGTAAAATATCTGCTAATAACTGCAGTGCACAGGAAGTCATCTCTACTGGAGATAGTTTTGGTCCTTTTGTCCTGGAATCAGGCCACTGTAGCAGAGCAGCAACTAACGTTACCTGACACTTGTCTCCCAAGAAGTACTGCCTCCCTGCAAACACCATGTAGTCCGTCTTCTGCATTTCTGTGAGGAAAACGTTTCATTAGATAAGGCCTCAATAAATAATTCATTCCACCATAAAAGGGAACAGAGCAGAACAACAAGAGTCCAGTACAAGTTCTAGAAAGCCAAACAACAGCTAATAAAGTGCTACCTAGTCCTTGATTCAGACTGGACCAATCAGCTCTCACCACAGTGCCAAGTACCAATGTGTTGAAACTGGTGAGCCACTGGTGAGCCACTGGTGAGCCACTGGTGAGCCACTGGTGAGCCAGTGAACGTCATGTTAAGAGTCATTGTTATATCGAAACAACTCACCTTTACAGGTGTCCTGCCACACGTCAAACTCCAGGTTCCTGTACGCTTCTCCATCGAGAGACTTCATGACCTTATAAGGTAGAGTCAGTCTGGGAGGGGGCGGGGCTTCAGCAGGAGGCTGACCAGTAAAACAACAGATAATTATTATTGCAGCGTTCAGAGTCAGAAACTGAAACTTTTGACTGATCGAAAAAATTAAACTCAAGTGATTCTGAGCCTTTTCTATAGAAACAGCACGTGGGAATAATGCTTTCTTCTTAGGAAGCTTCCTCACTGAGGGAAATGACCTGGAAGTGGTGGAAGCCGTTGGAATTCTCTAATGAACTTAGTTCCTTGAGCATAGGAACCACTGGATCGTCCTTTAAAAAAAAAGATCATTCTGTCCCAAAATTCCTTTAAATAGGGACGCATCATTGGTCCGTTCACGAGCAATAACGACCATGACGTAGAAACGCAGATCATGTGACTAAGCGTTAGCATCACTCAGGTTGTTACATGCGTCTCCGTCCATGACGACGCCGCAGCTTAGTGGAGTCGATTGTTAAACACCGCCTTGTCCTTTCCTAAATCCTCATCAACTCTCCTAACCACCTTTCCTTGACCCTGTGACGTATTCCACAGGTCAAGGAAAGGTGGTTAGGTCATCTTTTTGGGACTCTCCAACCTCTAAGTGAGGAAGGTTAGGGCCTCATCATCGATGCACAGGTCATGTGATCTGCTCTTCAGCTTTGTCTTTTACATCTCAGACAGGAGACAACCTCTCACCTTCTCCTCAGCCGTCACACCGCGCACTTTATCGTCAGCAGCTCCACACGACTCCGACTCCTCCCTGAGGAACAGAACCGGCCCACCGGAGAACAACAGGAAGTCCATCAAACACACGAGGAACGAGACCAACTCCAACATCCTTAAGGACGCATTCGTCCAGCGCGCGAGTCACTTGCTGTCCCGTTCTGTCGGCTCCTTAAACGCTCCTCTGCAGCCCAGCATATCCCAGCATGCAGTGCGGGCTCAAGAGGATTAGAAAGGTACCGCGGTACCCTTCTGTTGATAATACCATTCGGAATATTTCATTAAAAAGCAGCCAATCAGAGCGTCAGTTGCGTCCCTCAGGGGACACTGGTCCTCATGTGCAGCAGCTGTCCCCCCCGTCCCCCAACAGCCGAGTTAGTTCAGCTACGGTGACCAGACGGCCTCTTCTAGGTCTCGAAAGGAGGACACGTCCAGGTGCTTTGTCTGGTGTTGCACTTGCGTGACGCTTCTCTGGAGGAACATTGTTGCTTTGCTAGTTTGTCACAAACAAAGGTTTAGCCGCTAGCAGGACTGAGCTAGTTATAACACGCTTGGACATCAGTGCTAGCATGAAGGGCTCTCATGTGGGCTTCTTTGTAACGTTACTGTGTAGCTACAGAGCTGCCGTCTCTCCACAAACGCCACGTGCGGCGAACAGCTTTCGTTTACTGCCGGCGAGGTTGGAAATGAACCAGCGCAGATTTGTTTTAACACAAGAAATTGGATGTGTGGCCTGAGTGGTGTGAATTCATGCAGGAGCGTGTGTCACACGGGGGAACGGGAGACTTTCCCAACACCTCAAACATCAAGCAGACGCAACCAAAGACAAAGCAAGACAGCAAAGGAGTCACTGAAGAGTCCAGCAGAACGTTACGCAAGTCATACCAATGGAAATAACTACGTGGTCGCATATTCAGGTACAGACAATAGGCCTACGTAGTCGTTTATTGATTACCATCATAGATCAATATTCCAGTATCAGGTATAGTCATATTTTGGCAGGTTTATCAAAGTCATTTTGATGTTGTGACAACGCTATTAAAATAAGCCAAATAAGATTAAATTAAGTATTTCCAGTGTTATTGTAAAGCACAGCAGGTTGCTAAGCAACGGCTGCAGTGGAGGTGAAGCGGATAAAGCAGGAAGTGTCAATACATGTTGCATCTAAAATGTCTCGCAGGATTAATGTTTTGCTCCAAGTTGTCAGATGACACCCGTGTGCGTGTGTGTGTACCTGTGACACCTGTCCTCAGGTGTCTCATAGCCAAAGTCGACCTCACTACACACAGATGGGCTGTTTCTATAGCGCCGACCGCCGACCCTGAAGGCCTCCATGGCCTGACAGAGCTCCGCCTCCTCAAAGCCAAACACCCGAGTGTAGAGCAGCTCATAGAAAAGAGCTACACACACACACACACACACACACACACACACACACACGCACACACACACACACACACACAGGGGTGAATGTTCCGTTTCAGGTGGTGAGCGTTGAGGTGTGAGACAGATACTCACACTGACAGATGGCAGCAGAGACGGGGTAAGTCCTCGGGTAAACGATGTCATAGTGACCATTGAGGGAGCAACACAGCGTCACCTACAAGTACAACGCATGTCTCACTGAAGCAGTGGCCCATACGGCATTCAGAAAAACGCTTAACAAGCATGTAGTAATATTTGACTAAGCTTTTGACAAATCTTGTGGACAAACTTGATGCTTGTGAACACGTGTTGATGCAAAACTAGACAAAATTCAGCACCTTGTCAACACAGTCTTCCTCCGAGATGACGGTGGCTGGTTTCCCCGGGTAACGGTAGATCAGGAAACAACGCCTGCACAAAGCAACAACAGACAAGCGCGCGTGTACTGCAGCGTGTGCGATGTCGTGGTGCTGAGTCTGCAGCACTCACCTGTAGAGCTGAGACAGAGCCTTGATCTCCACCTGACCCACCGTCTCCTGCAAACACACCCACTGTTACACACTGTGGAGGGCAGGGTCAAAGGTCACAGCCACTCACCTTGGGGTCCTCCAGGCGTTCCAGATATTTCTCAAAGGAACCTTCAACAAACTGGAAGAGAAAACAGACGTGCTGAAAGTAACTTTGTCAACAAGCAGTGCGTGCCAACTAGCCACAACTCAAATAAACCAGTCCACTAGCTGGTTATGGTCTGTTAACCAGTCAGCGGCCTCCTTACCGGTTCAAAGTTGCATCTGTTGGCTCTCATGAAGTCAGCACAGTCCTGACGGATCCTCTGGTGGTAGTTCTGCGAGTAGTACAACTACACACACACGCACGCGCGCACACACACACGTCCATCAGCAACGCGCGCACGCACACACACACACACACACACACACACACACACACACATACATACATACATACATACATACATACAACAAGCGCGCACGCACGCACCTGTTCGGACACGGCCCTGAACAGGCTGGACGCGTCCCGCGCCACCATCTTCCGGTAGAGGCTCAGGCTGCTCAGGTACTCGTCCATGTTGACGAAGTACTTCTTCAGGCCTTTCTGCATCCTCCGCTGGTCGCAGCGCTCCGGTAGCTCCGGTAAAACTCGGTAAAACTCCGTAAAGTCGGTAAAGTGGCTCCAGGCCTCCGGTTGTGACGCGTCAGCTCGAGCTCACAGGTGAGTTTAATCAGTTCTGATGAGCACGCGGCCCCGCGCGCAGCTGCTGCCGCGTTCAGGGACCCGTCACCGTCCGGCACGCAGCGGTTCAACCCGTGTGACGTCAGCAGCCTGCGGGTCCATCCATCGGGCTCACCGTTACTGTGGAAATAGTACAAATATTACATGTCTCATAATGCACTGCAAGTGTTTTTTAGTGAAATCACAGTAAGATGTATGCACTTATAAAGTTATATAAGATAAGTAACTAGTACATCTAACAGGACAGTTTCGTCATAAACACAAGTAAATGAAAATGAATTAATTCTTAATTAGATTTATCTTCCTAACACAATATTTCCTGCTGTTTACCTGGAGACTTACTTAACTGAAAGAAAGGAGTGATGTCATACAGGTGTTGAGTGTGTTCATTGATAATATCTGTTCAGTTGCGTGCTACTCTTTGCTGGATGCGTCTTTGCTTTATGAACCCTGATGAGGTAACAGCAGGGGGCGCTAGAGCACACACTGGTATTAGATAGAACAACATTAGAAGAAGCAAGGCCTGGAGCGCGCATGCGCAGCATAATACCCTGTGGTGGCGGTTCGGGTCACAGTGGTTCGGGCCCAGCCCGCTGGTGTTCGTCATGTTTGGTGTGGTCCTCCGGAGGATCAGCGGGCCTGCGGGCCTTCTCTCTGCCCGCTCTGCTCGCCCCTTTGGCAGCTCTCCTCCGCCAGACATGTCTGCTGCCTTGGTCCGCAGCACCTTCCTGGACTTCTTCCAGAACAAACACCGACACCGACTGGTTCCGTCCTCCCCGGTCCGGCCCAGAGGAGACCCCAGCCTGCTGTTTGTCAACGCCGGCATGAACCAGGTGAGTGAAGACCCGATCCCGGGCCGGGCTACAAGCTAACAACAAGCTAGCTGCTGTCAGTTTGTGATTTCAAAATAAGAGCGCGTACTGGCTACATTTAACGTTGAATAACTTTTATTTTGTAACGTATTATCCTGTTCGTATGAACAGAACAACAGTTTTATACTTATAGCTATATATATGTGATATATCATTGTTTTATAAATACAGGCCCATGTATTAGTTATTTTTCCGTTAGCTCATTTTCTTATTGCAAGGCTTCCACTGTTACTCCTCTGTACTTTGATTCATTTTATTTTGTATAATCAAACTCCCTCAGAGGAGTCCACCGTCTGTACACATTCTACGTCCCAAAACCTCGGCATAATGCAAAACTCCTTCAAAGGGGAAAAAAGTGAAGAAAGCTTAGTGAGAACGTCAGAGGAGGATCCGTCTATCAGGATGGACACACACCTGGATGAACAATGTGTTCAATTCCTACGTCAGATAGAACCACCGTCGGATAGAACAGTTATTGTAAGCGACATCAAAGAGGATCTTTATTTTAAATGAGCTGACTGCGAGTGGAAGTTTGATAACTGAAGGCTTTTGGCTACAGGAACAACAAGTAACCAGCGTCTTAGTTCCTGCCACTCTTCCATGAAGGACATATGTGTGGAGGACACGGTGGTAGTAGTTGTCCTGTGGACAGATTGTCTCCGTATAGCTGTGGATCTTTGCAGCTCCTCCAGAGCCCCCATGATGCGTCTCCTCCTTCTCTGGGTGGGTTTGTGCTAGGGCTGTGCGGTATACCGGTTCAACGTACGGTGTGGATTTCTCACATACCGTCCATACCGGGATTGCGCAATAACAGCTGAAGTTGCTCTTTGGCAGGCTGCGGATTTTATTTGTACACGTCATCATCACAGCGGTTGGAGCTACTAAGTCTTATGTGTGTTGAGATTGAGTCATGGTTATACCTTTATAACAACAATGAATAACCCACAACACAACAGCTTGTGACACATACATTTTTTGTAATACTAATAAATTATGAGTAATTATTCCACCACTGCAAGGACACAGTCCCGCTACGGACCGTAGATAAAGACGGGTCAAAGCATTGGATCCAAGGTACATTTCAAAATCTCACATTTCAAAAAAGCCCAAAATCGCAAATTACAAATTTGCCTCTGAGGGCTTAACAGTCTGTACACATGCAACATCCTCCGTCCCGAGACCCTCACATCGGCACAGATCTCTTCTGTTTTAAATACGTTGCAGTTTGCACAATAAAAAATGTTTATATTCTGATTCCTTTATAATTAAGCAATACAAGCAAACAAAAACAGTTTAGAAACTCAAAAGAAGATAATCAGGTAAATCATGTCACTTTTTGGTTAGACATTATGCAATGCTAATTACAGTGTGTCATTTGTTATAAATGTACCCTCTTGTAGAGAGGATGAAAATGGAGGCGCCCAGGGGAATGCAGGTGAAAAACAGAGGGAAGACACACCACACAGCGCGTTGTGAGCGAGTTGGATGGCAAGCGTTGAACAAAGAGCAGTGAGCAGCGGCCCTTTTCTGCATTAATTAATGTGTTTCCTTGAATAAAATACCGTGATACCATGAGAATGATTTTTAATACCGTGATATGGATTTTTGGCCGTACCGCGCAGCCTATTTTGTGCCGTATTCTTTCCATCTCGTGATGATGGACCTTGTGGTGCTGGGAGACGTTCGAAGCTCATCTTGGTCTCTATAAGCGGAGCTCCTTGTTCTCCAGGTCGCTCACGATGCTCTCTGACACACTCGCGTGGATTCATACTGAGATGAAATGGCACACAGGTCTCTCTCTGGTCTCTGGTTCCAGTTCAAACCGGTCTTCCTGGGTACCGCGGACCCTCGCAGTGAGATGGCTTCGTACCAACGAGTCGTCAACAGTCAGAAGTGCGTCCGAGCCGGCGGGAAACACAACGACCTGGAGGACGTCGGCCGGGACGTCTACCACCACACCTTCTTCGAGATGCTGGGGAACTGGTCCTTTGGA
Source organism: Apeltes quadracus (assembly GCA_021346845.1). Classification (NCBI taxonomy): domain Eukaryota; kingdom Metazoa; phylum Chordata; class Actinopteri; order Perciformes; family Gasterosteidae; genus Apeltes; species Apeltes quadracus. The sequence continues at coordinate 20,029,335 of CM037925.1, read as the reverse complement.
GACTACTTCAAGGTGAGGGAGGGAGGGAGGAGATGAGACGGAGGGAGGGGCTTGTGTCTGACATTACACTGACCGTGTGCCTGCTCGTGCAGAAGGAGGCGTGCTGCATGGCGTGGAGCCTCCTCACAGAGCATTATGGGATACCTGCTGACAGGCTGTACGTGTCCTACTTTGCTGGAGACGCTGTGTCTGGTGTTCCAGCTGATGAAGAGACTCGACACATCTGGCTGGAGATCGGGTAGGTCACGCGGTAACCTAGGCAACGTTGACTCTGTGAGCTTATTGGTTGACTGTGCGTCAGCTCTGAGATGATGCGTTCATGACCTGTTGGAGTTAGGTTTATTCATTTATCATCACCTGATGAAAGAGACTGACCCCTGACCTCCTCGAGGACTTGACTGAGGTCGCCTGGTCAGTGGTTGAGTGTGAGAGTCTGTGAGGGCTTTAAATGATGATGTTTTATTATGACAGTCTGAACACGTGTGTGCCTCCCTCTCTGTTTACCTTTTTTACTCCGTGTTACGCCACATTGCAGTGACTTGTGGGTAATTCCCTTCCGTCTGACTCATCCAAACAAAGACGGAACGCGTCTCATTCGGTGGGACCCGGCGTTCGGTCCACGTGGGTCCTTTAAGGGCCACGTAGGCCCAAACGGTCTGATCTGCTTTTCCTCGGCGGCTCACGTTGCCTAGCAACACGTATAAATGAAATGGAGATAGAGAAGGTCATCTTCTATGCTTCACAAAGGGAGCATGTGTGTCCTCCAAAGTGTCCCCTGGAGGGACGGAGGACGCTTGCGGTCTTCTCATCTCCTCATTGTGTAGAATGGCGGATTCTCTTGTTTTACCCAGAATGTTCTGACCGCTGCTGTGGGCTCCCAGTGGCCCGTTTGCTGTAGAACATGGAACCATCTCAGGTCTTCCTCAGGGTTCCTCCGGATCGCCTCCTGCCCTTCGGCCCCAAGGAGAACTTCTGGGAGATGGGGAGCTCGGGCCCGTGCGGGCCCTGCACTGAGATCCACTACGACCACGTGGGAGGGCGAGACGCGGCGCTGCTGGTCAACGCCGACAGTCCTGAAGTGGTGGAGATCTGGAACCTGGTCTTCATGCAATACAACAGGTTCAGCCGCTGTAAACCTTCTGGCACTGCACCACCAGGTTGTGGTACTGGTCGGCTCCCAGTATAACTCTGTGTCTGTGTGTGTCAGGGAAGAGGACCACAGTCTGCGGCAGCTGCCCCGCTTCAGTGTGGATACTGGGATGGGACTGGAGAGACTGGTGAGCGTCCTGCAGGGTAAGAGGTCAAACTACGACACTGACCTGTTCGCCCCGCTGCTCCACGCCATCCACCAGGTCCGCCGTGAAAGCAGTACACCAGCACCGTGTGACGCTGTACACTGACTAACCCCAACCTGCCGTGTCCACAGAGGTCCAAGGTCGGGCCTTACGGGGGCCGGCTGGGCGCGACGGACCAGGGGAAGGTGGACACGGCGTACCGGGTGGTGGCCGACCACGTCCGCACGCTGTCGGTCTGCATCGCTGACGGAGTCCACCCCGGCATGTCGGGAGCAGAGTGAGGCACCGACCAATGGGCAGCCAGCCCCGTCGGTGCTGCTGGCTGATTGGTTGTCGTGGTGTTTCAGGTTGGTGGTGAGGAGGGTTCTGCGGCGGGCGGTCCGGTTCTGTACCGAAGTCCTTCAGGCTCCTCAAGGAGCGCTGGCCAGCCTCGTTCCAACCGTCAGCCACATCCTGGTAACCTTTCCCATCATGCATCTGGTTTTTAGACATCAGGAAGTCATCTTACCTTATCGATCAGGTTCTTCCATTAGAGTCTCCTTTAGACCGGTTAAAGATCCATTCCATGCAGAACTAAGGGGGGCTGGTTGTGTCTGCAGGGAGACGTGTATCCAGAGCTGCACAGGGAAGAGAAGCGGGTGAGTCCTCCTTCATAAGCACGTGTGTGATTAAAGCCTCTCTGGAGAACCTCGCCCAGACAGGAAGTGTTGTTCTTTCAGATCATGGACGTCATCAATGACAACGAGGCTCACTTCCTGTCGTCTCTTCAGCATGGCACCAGGCTGATCCAGCGAACGCTCCACAGAAAGGACTACAAACATGGCCTCTTCCCAGGTTTGCCGCCCCCCCCTCTCCAACTCTCCCAGAGACTACGACTCCCATCAGCCATTATTAGACTCTGATCTAAGCTAAAGCTCTCAGCCTCTTCTGTGGACCTTCATCATGGAGGGGGTTGTCATGGAGATGCTTTTGATGTGATCATGTGACAGGAAGTAGTATGTCTCCAATTGTTTTATGAACAGAACAATAAGTAAACTTCACTTGGAACAGAGAATAATGGTGATAAGAGTTGTAACAGTCTAAAGGTCTCGTGTGGTTCCTGCAGCCTCGGTGGCCTGGTCTCTGCACAGGGACCTGGGCTTCCCTCTGGACCTGGTGACCATGATGCTGGAGGAGAAGGAGGTCCAGGTGGACCGAGAGGAGCTGGACCGGCTGATGGAAGAGAGCCGGAAGGTGAGTCCTCACACCGACATGGTGTCTGTCTGTCCGTCCCTCAGGCCACCTGTCTCTCTCTCTTTCTCGTGACCACTGTCTGTCTCTCAGGTGACCTGTCTCTCTCTCTCTCTCAGGGGACGTCTGGTCTTCAGGTTCCCTCTCAGGTGACTTTAGACATCCTCAGCCTTGCAGAGCTGCATCGTCTCGGTGTCCCTCACACTGAGGACGGTCTGAAGTACCAGTACATACTGGAGAAGGACAGATACGGTACCAGTAGTCTGTCTCAATTCTATATATATCACTCTCTGACCTTTTTGACCCTTTACATCAGAACATGACAAATTGCAGAGGAGGATGGACCGAAGGCAAAAGATGTCACATGTACAGAATGAATGACCTAAAAGCTACGATGCGCTCAGTTCCTACGTATTGAGAGTAGTAAGACAGGTGGACGGCAGGACACTGCAGGGACAAGCAGCCTCAGGCAGAACCATCATCTGGTAGAACGAGGCCTTCCAACATAAACGCATTCATCAATGCCATTCCATTTAAACGGAGTAAACATGGATGAGAGCTGAGCAGAGGAATTCCTCCACGTGTCAATCAGAAGGGGGGTGAATGGCAAACGGACCACTTAGAGCACTGCTAGGCTAAGCTAGCTGCTAGGCTAAGCTAGCTGCTAGGCTAAGCTAGCTGCTAGGCTACTTCTATCCCAACCACTGGGTCTCCAAGAGACGTGGTTTGGAAACTTTGTTGGCCCTTCAAACACGTTCGATGATTGAGTTGAGCAAAGTGCACGAGGACGACGGGAAGAGACGTAGCTCAACATGTTCCACCTCCAAGACGTGTTTTAAATAATAATTAAACAAGTGTCTGAAATACACGCTTTCATTACTCATTTAGTCTTCAGAAGAAAAACAGCGATGAATGAATGTACAAATGAGCGATAGTTAATGACCAGCGCCTTGCAGGAGACGACACTTTTCCCTTTTTAACGTTTGAAATTGTATTTCTGTTGTGTTGATTGACAGCTGGAGGACATCAGAGTCACCTTGGTTCAGATAATCTGTCTTCCTGTTCCCTCCAGTTTTCCCAGCATGCTCTGCGACAGTGCTGGCTCTGTACGCCGGTCACACTCTGGTGTCAGAGGTCACTGAGGGTCAGCGCTGTGGGGTCATTCTGGATCGGACCTGCTTCTACTCCGAGCAGGGAGGACAGTCACATGACCGCGGCTACTTCACCCGGGACGGACTGCAGGTCGTCTAGCTGCTAGGAGGTGAAATGCATCATGGGAGGATGACCTGTCGTGGGTCTGACCCCAGGTCTGCTTTCTGTCCCTCAGGACGTCGTGTACCCGGTGGAGGCGGTGGTCCTGGAGGGGGGGTACGTGGTTCATGAGATGACGGCCGCCGACCACCTCAAGACTGGAGACCAGGTCCAGCTACACCTGGACCAGGTAGACCTCCCCCGCCCCCCGTGTGTGTGTGTGTGTGTGTGTTTGCACATTACCCAGCACTAGTTGGTTGCTTTGTCCTCCAGGTCCACAGGTTGTCCTGCATGGTGAATCACACAGCCACTCACCTGCTGAACTTCGCTCTGAGGAAAGTGTTGGGAGCTTCTGTCCAGCAGAGAGGATCCAAAGTGTCAGCAGATCGTCTCCGCTTCGACTTCAGTGTCAAGGTGAAGCAGCTCCTTCAGGTCCACCCGGATACATCCGCACTCTTGACACACACACACACACACACGTCTCGCTTCCTGAGTTGATGTATATTCACTGCACCTCTTTTTATTTGTCTGTTCTCAGAAGTCTTTGGACAAATCTCAGCTGCAGCAGGTGGACAGGTGTGTGAATGACATCATCCGAGCCAATCACATGGTCCACAGCCAGGAGCTCCCTCTGAGGGAGGCCAATAGAATCAAGGGACTGAGGACCGTGGACGAGGTGACACCGTCTCTCTGCCTGTCTCAGCGCCTGGAAGTGTCACTGTGTGACTGTCTCTCGACCCGTCTGTCTGCAGGTGTATCCAGACCCTGTGCGGGTGGTGTCTGTGGAGGTGGAGGTGTCTGAGCTGTTAGAGGGTGAGACAGGCAGAGACGCGTCTGTGGAGCTTTGCTGTGGGACGTAAGACAGAAATGCACCGAGAGTAACCTGTTTATGAGTCCGGTGTGACTTTTAGACATTAAACGTACACGTGTTCAGTCACCTGCTGCAGACCGGAGCCATCGAGGACCTGCTGATCGTCTCTGAGAGACAGACGGTCAAAGGAATCAGTCGCATCGTCGCTGTGACGCGACGGGACGCCAAACGGGTCAGTGACAGAGAGACGTCCGCTAGCCTGCTTAGCTTAGCACAAATGGCTAAATGTGAGCTTGGTGTTGTTGCCTTTAGGCTCGGGAGGAGGGTCAGACTTTGTCTCAGGAAGTGGGCTCTCTGTCAGCCAGACTGACAGACTCCGCCCCCTCCAGCATAGATGGTGCCCAGCGGTTGGCCAAGGAGGTTGGACTCCTCTCGGATGTAAGGGGCATTACCCGTGATGCACTGCAGCTTCTGAGATGATGACACATGGGCTGTTTCCCTGTTGGCTGACTGTGCTCCGTGCCCTGTGTCGTGTCTGTCAGGCTGTGGATAACACCACCATCCCTCAGTGGCAACGCGCCGATCTGCAGGCTCGCCTGAAAGCTCTGCAGAGGACCAGTAACACCATCGTCAGAAAGCTGGAGGCAAGAGAGGTGAACAACTGAGAACAACCTACGACTCACCTGACGCATAAAATACTCACCTTGGCCCCTCAAGTGCATCTGTGTCCTTCCTCTGACTGCTTTTTCCCATCATGCTTTGCACAGGCAGCGCTGATAGCTCAGCGTCTGCAGGAAAAGAACGGCAGGAAGGCCCTGCAGGTGGATTCTGTGGAGACGGACTCTCTGTCGGTAAGATGAAGGAATCCAAACACTCCTTTTACCATCGTTGCACCACCGCTGTATAGATCAATATAAACATCTTATTGATCACAAAGCTAGGGGCTATGCTATGCCTGTGTCACTCTTTGACATCACTCCTCAGATTCTGATGAAGACGGTGAACCAGCTGAGCGCTGCAGCTCCTCACAGTTATGTTATGCTGCTCGCTCCCCAAAGGCATTCTGGGAAGATTCTGTGTGCCTGTCAGGTACCGAAGGTAATGATGACGCACTTGTTGATACCATCAAAGGGGGCGGGGCTCTACCTGAACCTTCTCATTGGCTGTTCTCCCCCTCTCAGGACTCACCAAAGCTATCGGCATCTGATTGGGCGGCAGCAGTGTGCCGTCACCTTGGCGGGGTTGCCGGGGGCTCCATGCTGGTTGCTAAGGGAACGGGGAGTAGCGGCGACGTCACGGCGGCTCTGGGGTGGGCGGAGCAGTTTGCCCGCCAGGAAACACAATTGTGACGATGTCACAGCAAACAGTGCTGGAGGGAGGTGGGACTTCCTGCTGCCTGTTAGCATGCTAACGGTTAGCTTTCAGTATGCTAGATCATCTGGTGAGCTACAGGTGACCAAGAGGTTTATTAAAGACTCATTTTTATGAATCTTGCATATAAATTACTGCTCAGACCCATAATGTTTACACATAACATCTGTTTTAAGCTGTTTGCTGTAACAATAAACGACTGGATGAATGAATGATGAAACTTCATTGTGTAATAAGTTTATTCATATTTAATAAGGTTTGACATGAAATTGAGTGTTGGAACATTAAAACATTTCAGGTACATTTCAGTGTAATAAACCATTGATTACATCCCTCTGCCTCATGGACAGTCGTTCTGCTGAGATCCGGATCAGGAAGGTCTTGGTTCCTCAGAGCAGGGACGCGTTCAGCCACTGCACAACAACCACATTCATGTTAAAACATCTCAGAAGGTCACTGCAGAAGATCCCTCAAGGGTCTGCGGCTTCTTACCTCCATCATGTTGAACTCAACAGTTCCTGAATTATCTTTGTCCAGGACATTGAAGGTGTCTGTGGACAGGAAACAGTCTTTATCATCGTCGTCGTCACAATGATAGAGAAGAAGAGGCAAAAGGACTCACTGAACATCGTCTCCAGACGAACCAAACAGCTCACAAAGTTGTCGAAGTCAATGGTGAGGTCCGGGTCGCTGTACCGAGCCACCAGGACCTGATGGAGCGGGTTGTTCAGACTGAAGCCTGCAAAGGGGGCCACAGGTCAGAGTACTGTGATAGTACTGAACATGTGATATTACCAGGTGTACTTTACCAGCTTCCTCCACAGCCGTCCTCATCTCACAGGAGCTCATCGTCCCAGAGTCGTCCACATCCTTCCCACGGTAGATTTTCTGTCACACAGAGAAAGAGGACTTGAGTAAGAACGGTTTCCTGGTTTTGGAGGTTCCACATGGTCCCTGGTTGTAGTTCACCTGGTAGTTCTGGATTTTGGTCCACAGCACTTTAAACTCTAGCAGACCCAGTTTACCGCTGCCGTCTTTCTGCAGCGACCGTTCAGGAAGTCAGACAAAAGGTGATATTTTACCCATCAGCCTCTGGGCCAGCTGTCTCTGAAGGGCCGTCAACACAAGAATTCTTCTCCAGCATGAAGACTGAGATTCAGGTCACTAACGTGGCCCGACCCCGGTGGAAGGATACGTCCAGCATGTTGATCATGTTGCGACACGTCGAGAGGCTGAAGCCGTCGGTCTTGATGTCAGAACCTTTGACAGGGAAAAATCAGGTCATCACTGTTTCACCCAAAGATTCCCCCCAAACCTCTGACTCCCGAAGATACACCAGAAGGTCAAAGCGATTCACTACTCACATCTGGTCACCACTTTGTTGAGGATCTTCTGAAGCTCATGGGTTGAGATTTCACAGTCCTGCACACAGAAGCTTTATTAGTTTAGGCGCGCGCACGCACACACACACACACACACACACACACACACACACACACACACACACACACACACACACACACGGCTCACCCCTCCTGCCAGTTGTCCAAAAAGACTCCGAAACTGATTGTCAACGTCGTCTTCATCGATCTCGATCTGAAACCAGGACTCATCAGTTCTTTTTCCAACCAGAAGGAAGTTCCCTCGTTAAAGCTGTGAAGAGACGTCTCACCTTCTCCACTCTGGACTCGATGGGGTCGTCCAGTTCTCTGCACAGACAAAGACATCATCTTTAGAGGAGGAAGGTCTCTGAGGTAGAGACTCACAGATCTTCTCTAATATGACCTTTGAGCTTCTGCGACACTAATTCCAGATGAGTCAACATGTCTCATCTAAAACATGAACGGAGGACTTCGTAGACGGAGTAGATTGGTTCTTCTTTTAATCTCAGAAGGAGAAAGTGTTCACATCTAACCCTGAGAATTAAGAATTAAAACTAGAAACAGCTGATTGTGTTCACAGTAGATCAATAAGAATGAAGTCAATAAAATGCTTCAATGTAACGGATTAGGTTCAGCGGTCAGCTTCTTCGGTGGACTCACTGGAACTCTGCTTGTTTCTCTGAGAAGACGCGGACGCAGAAGTCCCCGTTCTTGTTGGCCTCGAAGGTGGACGGGACGATCAGGTACTCCCCCGGCGGGAGGCAGAAGCGGCTGCAGACCTCTCGCAGGTTGATGAAGGTCTCGGAGCGAGCAGCTGATGCGTTCCTCAGGAAGAAATTCCTGTTCAGGTGGACGTTCCTCTTTCCATGGAACTGAAACAGAGACAAGGAGGTGAGGGAGGGCGGCGGGGCTCAGACCGACCAAACCTCAGGATAAACTAAATGAATGCGGAGCAACAGGCGATGATCAGCAGGAAGCGAGATGCTGAGGGTCCTCCTACCTCCTCAGGGACCTGGAACACAAGAAGAGTTTAACATTCAGAAGCACATTGTGAATCAGATACTTCTGATTCACACACTCAACAAACATCCTCAGCTGGACCTAAACCAGAGTCCAGGCCAACCCTCCCTAGAACCACGAGAAGGAGTCTGCCAATAGTTCATCCACAGAGATCCACCTTCTGCTCATCAGCTCCACGGTTCACCTCACAGACCGGTTGACTCCCGACCAGCTGATCTGAGAACAGCATTAGTCCCCCCATGTGAGCTCACCTCGTAGATGGCGAATCCCACCGTGTGCATGTCCTCTCCCATCTTCCTCATGCGTCTGCGGTTCTTCTGGATCAGGCCGACTACAAAGCTGCACCCGCTCTTGCCGTCGTCAGGGTCGTCGTCCTCGTCGTCCAGCCGGATCACGAACTGGGGGTTCGTCCAGAACGTGTCTGCAGGTTTGCAAAACCAAAGTGTATAGATGAGACGTCACTGCACCTCCCTCCCCATCCGATAGGATCACTCACTGGGAAAGTTCCTGCAGCCCCCGGCAGTGGAGCCTCTCCTCCAGCTGCCGTCGAACTTGGACAGAGCCCACTTGGAGACAGAGTCGTCGCTCAGGGTGTCTGGCGTCAGATTACAGATCTCCAGCCGGGAGTAGTGACGCAGGAAGTCATTGAAGGACATCCTGGAAGACGGAGCAAAGGCTGTACCTCATGGGCCTTGTGATGAGATCAGGGATTTGAGGTGAAACCATGAGTTTTACCAGAACTCTCCGTCCTCGGAGCGATGACTCAAACGCTCTCTGTCCTCGTCACTGATTTGACGCCACTGAGCCGAGCTGTCAGGCAGGAAACAGTTTCAACATCGTTTTGATAGACAGATGTTTAGTCACCATCAACAATCATCACCATCAATCAGGGAATCAAGGTACTGACACAAACGTTCCCTCTGTGAGCTGAAAATGTCTGGAGTGATCGGGTGAAACCAGGAGTGAACAGGAGCGTCTGTTGTATCCAGGGTGCACATCCCCCTCCACAAATCGCATCCTGGTTGTATCCAACATCCTCCCGATTGCAGAGCACTCAGTTTAGTAAACTTCTTTCTTTATATTTGACTTTTTTTTTTTTTTTAATATTTCGTTTTTTTTAAATGGACATATTCTCTCCCAATTAGGTGCCTTGTCCCTCTTGACATATTTCCCAAGCGGCATCCCAGCGCTTTTTAAATATATTGTCCAACATGAAACCGGTCCGTGAGACAAATAAGTTGGGGATCGCTGAACTAGAGGACGCTCCAGTCTTTCACTGACTCAGAACCTCAGTGCCAGGTAACAAAGGTTACAGGAGATCCGGGTGTGAACATCATACCTGCTCAGGTAAATCTGCAACATCAGCTTTTTAGTTACCTGACTGATAATCACCATGAATATACAGACAACCATCACTGAATCTCTCTCACTCACTTGTCGCTCCAGGCTCCGTTCCACTCCACCTGACCCCACGGGTTCCTGATCCGAATCAGCTTCTCCATGTTTCCACGGTACTCCACCTGCAGAAAACCTCACGTTACATCTGATCACCTGAGATTCATGTGAGAGGTGTGTCCTCTTACCTGAGCTGTCCCCGTCACAGAGTAGGCGTGGCCTTTCACCAGCTTCTGAGAGGTCACTGCCTCAGAGTCTGATGAGCTTGTGATCTGAAACAAAGAGTTGATTTATTCAACCATGTAGTACTCCCTCCGGTCCCCATGTGGTACTCTCTCCGGTCCCCATGTGGTACTCTCTCCGGTCCCCATGTAGTACTCCCTCCGGTCCCCATGTGGTACTCCCTCCGGTCCCCATGTGGTACTCCCTCCAGTCCCCATGTAGTACTCCCTACGGGCCCCATGTGGTACCTCTCCGGTCCCCATGTGGTACTCCCTCCAGTCCCCATGTAGTACTCCCTACGGGCCCCATGTGGTACCTCTCCTCCGGTCCCCATGTGGTACTCCCTCCAGTCCCCATGTAGTACTCCCTCCGGTCCCCATGTAGTACTCTCTACGGGCCCCATGTGGTACTGTTACCTCCATGGTAAAAAACAAAGACAGATTTTTTGCCTCCAACACATTTTGGCCCAGATGATTTACATAAATGGACCCGAGCCTTGCGGAACACCCTTGCAGACAGTTGCAATATCAGTGATAGAGCCTCATATCGGATGCATTGAGACCTATCCTCAAGGTGGCTTGTTCTAAAGCCTAACTGATGGGTGGTAAAATGGCAATGGTGTAAAAGAAATCCTTAAATTGTTTGCTTACAAGAGCTAAGAATTTGACATATAAATTAGATATTGGCTTATAGCTGTTTAAGAAAGCTGGGTCCGCACCTTTAAACACAAGAACAAAAGGTAGGTTTCCATTTCTTTGGAATTTTAATTATTTTTGATTGTCAGATATGCAAGTGGCTTTGCAGCAAAATCAGCACCCAGATTCAAAAAGGGTCTCTACAGTCAGGCCCTGAAGGCTTCCTATAGTCCATAGGCTTCATTAACTTCCTGCACAGGAAATGGGTTAAAACTAAAAATCCGTCTGCTAGATGAGGAGAACCAGGGATTATCACGTCCCTGAACCGTGTGCATTGATGATTAAACCACCACGCAGTTTAAGAGGAACATTAGTTAAAATCAAGTCAATGAATGTGGACCCAGGGCACTTCATCTTTGGATGAGCGGGTGAGTGTATTAACTGAGTCAGATTGACAGAACGATTAGACAGTGACTTAATGTACTGTGGTTAGAGGGTGTGTCAGTGACTGTAAGGCCTCGTTTGAAGCGGATGGAGGCCTCGAACACCCAACAACATCCTGTGATGACTTTGTGAATGTGTACTGTGATGGTGGCTGCAAACAGTCCAGTGTTTGAACTTACTAATACCTTCAATTTCTTGCTCATGAGGGAACAGCAATTATGAGACTTGATTTATAGTTTAATAATTAGTCTCTTGAGGGTGGTGCCCCGTTGTTTATTTAATTATCTTAATGATTATTAACAATTCTATTGATGTCAATTATTTAGTTTCACACTAGCTGTTAACCAGACAGGCCCATACACCAATCCCAAAAGCACCCTTCTGGTACCCAAGTGGTACTCCTGTTGTACCCCTGTGGGTCCCCCTCTAGTGCCCCCGTGGTTCCTATGTTGGATCTTACATCTATGGAGCAGCCCATCAGAGACCCACGTTTCTGACCCTTGCAGATGATGTGGAACAGATGTGGATCCGGCCTGTTGAGCTCATGGACCTCAGCAATCCCGCCGGTGAAATCCTCAAAGCCCTCGGTGGTGGATCCTCCAGACAGAGCCTCGTAGCACCCGTTCATTCTGCAGAGACACCACAGTCACAACACCTAAGGACACCAGCCGAGGACAGATGGCAGGGTTTGATCTTATAATGTGACACTAAGGTTTAAATCCAAAAGGGCTGTCTAAATAATAGCAGATATAAATATAATAATATAAATATAAATATACACATCTCTCGTCTCATCTTCAGCTTCTTTTCCAGGTTTGGGTCAAAGTGGCAAACCTCTAGCAGCGGACCCCAAACCTGCTCTGACTGGGGGGTGCAAGGCATTCCCCTAGCCCTCGGTCGGCTCTTCCCAGTTAGCCGTCCCTGGAGAACCTCCCTGGAGAGGCAACCAGACCACTTCAACTGGCACCTTTCCACATAAATGAGCAGCAGGACACACGTGCCGCATGCCGACACCGGCAGCAAAAAAAAAAATCCCCCCCTCTGCTTTTTTGTCAAATCAGACAAAAGTACTTCAGCGTACTTATGGTTCGCTCTCTGTTGCCTGGTTTGTTCTTGGGCTCGCCAGTGGAAACGATAAGACAGCTAGTGAAGGACATGACAGGCGGAGGACACTCACTTGGCGTAGGCCTTCTCCAGCAGCGCACTCCAGAACTCTCTCCCCTCCGCTGAGTGGACGAACACCAACTCTCCGTCTTTGACTGGCAGACGGTCATCAATGACAACGTCGACCCACTCCCCGAACTGCCAGAACTGAGACGGGACAGACGGACAGACATGATGGACACGAGAGGGATGAGTTTTATACCTCTGTAATTACAACTTTGTTTCTACCTTTTTGGATACTATCAGTACTGTGTTTTTGTACCTGGAAGTGGAAAATGCCTGCGTACTCTCCGGTCCTGAAGCTTTGCCCGTGCGGCACGACTCGAGCCAGAACTTCCTCGTTCATGGTCAGAGAGGCGATGGCGGCGAGCAGCCAGCAGTCACCTGGATGAGGAGGAAGGAGCCAGGCTTAGTCACTGACAGTCAACTACAGTTTATCCTCAACATAGTAAACCACCAGCTCCTTATTTCCAGTGTCTCAGGCTCTGCTCTCTCCCTTGTCTCGTCCCACCTTGATGGCCGAACCTACCGTGTAACTTGGAGAGGAGGTCATTCGCTCGAACGGCTTCTCCTACCACAGCTACGCCGATGACACCCAACTAATTCTCTCCTTCCCTCACTCGGACACTCAGGTGGATGTCTGCTCACCATTTGAACATCAACCCCGACAAGACGGAACTGCTTCTGTTTGCAGGGAAACGACTCTCCTACTCAGGACCTGACCGTCAACTTTGGCAGCTCCGTGTTAACGCCGACTTTTACTGCTAAGAACCTTGTGTGTCGCTCAACAGCCAACTCTCCCTAACTGCCGTGCAGCAGTTCTAGTTTGCATTAGCGGGCATTTCTGCATTAGTGTCAGGTATTTTCTGTTACTATTAGAGAGGCGAGAACAAAACCACAGACAAGTCGTATTACTTTGCAAAGGGGATTCGAGCCACACCGCGTTTGCAGTGCCGAAATCCGCCGAGGCTCCCCAACCTCAGACCTTTATTCAAAAAGTTCACAAGAGATAACAGATTTACATACGTGGGCGGGGCTTCACCCCTGCTCCGGCCAGCTGGTGAGGTGCATACTTCAAAAGTACTGTTTACTGTGGGTCATTCCGGAACTCTGCATAGTGACCTTTCTTTGAAACCGGCCACTTGTCCGAGTCCCGGGGGCATCCTGTCTAAACAAAGACATCTCAGAGATACTTTTATTGACCCGTATCCTGAGTCACATCTGTTAGGTCACTGTTTGACCAGGTGGTCACAAGGAAGAGTCACAGAGGTGTCACTTCACCCCCTGTGGTTTCTTCTTTGTTGCTTTTTGTAATGACATTCTTTAAGTCCTGTGACTGCTCAGCACTGAAACAGGATTGACCAACACCACGTTAATAAATTAAAGCATACTTTCCACCCTGCGGGCCCTATCAGTTAGCGAGCTAGTTTGCATTACCCAGGACCTGGTCAAAGCCTCCATCCCAACCCGCACACTCCGCTCTGCTTGTTCCTCCCTCACTGAGACCAAATCAGCACTCTTTGCCGTCCTTGCTCGGAAGTATCCTTCATTAACAGACTGCACTGAAACACCTGGAAGTCCGTTCTCACCCAGAGCTCCTTGACAGATGTCCGTCCTTGAGGCGCTGGAGACGATGAACTCAGGGTCGGAGGTCAACTCCTGTGAAGGAAACAAAAAGCATGATGTTCAACCTCATACGACTCATAAGTTATTGATTAGTCATTAAATATGGACACAACCTGTATCGCTGAAGTTATTGATTCCACTCAGCCTTACTTCCTGAATGACACAACCTGTCGAGCGCTTGATTGTATCACATCTTCTTCATCGGACTTTAAAGGGCTTTTCATTCATGCAAATCAAAGATTTCAAAATTCATTCTAACTTACTAAATATTTTCAATTGCCAAGAAAAATACTGATATTAAAATACAATAGTACAAGATGATTTTCTGAAAGCTCTGATCAGAAAACATTGTACTATTTTTGGAGCAGCTCCACCCAAGCCGGCAGCCGGAGGGTGTAGCCTAGTCAAACCACTGCTCCCATTGTGGAGGAGCAGCTGGGTGTTGGTTTCAGCACACTGATCAAATGACACGGACTGACAAAACATTCATCAATAACGTAGATCTCTGAAATCATCCTTTCAGCACACCATCACACCTCCGAGACCCTCCCCACGTGACCCAACGGCCATTAAGAGCTTGTCATTATTCCTACAAAGAGAACTTGTTCAACTTGTTTCACAAACAGCTGCGCTGTTTCTTCAGTTCAGAGAACAAACAAATGTAAAGACATTCACTTGAAAATATGAACATAAGGACCTTAATGTAAAGTCACTCATGTAAGACATTAAAGAACCTATGAATCAGAATCTTCAAAGCAAAGACAAGATGATGAAGTGATGGACATAAGTCAGGTGTCCTGGAACAAACTAAAGGAACCTAGTGGTTTATATTTAAAAGTTTGGATTCATAGACATAATCTTTCAGAATGTTCTGTGCAGTTCATAAAAGGAATAACCTTTATTCCCACGTACCGTCGGCCTCTCCCAGGACACCCCGCGGGTCTTGGAGGACCCGGGGCCCAGCTCCCTGAACCCCAGAGAGGAGCCCTGAGCCGGGAAGGTCTCGTCCTGAAACAGGCGGCCGCTCTCCAAGCAGCGCCGCCGCAGAGCCTCGTAATCCTGGTTGAGGTACTTGAGCGAGTGGCCGAAGGAGCCGATGCCCCGGTCCTGGTCCCTGCGGTGCAGGAGGGCGCCGGCGATCCCCGTCATGCTTCTGCTTCTGCTTCTGCTTCCAGGTCTGAGCCTCAATCTGTCTCTCTGCCTGGAGGGTCTGAGCGCTTCTGGAAAGTTTGGGCCGGGTGAGGCGGTCTGAAGGATGCAGGTGAGTGACGTCACAAGGGGCGTGTCCTTTTGCCGAGTTCCCTCACAACAGGACGAGTTGACAGCTACAACTTCCGGTAAATTGTTTCACAATAAACCCAGATTTAGTCGGCATGTAATCCCTCACAAGACGTCTGTATATTTCTAAAATGAGATTTGGCTGATATTCAACATATCTACATCTGCAGTGACAAAATAAAGTAGTAAAAGCAACACAAGGACAAACAAGATGCGGGTATTTGATTTATAAAAAGAGCAGAATTATGAAGCCATTGTATCCTGTTTTACAGAAGTATCTAAATATACAATACGACTACTTAACAAAAATGTGTTAATATCAAACTTGACAGAAGTATATGGATGTTTGAAAGAAATTATATACTTTCGTACTTTTACTGATGTGTTTAATCCTTTTTAATATTTTACCATTTAACAACAGCAGCTGCATTTTATATCGACAGCTTCAGTCCACCGTTTCTGTTCAAAATGGTTCTGTTCATGGTTACAGTTCAGACTTTTCTTTAAATGTTTTCATTTAAATCCTATGAATAAAAAATGAATTTATTATTTTTATTGTGAAGGGTTCATGTGACACTTTCATTCTGGTTCAACAAACGGACAAAAAGCACCACTTAAAGTTTCCTTCCATCTGTCTGAATGCTGATTGTTCAATAACTCCAAAAAAACGTAACACAAGAGAACTGAAGAGACTATAAAGAACCACACTGATATTACATCACATGTCATTTAACTAACGCTTTTATCCAAAGGGGTTGTGTCTCTTGCTCAGCGACACTTCAACAGGGGACAGCCAGGGTTAGAACCGCCAACCTTGCGGTTCCCAGCACACCCACCGCCGTCGCCCTTATAGAACACTAGAGATCGTAGTCTTTATGATGGTCGACGAAGGGTTTTATTCATAGGAACACCAGCAACGACCAGCCGTTCATCAGCTTTAACATTGCCAGCTGGCTTCTGGAGCGATCAGCTGATGCCAAGGCAGGCCCACTGCAATGAGTAGAAGAAGAGACCATGAGGGGAACATGTGACAACAGGCTGAACCAATCACAGAACAGCTGGTGCCTGTGGTGACTCAGACCAGTACTGGACCTTTACCTGCTGCAGGTCCAGCTGGTTCTGAACTGCTCTGTGGAACAGACAGAAACGCTGTGTCACTCAGGTACTGGGGGACATGCAACCACGGGGAAACCAGGGACACTGGAAATATTGTGGGCACGGGGGACACTGGGGTACCTGGAAACATTGATGACAATGGCGAACAATTGAACACCTTAAGCCTGGGGACATTGGCTACACTGAGGATACAAATGACACTGGGAAACCGAGGATATATGGGAACGCTGGGGAACTTAGAGACACTGAAGAATCAGGAGACACAAGATATGGGGACACTACAAGTCACTAAGCACTGAATGATGACATCACAGCAGACTAAACGTCTCACCAGCAGTGTTGGTCATCTTACTTTAAAAAAGTAATTAGTTACAATTACAAATGACTTCTACCAAAAAGTAATTGAGTTAGTAACTCAGTTACCACATTGTAAAAGTAATTAGTTACTAAGTATCACCGCAACGCATCGAGCCTCAAGTATCACCGCAACGCCAAACACTTAGCAGCGCGGTTCCGCTGCATTCATAGGCTAATCAGGTCGTACTGAAAGCTCTCCACATACGTCATAGTTTGTTTCCGACAATTTGTCGCACAGACAAACGGCGACAAGCGCGGGTTGCAAATTGTCGGAAACTACCGAAAAGGAGGGAGATCTCCGGGCGTTTACGGGGACGAAAATCACACGTTTCATGCAGTGTACCATGGACGTTAGCCCGACTCCGAGTACAAGGACCCACACTCCACCAGATGACTGGTTTAAGGACCAGGGGAACCACGTCCACGTCTGAAAACTTGGTTGAACACTTTTGCAAGGCTCTGTATCTGTGTCATTGAGCGCGTGTAACGCAAACATTCTTGCCTTTTACTTCAATGAGAGAGAAGTAGTGCCGGTACTTCCAGTTTGAAAACGTTTCCCGGCTCGTCGCCATTGTCGCTGGCGCTGTCTTGTTGGTAGTCAGAGTGTGAGCAGCGAGACTACGTGAGCAAGGCCCCGCCCACCAGCCAATCATCATCGCGTTTGCACGGCGTCATCGTCCCCACCGCAGCGCTCTGCAGGCAGCTGTTGTGTAGCTGAAGACACCTCGCGCTTCATTCAACCAAATAGTAACACGACACTTTCAATCTCATTAACGGTAACAGAGTTGTAACGATGGCAACAGTAATTAATTAGATTACTCCGTTACTGAAAAAGTAACGGCGTTAGAAACGCTGTTATACTTAAACACTGCTCACCAGGTATTTCTGGATCTTCTTCCATAGAAGATGAAACTCCAGAGGTTTTCTGCTGCCGTCAATCTGAGAGAGATCCAGAGGACAGCTCTGACCCATCTGTCTCAGTCTGTCGAGCTCCCTCCCAAAGCGTCTCTCCCTGCGTCCGTCCCCCTCCGTCCTCCGGCTCCTCGTCTTCGACCTCCAGTTGGATGAAGAACTGAGGCTCGGAGCAGAATGAGTCACAGCTGATGGGCCGTACCTCCAGCGGTGGAACCGACCCTCCAGTCACCTTCAAACTCAGAGAAGTTCCACCCACCTATGACATCACTGGTCAGAGTGTCAGGCGTCAGATTACAGAGGTCGAAGTCTGTGTACGACATCCTGGAGAAGGAGGAGAAGGTAGAGGAGAAGGAGGAGGAAGAGGAGTATAGGGACAGAGGAGAATGGGGAAGAAGACGAAGAGGAAGAGGTGGACTGCTGTTGCTCCATTTAGGTTATTGATACTAATCATTGTTAAAGATGAAGCCCTGATCACATTCATCAGGTATTTCTTGTTTTGGACTTCCACCCTCGGCCGTAGGCCTTCAGGTCTGCGTGCACCAGCAGACGGACTACGTCAGGAATAATACCAGAGGGCTAAATTCATTTTTACTAAGCAACCAGATATTTGTAATCTAACACGGCAAAAAAAAATGTGTGTTGCCAAATTGTCAGCAGCCAATTTTTCGACCCGACATTGCTAATGTGAACCGGGCTATGATGTGTGTGTCTTGACCACTGCTTATGATGGAAATCAGATCCTAAGTAGTGAACGCATTCCATCCATCCCATAATGATTATTGTAGTTGTGATAGTCTCAAGGAGTCATGGATGTGTTTCTCACACGGCGTAAGCTTTCTCCAGGAAGGCGCTCCGGAACTTCCCGTCTATGCATGGTGTCACTTCCTCTACAGGCTCCACCCACTGGCCGTGCTGCCACAGCTGCAGGTAACAACACCTGGTGTCACTTCCTCTACAGGCTCCACCCACTGGCCGTGCTGCCACAGCTGCAGGTAAGAACACCTGGTGTCACTTCCTCTACAGGCTCCACCCACTGGCCGTGCTGCCACAGCTGCAGGTAAGAACACCTGGTGTCACTTCCTCTACAGGCTCCACCCACTGGCCGTGCTGCCACAGCTGCAGATAAGAACACCTGGTGTCACTTCCTCTACAGGCTCCACCCACTGGCCGTGCTGCCACAGCTGCAGGTAAAAACACCTTCACTGGCTTCCTGTTAGGTTCAGGATTGATTGTGAGATCTATCAATGTGTTTACGGCAGCGCACCGTTGTACCTCAAAGAACTCCTCACTACACAGAACCCCACCCGACATCTCCGCTCCTCTGACAGCCACAAACTGCAGGTCCCCAGGTCCAAACTCTGCACCATGGGAGACGGGGCCTTGTGGAATGCCCTCCCCAACCACCTGAGGGCGCCACAGTCTCTAGAGACCTATTTATTTTTTACTGAATTTTCTTAATATAACTCTTTTATAACATAAACTTTTTTTTATGTTCTTTTAGAGTTTTTACCTGTGCACCTGTAAGCACTTTGAGATGTTTTTCACATGTAAAGTGCAATACAAATAAAACATTATTATTAACGGGTGTCACTTCCTCTACAGGCTCTACAAGTGGTACCTTTATATAAAGTATGTTTCCTGGTCAGGTCAACGATTCACACAAAATGAGTAACAAGAGGAGGTTTGACTGCCTGTTTAATATCCTTAAACACACCGATACAGCAGGTTAGTAAAGGCACAGAACCAGGCTGCCTGCATTCTTTATGCTAATAAGCTGAACTAATCAAAGCCCATTGATTACTATCACTCCTTCTTTCCTCCTCCTATCGCTCCCATCACTTCTTACTCCCTCCCTCCTCCCTCCTTTCCTCTCACCTCGGTCTCTTCCACTCTGCCGATGGTCTTGGAGGAGTAGCGTCCCAGCTGGTTGTTCAAGGGAGTCCCAGAGGGGGGATGTCGGGTCACAGAACAGCGAGCCGGATCGCAGACACTCAGTTCTGCTGGTTGAAGAGGACGGCGTCCTCCTGAAAGGGTTCCTGAGAGCCTCCTGGAGGTCTGCTGAGGGTCTATTGAAGGTTTACCGAGAGTCTATCGAGACTTTGACCAAGCTGTTGTAGTTTGCAGAATGAAGAGTGTGAGTGTGTGTGTGTTTGTGAGTATGTGTGTATGTTGTGTGTGTGTGTGTGTGTCTGGGATAAATGTGGTCACCTGAAAAGGGGCAGAGCTTTGGCTCAAATGAAGTGTGATATCAGTTGAATTGAAACAGTGCCGAGTTTACTCTCCTTGGAGTGGACAACCACTCTAAACCAGTTCATGTCCAGCTGGAGTCCCGGAGCCGAACCCTTCGACCACTGAATGGATCCTCTGTGGAGACTCAGGAGAACATCAACCTCCTTTAAGTGAACCTCTGGACCGGCAGACAGAAATCGAGCCCATGAAGCCTTGTCGCTTCCTTGTCTCTGTTGCCCATAAGAGGTCACCAGACCTCCTCCACCAGGACGAGCCCTCAGACGGTGGACAGGTAAATCCAGTGACGTCCATCTGGTCTCTGAGCAGCAACGACCAGGGTTTTAAGATGTTTGAACACTAAAGACTTTCTTTTTTATGACTATAAGTCTATTATCCTTGTACTTACTACGTTATTATCATCCTTATTATTATGATAATCTGTAGTAAAGAGACGTCTGACTGTGTAGTCTCCTGTCTATTGGTTACTGTGGTTACTACGGTTACTAATGGTTAGTGCTGGTTAGTGTTTCCTGTTTGTCTCTCAGAGAGGGCGCGGCGCGTAGCGTGCGGATCAGAGGGTTGGGGAGGCTCCTCCTCCTGGTCCTCCTCCTGGTCCTCCTCCTGGGCGGAGGTCTCGCTGTCGGCTTCTAGGCTCAGAGAGAAGAAGTTTTGTGTTCGATCTGCGGAGAGTCGAACTCTTTCCTCTGCTCTTCCTCTGATCCTCATCGTCATCGCCACCATGTCCGGCGTGGCCTCCACTCTGGCCAAGAGGCGCGCGGCGGCCGCGGGCTTCGGCACCAACGCCAACGCGACGCGGTACCTCAACCAGGACTTCGCGTCTCTGCGCGCGCAGTGCCGCGCGGCCGGTAAACTCTTCTGTGACGTCACGTTCCCCGCAGAGCCCGAAGCTCTGGGCTTCAAAGAGCTGGGCCGCGGCTCCTCCAAGGTCCGGGGAGTCACCTGGAAGAGGCCCACGGTGAGAGCTGCGGGGTCCGGGTCTGCTGGGGGATGGAGGGGCGCAGGGGCGGGGTAGCCGGGGGGAGGAAGGGCGACGTGGTGGTGGGGCGGCGGTTGGCAAATACCTGCAGGGACACATTGCTGTCCCGCCCTCATGGAAAAACACTACATTCTTTACTACAAACATGATCCCATACTTTCACTATTCAGCTATGCATGTCACGTATACTTATATATTATTCCATAAGTTCTATATCTACTGTATATAATTACTGTAAATAGTTCAATGAACGAAACACTAATTATAAAGCTCATAGCTAGTAATATAGCTTTAAGAGTATGTTTCAACCTTGTGATCATTTTGTGTAATTTCACAATGTGAAATTGTGTTGAATAGTTGAATAGAGATTTTCTCTGGTGGATATTGTAGTGATACGGGTCTCTTTTAATCACATCAGAGCTGCAGCACAAACACGGGGCACAAGAGTAACATGAAGTATCTGGGAAAGATTTGGGGAGGACCCTGAGTCATCACAGCTCCTAAATTCCACGTGGATGAGTCACTACGCTCCTCTAAACAGGGATGGATCACATGATGCTCATTCAACATAACTCAAGGAGTAAAAAACTGGGCTTTGTGGTGGAATAGCATTGAAGGAGGTGTTGGGTCTCTTAAGCTGGAGCCCAGAGCAGCAGAGCTGGTTACTGTGGTTTTAACGCAGGAAGCGGAAGCAGGGCATGTCTGGTGGATTGGAGAGGGAGCTGGTGGCTGGGAGGCAAATGAGTCCTATAAACAGGAAGAACAAGTTGAACCGATAATCTAACGATCAGAACGTAGGAAAAAACAACTCTTTAGTCGGCTCAGAAGTGGACCGAGATTCTTCTACCACTGAGCTGGCGATGAGTGGAGAGGAAACGGCTCTTAAGCGACAAGTGTTGATCGCCAGCAGGTGCGTTAATGCGCCAGGTGATGAAGGCCGCGCCCAGTTGCACCCAAACAGACACACAAAGAGAATAGGGAGGAAACCCAACAGGCGCTCGAGACAAAAAGCTTCTAATCCGTAATGACTTTTACGAGTTAAAAGGTACTGTGTACTGTCAAGTAGTTTTGATCAAGTACTGTGCCTAAGTACATGCACTTTGCTACAGTACTTTACACTTGTACATCTCAGAGGTTGATTATGTACTTTTAACTTGACTGCTTTTGAGTTTAAGGATTACTAATAGTATATGAATATTACTAAGATTATCTTAAACATTATTAATAGTAATACTAAGGGTAGATGGCTATTAATCACAGTGAGTATTATTAAGGGTAAATGAGTATTACTAAGTCTTTCTCAGTATTATTGACAGTATGTAAGTATTATTAACAGTATGTAAGTAATGGTGACAGTATCCGTATCAGCATCAGTAGTATCTGGATATCGTCAGTGATATTGATCCCTTCTTGGCTCTGGTCTCGACTCCTCCAGGAACTGGTGTCAAGTCCTGAGTTCATCGTGGGCGGAGCAACTAGAACCGACATCTGCCAGGGAGCTCTAGGTAAGGTTTCCTGAATGTCCCTGAACACACCACTGTCCTTGAACCATGGCAGACCCATCTTTACCTTTCTGGCAGTCAGACTTAATAACTGGAACGGAAACAATACTACTGAATAATCTTCAAACACACCTAACTTCTTTAACACAAACAGTACTTTTACCTCATAAAGCTTTGGTTAGTTTGTGTCCGTAGATCTGTGACTTTGGTCAGGCTGAGGAGTTATTATTTATCAGTCATGATTTACTGTCATCGTGGAAAGGTAATGAAACAAAGCAGAATATTGTATAGAAGGTCTGCACATCACAACCAACACTACAAACTGTCTTTACAGCAGAACATGTTCCAACCTCAATGTAAAGTGGCTGAGAACAAGGATCAGTTGTATTTAGAGGGCGCTGACTCCCTCAGCAGGAAGAGCCTACCAGAAACACGCAGACAAACATCAGAGAGGGGGGGAGGGGAGGGACATGGGGTGTCAACCAATGAGGACACACCCTGAGCACACACACACACACACACACAGACAGACACACACTCGGTGGTGGGTGACTCACCAGCATGCCGTGCCTTCTGTAGACTCTGTTGTTGTGTAACTTTACCATAAACAACTGTTTCTGAATGTAGAAAGAAAAGTTGGTCAGTCCAGGAATTTAGTTCAGAGTGAGACCTCTTAGCTACATCGGGCTACGACGCAGTAAATCTCTTTGTGAGAAAGTACAGAACAGGCTTAAGGCAGCTGTTGCTTCACGGAGAAAAGAAGATCGGAGGGTTTTTTCGTTCCTCTACCGAACAGCGTCGTCAGGAATTTGTATGGAAAATAGACATCTGACGTAGGTTTCATGGCCGTCTCATAAAATGGTTCTCTACTGAGGGTGTGTCTGGTGTGTCTTCTACATATCAATATCAATAACTAATTATCGAACTGAACCTTTTCACATAGCATTACCAAATTTGCCGCATTCACACACATCACATCCTGGAAGATATGGTGACATTTTTGTGCCATTCTACCACGGGGGGGGGGGGGGGGGTGTTTAGTATAACGCCCAAATACTACCAGTCTGTCATACCTCATATTCGTAAGAAAACTCTAAGGTTTTTGTTGATGCCATGATCCCTCATACCTCTACCACTGGGACACGTCATCCAGGCGACTGGCACGAGGATGCTGGGGCATCGAGGCTTGCACATTCCGTCCTCTTTCATGGCATCACATGTCCTCATCAGACAGCTGAGACAACGTCTCAGAGTTATTACAGACTGTAGTCGTGGGAACTGTACAAGAATCATTGGGACGACTTTCCTGAGGGGACCTTACGGTGTCCTTTTCTCCGTCCAGGTGACTGCTGGCTGTTGGCGGCCATTGCCTCGCTTACGCAGAACGAGTATGTGATGGCCAGAGTTGTCCCCACTGACCAGGGCTTCGGAGACGACTACGCTGGCATCTTTCACTTCCAGGTAACTGAGTGAAACATGCAACGTGATGTCTTATATCCATCATGTCCCACGTCTACTGCATTCAGTATCTAATGTCTCATGTCCATGAAGTCTCATGCCTTTCTGTCTGTATCAGTTCTGGCAGTTTGGGGAGTGGGTGGACGTTGTCATTGATGACCGCCTGCCGGTGAAAGACGGAGAACTGTTGTTTGTCCACTCGGCAGAAGGGAGGGAGTTCTGGAGCGCCCTGCTGGAGAAGGCCTACGCCAAGTAAGACAGACAGACAGACAGAGGGAGAAAGACAGACAGGGAGAGGGAACGCTGAGTAACGATCACGATCAGGGGTGTCACTGATCTAGGATAACGTCTCTCTACTAGGGACTATTTTCCTCTGTGAGGATGAGAGAACTTCCTCTTTCACCTTCTGCACAGAGTCAACGGCTGCTACGAGGCCCTTTCTGGGGGATCCACCACCGAGGGCTTCGAGGACTTCACCGGAGGCATCGCCGAGAACTTCGACCTCCAGCGCCCCCCCCCCGAACCTCTTCCACATCATCAAGAAGGCGTTGGAGGCCGGAGCGCTGTTGGGCTGCTCCATTGACGTGAGTCCCCTGATATTCAGTGACGTAGACCAGAGACCAAGTAGATCAGAAACCACGTAAACCACTTATTTTTACAAGCAACCATCTGCTGATAAAAGAAAGACTTTGGGCTCTGATAATGAAGATGATTTTGATGGTATTGAGGATGATGATGGTGATGAAGATGCAAACCATCACCTTTTGTTTCAGATCACCAGCGCCGCCGACTCAGAGGCCGTGACTCGTCAGAAGCTGGTGAAAGGCCACGCCTACTCGCTGACCGGCGCCGTCGAGGTAATGTCACATCCCGCAGATGAGGAGGTGAAGACGAGGTCCGAGGTAAACCTTGTGTTTGTGTCCAGGTGAACTACCGCGGCCGGCAGGAGAAGCTGGTGAGGGTTAGGAACCCCTGGGGTCAGGTGGAGTGGACCGGAGCCTGGAGCGACGGGTAAACAGACCGTGCATATTGTAGCGGCTAAACCCAACTTCAGCCACTGAGGGGCTGCACTGCATGACTATAACTTGTGTCTAGTGAAGCAAACAGCTTCTGGCTTTGCTTCTTGATGTTATTTCCCACCGTTTCAAGGCTATTCAATAACATGCAAGCATCCATTGTCATCGCATATAAAGTCCATTCAGCAGTGTCACATACAACAAAACATACGTGACGGAGTCGGTAGCGCTTAAAAAACTGACCTCCGTCTATGAACACCTTCCACCTGCCAGAAAGTTCCCACCTATACAGAAATGTACACCCAAATGTACACACCACCACACATATCTACATAGAAACATACATATATCCATTAGTACATATCCAAGTACATGAACTACGTTGTTGTTCAAACCCACAGATCTTCTCCTAATTAATGGTGTGCTGTGAGAAGATCAGGAGGATCAGATCAGTTGCCTTTCTTATTGCATCTATGATTGTAATTCATCATAACACCCATTATCATCCAGAAATAAAGAGTGACGACTAACAGAGTAAACCCATAAGTCTGGCACAAGGTCTGTTTTCTTCTTCCTCTTATTATCGTCATCATTATTCTGTTGATGTTCACACAGATCGTCTGAGTGGAACTATGTACAGGGAGACTGTCCCCACGCCAAGGCGGAAGATGGAGAGTTCTGGTGGGTGGCTACCGTAGCGACGCGTTGACGTTGGTGCTCTGGGTGGTTGAGTGGCTCTCAGCTCTCCTTTCGGTCTCTGCAGGATGTCCTTCAGCGACTTCTCGCGTAACTACAACCGCGTGGAGGTGTGCACCCTGACCCCCGACGCCATCGATGATGACTCCGTCAAACATTGGAGCGTCAGCAAGTTCGATGGCACCTGGAGGAGAGGCTCCACGGCCGGGGGCTGTAGGAACCACCCGTGTACGTTCTGATCTGGTTGCAAGCTTCTGGTTGGAGGTTCTTTAGGGTTCCTGATGACGCAGGTTCACATGTGAGCTCACGCTCCCTCTGCAGGTACCTTCTGGACAAACCCGCAGTTCGTGGTCCGCCTGGAGGAGGAGGACGACGACCCCGATGACGGGGAGGTGGGCTGCAGCTTTGTGCTGGGCCTGATCCAGAAGAACCGCAGGAAGCTACGTAAGCAGGGCGAGGACATGCACACCGTGGGCTTTGCCATCTACGAGGTGAGAGCGCGAGGACAAGCGAGGTCGGGTATAGGCAGAGAGGGAGGCGCAGTCACCCTCCAGTAACTTCGGTCTCCTCTTGTGTTTTTCTTCAGGTTCCAAAGCAGGTGAGTTCTGAACGCTACCGACACCTGCGGGCCAAAGGTCAAACTTCTTCCACTTTTACATTTGTCTCTTCAATGGGGGAGTGGAGAAAAAGCTCTGCAGTGTTACCGTGGTAATGATGTGACCGTTCTTGGCGAAATGCGGACTGATGACATTCCACAGGCCTACGAGCTCGAGTGTTCTTCACAAAGGAGACTGAAGGCCTGAACTGGTTCAATTATTGTTATTCTGGGTCTGTTCCCTTTTGGTTTGGTTCCCTTGTTCTTCTGAGTTTGTTACCCTTGGAATGCACTTATTGTCAGCTAATTGACATGTAATCTAATGGTTGAATGCGCTGATTGTGAATCGCTCTGGATTAATTGGTAAATCTAAGGTGTAATGTTCATATGAATAAATGTTATTCTGACCCTTCACATTAAAGAGAGCAATAGAAACAACAACTCTTATTGGCTGAGCCGCACCCAGAGTTGTCTGATTGGCTGTTGTCCCATCAGTTCTACGGGCAGAAGGAGGTGCACCTGGACAAGAACTTCTTCCTGACTCACGCTCAGACGGCCAAGTCGGAGACATTCATCAACCTCCGTGAGGTGAGCACGCGCTTCAAGCTGCCGCCAGGGGAGTACCTAGGTGGTCCCGTCCACCTTCGAACCGCACCTCAACGGAGACTTCTGCATCCGGGTGTTCTCCGAGAAGCAGACCGAGACCATGTAAGACCGTGTCCTGCACAGTCTCCGTCTGTCCTGTAGTCCTCAGATGCCTCTTAGACCTTTAGAGTCTGAATGCTGTTGTATCTCTGTACTTTCAGACCTTGTGACGACCCCGTAAGCGCCGAGCTAGAAGATGTGAGTAAATCTACTCACTAACCAACAACAACAACAATCAAGTTAGAAATAATACAACCCTAAATATGGACGTGTTAAATGTAAAATATAATATTCCATGAATTCAATGTTATTTAAATGAAGTGTTCTGACTTAATATAATTTCTGCACATCGTAGTACATCGTTTTTTTGTTTGTTCTTCATAAGTTATCCACAATACACAAGTTATTCATATGTTTTTGTTAATGTTGTTACTGTTGCCATGGTGATTGTATCCAGGAGACCGTGTCAGATGAAGGGGTTGATGCAGGATTCAGAGGCCTCTTCACCAAACTCGCCGGAGACGTAAGTATGACATCATTACTATGTGGGCGAATCAGAGCAGCGTCTGAGTGAAGTTCGTCTACAAACTGTTGTGTTTCAGGACATGGAGATCTCTGCGGCGGAGCTGAGGACCATCATGAACAAGATCGTTGGCAAACGTGAGTCTCACAAGATGAAACGCAATATGCAATATGTGTATTATTCCAATTGTCTAGAGGGACGGGATTTTATGTACAAATAATCTCAGTCAGAAACTATCCTATAAAAAAAAGGATATGTGTGTTTGAATGGATGCTGACTACCTGACAGTTTTCTTCATTATTCACTTGAGCAGTGTGTGTTTTCATTGATGCTGACTGACAAACAGAATTGGCCGCTGTGCAATAATTAAGCAAAAAAGTCCGAGAAGCTGCACTTTGTCGTCAATGTAACAAAGGGTTGTGAAAGCCACCGAAGTAATAACTACAGGTGTGTGTGTGTGCGTGTGTGTGCGCGTGAGCAAGCGAGAGTAGCAATAGTGATCTGTCATCCTGATTTAAAAATTCTGTTTTTGCAGATTTCAAAACAAAGACACAATCACTGTTCCCAAGATTTTCACCCAATGTCATGATCACATGTTCTCACAATCACACAATCACACGTCCACACGATCAGATGACTTGATGTGTGTTGGTGACGTTGTTGGCCTTCCTGTCCGTCTCTTCTTCAAAGGAACCGACATAAAGACAGACGGCTTCAGTATGGAGACCTGCAGGATCATGGTGAACCTGATGGACGTATCCTTAAGAGGCAGACAGCTAATGTTAGCTCACAGGCTAACGCTAGCTGTGAATTGTCAAAAAATGACCTACTAATGTCTATTCCTAACCACTAGGGCTGTCACGATAACTACTTTTCGTTGTGTGATTATTGCACCAAAGTCAATTGCGATATTATTGTAATTTTCATTTATCATTTAATGCCACTGATTACATACTACAAAGAAGCATCTTAGACGAGTTGGTACAGTGCTGAGTCATGCGGACGACACAAACAACCAGGTTCAAAGTATCACTTCATCAACAAAGTTGCAACATAAATGAGTGATGCTAACGGTTACTACCTTCACCTGTTTACATTTCTCCGTCATGTGCTCGCAAACGGCCGAATGATACGTCACTATTAAAAATTGCTGCAGCAAAGGAATTATTGTGGGACGGAATGATCTCCTTTCCTTGCTAAAGGATGGTGCAGTGGTTCCTAGGCTAAAGCTAAGGAGCTAAATAGGGAAGCATCAAAGCTCCTTTCCTTAGCATTAATGAATTCAAACAGCTCTTATTTTGGTGGCCACCTACACTACTTCCAGGTGATTTCACTCAGGACAATTTGAATGCAGCTCAGGTGTAAGCTCTTCAGTCAACACATTACTGTAAAAGTCCCAGAGTAAAATGAATGTGACCTTAACAGCTGAGCAGGACAGCGGCAACGGGAAGCTCGGCCTTGGAGAGTTTGCTACTCTGTGGAAGAAGGTGCAGAGATACCTGGTGAGACCTTTGTGACCTTTGACCTTGACATGTAAACACCTGAACTCACCTGAGACAAAGATCAACAGCAGATATCTGTGTGTGTGTGTGGGTGTGGGTGTGTGATGTCTTTGTGCGTGTGTGTTTCTGTAGACCATTTACAAGAAAAATGACACGGATAACTCCGGGACGATGAGCACTCCAGAGATGAGAGTGGCCTTCAAAGACGCAGGTCAGTTTCTCCTCCTTCTTCTTATAAGTCTGACGATTGTGGTCTCTGATGTACAGTAGGATGAGTCATATTATAATTTAGATTTTGGGTTTATTAATTCATTAATGAGCTAAATGTTGGTCTCAGTACCAGTATTTCCGGGGGGGAGGTAATGGAAACAGGAAGCGCTCTTTGTCGTCATGGATTCCTGCAAAGCTGTGATTCTGTGAGTTGAGCTTCAGGGCTGTGAGTTGTGGTGGTTTCTTGTGACTCACAAGGAGGAAGTGAATGAGGTCATTCTGTGAAAGGCACTGGGGAGGAGGAGGTCTTGTGGGGCTTGGCCTTTTCATTGTTGGGGTTGGGAACAGTGCCAATGGACTGTTGGACCGAGGCCGGGGGGGGGCTTCCAATTTCAAAAAGTGTGTGCTTGATTTATCAGAGTATAAAGGCTTTGGACCAGGTGATGCTGAAGTATGGGATGCCATCCGGTCTCTGTAGGACTCAGTCTCCACCAGGGCTTCCCTGTACCCAACATTGCTTCTATCCAAAGCGACCTTCATTGCATTTCTAACCCATCCCACACAGTGGGAGCAGTGTGCTGCCGTAAGGGCGCCTTAGGAGCAGTTGGGCGTTAGGGGTCTTGCTCACGGTCGCCCCTTATCACTGGTACTGTACTGTTCAGGTTCGGGGGTCTCGGTATCGACCCAGAATCAGAATCAGAATCGGCTTTATTGGCCATGTATGCTTACACATACGTGGAATTTGCCTCCGGTTACACGCTGCTGTTAATCGTACATAAATACACAATAAACAACAGAAATAAAAAAAATAAAAACGAAGCATAAAAATGTACTGGTATGTACAATGTAAATGTCCAGGTGGTAGTAGGCCAATATAAAACTGTAGTGCAGATGGAGGTGTCTGCTTAATTGTTCATCGGCCTGTGGAAAGAAGCTGTTCCTGTGTCTGGCGGTTTTGGCGTCCAGTGCTCTGTAGCGCCTACCAGAGGGGAGGCGTTAGAGCAGCTTGGGTCCAGGGAGTGAAGGGTCTGCAGCGAACTTGCCAGCCCGTTTCCTCACTATAGAGGTGTACAAGTCCAGGATGAAGGGCAGGCTGGAACCAATAGTTCTCTCTGCAGACCTGACAATCCGTTGTAGTCTGGCTCTGTCCTGCTTGGTGTCCGATCCAAACCACTCAGTGATGGAAGAACAGAGAACCTCACTGGATGATGGCGGAGTACAACAGTATCAGCAGCTGCTGAGGCAGGTTGTACTTTCTGAGCTGGCGCAGGAAATACAACCTCTGCTGGGCCTTTTTTCGTATGGAGTCGATGTTGGAGCCCCACAGGTCCTGGGAGATTGGGGATCCCAGAAACCTGAAGGTCTCGACACCCTGTGCTCGGCCTTAAGGTGCGTTCACACCAAACACAGCTTATGCACAGACGCGATGAGACAGGAATGACGCAAATTTAGTGCAGAGCGTCTGTCACTGCAAATTTACAACGAAGTTGCGGAAATTTGCGTCAAACGGCCGAACACACCAAACGCGAAAGTTGAGGTTGTTCAATTTGGAGTAGAGGCGCTACTGTTGGGAGACCCAAAACACGTAGGAGGGATTATTTCGCCCAGCTGCAACATGTTACTGGTGAGAGGGAAGTCTGGGTCAGCCTGCAAAGCCTCCTGCAATTGGGGAAGGGTAATAGATGGATGGATGAATGTCATACTGTCACAACATCTTTCGTCTTCTTCTTCTCTCCTTCTCCTGTGATCTCTTTTTGGGGTTCATTTCATGACTGTATATTGTGTTTCTCTCTGCTGCCGTCTGGACTCTTTACTGTCGCTAGAATAATGATGAAGGTATGTTATGTCCGCATCTTTGGCTGTGTTTTAGTATCTGTAGTAGTGTTGGATAAAGTCACAATTTTATTGGGATTAGCTTGTTAACGTTTTCGCTGAAGGATTAGCACGACGCTGATGGTGTGTTCTGCTCCTGTAGGTTTCACTCTCAACAACGCCATCTACCAGCTGCTGGTGGCTCGATACTCTGAATCGGACATGACCATCGACTTCGACAACTTCGTTGGCTGTCTGATGAGGCTGGAGATGATGTTCAGTGAGTCTCTTTAAAGGTCTATGTTCAGGGTGCATATCACTGAACATCCAATCCCAGAGCCCACCCTTCTGTCACGGTAAACTGAAGCTAGTTGCGTGTTGATAACACCGAAAGAGCAGATTAAATCCCCCCAACGTCTCTGGGTTAGTTCTTAGCCAGCTAATGAACTAATGTAGGCCAGATAATGAGCTAACATGAGTAGCATAGCCAGGTAATGAGTTAATGGAGCCAGCTATTGAGCTAATGGGCTAACCAGCTAATAAGCTATGTTAGCTACCTGACAACCTTCACATGTTACATTTCCTCGTGTTTCTCCTCAGAGGTCTACAAGAGGCTCGACCCTCACGAGAGTGGCTCCATCGAGCTCGACTTCAACACGGTGAGAACAGCAGTCTGCCTTGCACATTGAGGGTGAGGAGAACCAGAACCTGGTCCAGAACCAGAATAATCCAGCCTGACATGGTCTCTCTGTCTTCCTCCTGCAGTGGATAAACTTCGCTATGCTCTGAGGCAGAGTTTCCGTGGTCAACACGCCATAACCCTCTTTCTGTTACTCTCAAAGTTCAATAACTCTCCTGATGGAATCTGTCTAACAATAAAGTGACCCACAACCGTTTGTTCTGTGTCTCTTGTGTCTCTTACATTCTTACTTCAGACAATATCAAGCACAGGTCAGCTGGTCGCATTAATCACAACAATCATCCCTCAGGCCACGCCCCTCTGTCAACGTCACCCCCCTAAAAGATATAAGATCTCATATGTTAAAATATATATTGCAGTGAAATATTTTATTCAGAAGTGAGTCATGGTTATATTTATTCTCCAAATCTTTCCAATTGTTTTTTTCAAAGTGCGATGCCATAGTCTACATCCTCCGCTGCAAACTAAAGACACACCTCTTCATGCTAAACTAGATTGATTATATCTCAAGGTTTGTGCAGTCCTTATTCTAATTGAATTCTTTTAAAAACAGGGTGTGTGTTTGACCTGAATAAGCTGCAGAGGAGACGCTGTTTCTCTTATCAGAAGGAATAAAGACATGGGGAGACGTCAGAGTGAGGACACCCCTCTGTGTCTTACACATGTCATCAGATATCTATTCACATTCTAGATCAGATGAAAACATTAACGGGGCGAAGTCGATGCTTGATGCTGTTTGGTCTCTTTAAATTGGGACGATGGAGGAGATGATGGAGCTGTAGCCCCGCCCCTTCCCATCGGGCGGGCGGGGCTCGTTCTGCAGTAGAGGTACCAACACAGCGTCTCATCCAGTGCTGCACTGCTTCCTCTGCTTCCACGGCTTGTACCACTTGTACTGCAACCTGCCAGAATACCGCGGACTCGGTGAGTGTTTGTGCTGTTTGACTGAGCGCGTGTTTGATTTTGGGTGGATTCAGCAGAATCCAGTGACGTCATCCCGTTTTTGAACCAATCAGTAGAGCCTCGGTGTTGACAGTAAACTGTTTTAGGCTTCTCTTGCTTTTTTTTTACATCCCAAGTTTATAATCTTAGAGATATACAAATAAGGGTAAATAATTAATGACAAAACGAATTATTAAATAACGTGAGTAAATCCAAGGTTTCATTTACAGTAAACAGACTCCCAAATACTCCAATATAAAAACGTTATTACTGCTCCAAAAACAACTTCAAGCTTTCAGAGAGCTGAGTCATCTTCTCTTTGTCGGCCTTAATGATCCAATCAGACGATCAGTTCAATCCGAAACTATTTGTATAGATTATTATTAATAATTCATTTGATTGGCTCTATAGTTCACCTAAAAGGTTCCTTAAAAACAGCACCTTTAGGTACTTTATCCTCCTCTAACTGTGTAAGCTGCTTCAACACAGGTTCGATTCAATTCAAAAAATAAAAAAAACCCTTCCAGGGAAAAAAGGGAAGAAACCTGAGGGAGAACGTCAGAGGAGGGATCCCTCTCCCGGGATGGACAGACTGCAATGGATGTCATGTGTACAGAATGACTCACAGATGTAGAATACATTCAATTTCTATAACAGAAATGATTCAAAGAATTCCAAGTAGCCGGCCAGATGTATGACAGAAACTCCATCAGATAGAACCACCGTCAGGTAGAACCTCCATCAGATAGAACCACCATCAGGTAGAACCACCATCAGATAGAACCTCCATCAGATAGAACCACCATCAGATAGAACCACCATCAGATAGAAGCACCATCAGGTAGAAGCAGCATCAGGTAGAACCACCACATAAGACTGTGGGGAGGGAAAGCACAAAGACTTTAGGAAGGGTAATGTTTGTTTATGATGACAGTGGTAGTAATATGAATCATATTTAAAATGATGATGATGATGACAGCAGCAGCAGGCCAGCAGGGCCACGGCCGGAGTCAGGACCAGGGTCCTGACGGAACTACGATCTGCAGAGACCTGCTCGGCACGAAAGCACAAAGAACTCCCGGGAAGGAGCTGAATTAGTCATGTGCATTAATGCAACGTGGATTTTAGTAAAAGGGGAGAGAGAGAGAGAGAGAGAGAGATTTTTTTTTTTTTGATTTTAGAAAAACCTTTATTTTACATAACAACATAACAAAAAACAGTAATCGTATATAATCTAACAGGTATGTAATAATGAAATGTGCATATTTATATATATAATCAGTCCTCCGCAGCTCCTCTTCGTTGGTCGGTCGCCTCCCCGCTCAGGATGCTCCTCAGCCGGACAGACGCCTCACTCGGTCCCAGTTGTGCTCCCTCCTTCCCGGTTTATCTTTACGAGGAACTTCCTCAGCCTGAAGACGTCCTGCTGGGTGAAGTCTCCAGCGCCCTTCTTCGTACTGCCATGCCTGGCGGAGCGAACAAACTTCTCCATGTCGGAGAAGTAGTCTTCCAGGTTCACCCCTCTCTCGTTCTTGGTGGCCAGCAGGAACTCCCTCATCTGCCCCGCCCCGTACCTTTTGGTGGCCGTCCCGCCTGAGGAGACGCTGATGGCAGAGCCCCACCCCGAAGAGGCATCGGACTCTCCACCTCCCGCCCCCCCTTTGCTCGACGCCCCCCCCTTCTTTGACTGAGAGCCCCCCCTACTGCTCCTCGTCTTCCTCTTTCTCTGGGGGACCTTAAATTCCACCCCTTCCTCCTCCATCTCCTCCTCACTGTCTGAGCCGCCCCGACAAACTCCTTCACCATGATGCACCCCACTCATCCCCTCTTTCACTCCGTCACACACACTTGCCCGCTGGGCTACATTCAACCCCCCATCCACTCCTACACTCACCCCCTCCCCCCCCTGACTGATCGGCTGTGACCCACGCGTCTCCACACTCACCCCCTCACCCGTCTCCACACCTACACCCCCATTCACTCTTTCACCCACCTTAATGACCGGGTGGGCCTCGCTCACCCCTTCGCTCACCCCTTCGCCCACCCGCTTGGCCTCGCTCACCTCGTCACTGACCTGCTGGGCCTCACCAGCCCCCTCTTCCTCCCTGGCCCCCCCAGTAGCCTCCTGGGCCTGGTCCTGACTGGAGGGCTTCTTCCCTGGACACGCTCTCGCCAGGTGTCCCTCTCTGCCACACCTGAAACACCTCCCGTCGTCTGAAGTGGCAAACATGACGTAATCAAACGCGTCGATCCTCACCTTTATCACGATGTCGAGGGCCTGGTCTTTGGTGAGGACCATGTGGAGCTGTCTCCTGTGGGACACCACGTGCCTCAGCAAGGGTGACCTGCACCCCGAGGACACCTTTGTTACTCCGGACACCACTTTCCCGTGCTTCGCCAACTCGTCGAGCAGCGCAGAGTCCGGCACGAACGGCGGGACGTTCGCCACCGTGACTCTGACAGCCGGCTCGGCGAGAGGCAGCACGGGCACGCGCGTGCCGCGGACCACCACGCCGCTTGCCACCACCTCGCGCGCCTTCTCCACGCTGTCCAGGAAGAGGACCAGCGCGTTGTTCATCCGCGCGGCGGACTTCACGCTGCCGTAACCCACGACCCCCCCACGGCCAGCCCGCAGTCCTCCACGGAACACGGGAAGCCCGGCGCCAGTTTGACGCCGTGTTTCCGTGTGAGCCCCGTGAGGTCCACCGAAGCGCGCAGCATGCCGACCGGCTGCAAACACGCACAAACTAAAGCACACAGACGTTACAATCACACAGAAGCAACAATCAGACCAACACACCACACATTCACACCAGAAACGACACCGAAAAATAGACGAAGTAACAGACAACTAGCAAACAATTCGCCTCTCACCACGCTCCGTTCACTCCGCACTCCTTCCGCTCAGAGAGAGAGAGAGAGAGAGAGAGAGAGGAGTTTGGTGTGTCCTAAAAAGTCCCCCGGCAGTTTAAGCCTATAGCAGCGTCACTAAGAGCTGGTCCAAGCAAACCTGAGCCAGCCCTAAATATAAGCGGTATCAAAGAGGAAAGTTTTAAGCTTTATCTTAAAGGAGCTGACTGAATCTGCCCTCCCCCTCCCCCCAGGTGTTTCCATGCCGGTATAAGCTACCTTTACACAGGTGTACCTTAAATTGCAAGTCGCTTTGGATAAAAGTGTCAGCTAAATGTTGTTTGACTTAACGTGTAACTCTCACTTTTACCTTTAACCAATGAACCAACCAGACTTCTGCTTCCCGTCAGCCTCTTACGATCCCTTGGACTACATCAGGTACAAACATCCGCGTGTTTATATTTATAATGGCCATACGCTGATAGTGTTGACCAGGTGTTGGCATGGTAACATTAGGTAACTGCCAGTATGCTCAGATGTCTTTGAACACATTGTAGACCTGATGAAAAGTTACTGTTCACCCTGATGGGGACATGAACAAGGAACCAGTCCATTATAGTCCATCCAATAATTGTGTAGCTTGAGTCTAATGAGTTTCTCGGATGTGTCATGGGTCAGCATGTTTTCAGGCATGTCTGGGCGGATCCAGAAGGACCGGCAGAGGGCTGGAGGTCTGGGCTCAGTCCAGCAGGCGGTACACTACCTGAACCAGGACTTTCAGGCCCTGAAGGAGGACTGCCGGCAGAACGGATCCCTGTTCCATGACCCAGCTTTCCCAGCAGAACCGGCCTCACTGGGCTTCAAGGAACTTGGACCGTTTACTGCCAAAACCAGAGGGGTCGAGTGGAAGAGACCAACGGTAAGAACCCAGACTGACGAAACGTCAAGAAACTCAAGACAACTTAAGAGATCCATGGTCCTGTATGAGTGCACACGCTTAGATCTGTGATTCTGTATTAGAACATACGTTTAGCTGACTGCAGTGACGCATGGATCTCTCAGGCCTGTAATTGGCTGAAACAGGCACCACTTCCTCTTCCTCTTGGTTCAGACGTATCAAACAAACTGAACTGAGGACATCAGAAGAGGACAGTGAGTGATAGAAAGTTTAAACCAAGAATAACGTGTGCAGAGTTAGCATGTTGACCGGTGATTAGAGTAAATACAAAGTAGCATCAGGATGTGTGTGTCTGTGCGCGTGTCCCTCACCTTCCGCTCACAGAGACCATGAGGATGTAACTGTTGTCTGATTGGTTGTTTCAGGAGCTGACGGAGAACCCCCAGTTTATTGTGGGCGGAGCCACCAGGACAGACATTTGTCAGGGCGCCCTGGGTGAGTTCGCCAGTCATGTGACCCCAAGAAAACTATATAAATACTAAGTGTATATACAGCCATACGATGTGCTGTGCACTCATGTATAACACAGGAAGATCTCACAAGGAGAACCTGAAGGCAGCACTGGGTCCATCAGGTCTTACCTTGTATTGGTCGGTTTATTGATCTGTGAGTAAAAACTCCATTACCAGGAAACATTAGTAGCTTAATGTGTTGTTGTTAGCGTTTAGCTTAGCTTTAGTGTCTGTTCAGCATAATGGAGTCTGCTGATGTTCAGCTCACAAGTTGATGCTTCCTGTAAACTCAACGTCTTTTTCATGGTCACCTGTGATGTCACATGGGAAATCACAACAATCAAGGAAAGATAAATGGCCGCCTCATGCTTTATTTTAGTAACTTCTTTGCTGATACATGATGTCACATGATGAGATGTTGGGCACCTTATAGATCCATCAAATGAGAATCAATATTATGGCAAAGCAGTTTTGTTGAAAGAAAAGCAAGAGCTTCAGCATCCAGACAAATTGCAAAATAAACTCGACAGAATCAGAACCGTTTATTTTATTTCCCAAGTAGGAATAGAATGAAAAAGTCAAATGATTTTATTGGAAGGCTGATAGTCAGTTTCATATGGACCTTAAACTATGAGTATTGTGAGTACTGTGAATACTCTGTACTTGCTACCATAAGTACCCTGCGTACTGTGAGTACTCTGTACTTAGTACCATGAGTGTTGTGAGTACTGTGAGTACTCTGTACTTGCTACCATAAGTACCCTGCGTACTGTGAGTACTCTGTACTTAGTACCATGAGTGTTGTGAGTACTGTGAGTACTCTGTACTTGCTACAATAAGTACCCTGCGTACTGTGAGTACTCTGTACTTAGTACCATGAGTGTTGTGAGTACTGTGAGTACTCTGTACTTGCTACCATAAGTACCCTGCGTACTGTTAACACTCTGTACTTAGTACCATGAGTATTGTGAGTACTGTGAGTACTCTGTACTTGCTACCATAAGTACCCTGCGTACTGTGAATACTCTGTACTTAGTACCATGAGTATTGTGAGTACTGTGAGTACTCTGTCTCAAGGTAAGTGTCCATATATCTGTGTTCCTCTCCAGGAGACTGCTGGCTTCTTGCCGCTATCGGCTCTCTGACTCTGAACGAACGTCTGCTGCACCGCGTTGTTCCTCACGGTCAGAACTTCAGTCACGAGTACGCCGGCATCTTCCACTTCCAGGTGAGAATCCACCTGTTCAACAGGTGAGTGGGGCACAGGGGTGAAAGTAAGCCGGTACTGGTCGGTACTGGCCGGTACGGAGTACCACTAAAATATTTGGAGAGGGTACGCCGTACCGGGAAGAAAACTGTACTGCACTTTCAGCATGACAACACAACTGCTAACATCAAATTACCAGAAGCAACACGTTTCCCCCAAAATATATTTCATATTCATCGTTCTGAGCTGTATCTGAATTGTGTCTGAACCTCCCGTGCAGCTGGAAGACAACGAGCAGCTACCGCGCGCGTACAGTAGCCTACAGCAACTGCGCCAACGTGCACTGGTATCCAAAGTGTTTTACCTTTTCTGTTCTGTTCCACTGTTCTGTTTCAACTATTCAGCTAAAAAATACATAAATAAATGTTGAAATTGAGAGAGTGATATTAGAGTGATAAGAAGTTCTAGTGAATGCTTCATAAGTAGACTATAATACAGTAAATAAATAATAAATAATTAGGCTAAGTGAAGTAGAGATCTTTGCTATCTGGTACAACGATCCTCTCACATCTGTGATTATACGTTTTCTTCTACGTTTTCAGAGAAACTTGCGTGCAGCCCGCACGCAAGTTTCTCTGAAAACGTTGTGATTGGTCTGTGATTGGTCTGCTAACTACGCCCTTTCCGGAGTCTCACATTTCCAGTTTTGTAGCATAATTCCAACATTTTTACAAAGTTATGGAGGAAAATACGGGACAAGTACGTCCACGAAAAGAGACGAAGAAAAGCAGCAGTGGCGAAGCACGAGGCAAAACGTTTCTGATCAATAAATAACAAACCAACGACTTCCACACGCAGAGACGTCACTCCCTGGGCCGACTACGACAACAAACGTGACTCCGCCTGGTGGTCTGGCGGTGAATTGCTTTGCAACACACGCAAGACTTTAGAACCATGAATTGAAACGAGTCCGTCGACACAACTTTAGTTTTCCTTAACCAGAACCAACGCACTTAAGAACAGTAATGTACAGAGCTATTCAATACTGGAATGTGCTCTCTTTAGTCTTCATATTTGACTCTAACAAGAAATAAATGTGATTTCAAATTAAATTTAAGGCAGCAAAAATCAGAAAGGATTAGAAATTAGAGTAGATTAGGTTTTTATTTTAAGTATTTTTGGGCCAACAACAATGGGTTAAAAAAATGTTTAATTCTTTGTTTTTGTTTTTTGTTTATTTTATTTCTTATTATAAATGTTGTTTTCTAAGTCTGTGTTTTTGTTCACCAACATTGATTATGCTGTAATGCACTTCATGATTTGTATTGCAATGTGTTTTGCCTGGACCCCAGCAAGAGTAGTCTTCACTACGGTGTAAACTAATGGGGACCCTTAGTAAACCAGACGCAGCTGCAGAAGCAGGCGCCAGCCTTCAGTGTTGTGTTTTGTCTCGTCTCAGTTCTGGCAGTTCGGGGAGTGGGTGGACGTTGTGATTGATGACCGTCTGCCGGTCAAAGGCGGAGAGCTGATGTTCGTCCACTCGGCTGAGGGCAGCGAGTATTGGAGTGCCCTGCTGGAGAAGGCCTACGCCAAGTAAGACCAGAGCAGGCTCAGTCGTCTTTACATTACATGTCATTTCGCTGATAGTGGGGCAGATAATCAAAAATGTGTGCAAAATGTGATACAAGCACCAAATTTGGCATGGTGGTTCCCAAGGATCTACTTAACA
The DNA here is from genome assembly GCA_021346845.1 of Apeltes quadracus. NCBI lineage: Eukaryota > Metazoa > Chordata > Actinopteri > Perciformes > Gasterosteidae > Apeltes > Apeltes quadracus. Next base: position 19,989,800 of record CM037925.1, on the reverse strand, counting down.
AATCTGCCTGACGTCTGCCGAAAATGGTGCATGTGCTTTGGGTTTGAATGATCTTGGTGTCGATTTCTATGTTTTCTTGCATGCTGAATCTAATTGTTTTACTTTCACTACCATTATAATACTGTAAATGGTAGAAAACTTTATATAAAATAACAACATAAAACATTCTCAGTTGGCCCTGAAGTACTTTGGATCTTGTTATTCCGGATGGAAATAACAATAATAATAAAAACCCTTAATACTGTAAAAAACTATTACAGTGACCCACACACTGGCCCCAACGTTCACTGCTCTGTATGTATCACTACAGCTGCAGAGAGCAGTGCAGGCGAGCCCTGAACAAAAGCATTTGCATCTCCTGTTTTAGCCTTTCTTGCAGGAACACCGGGTCTGTATCTGACAGCTGGCTGCGATAGGTGGAAGCGTTGTCCAACAGATCTGCCATATGCATCCCTTCCGATTCCATCCCAAGTCGCCAGGACTGACGACAGCTGGACTGGTTACTGTTGCTTGACCCTATATGATACCAGCCAGGTAAGCAGGCAAGGAGATGCAGCTTTGCCTCGTCAACACCAGCGGTTGCACTTGATCTGTCATACATGACGACAACAAAGAAATCTCTGTTGGACAGTTGCTGAGTTTTGTAAAGGTTTCAGAAACCTCATCACAGACTTCCCAAGACAGGACCGCGTCACAGCCAGTGGAAATACAGGATCCCTCTTTCTTTCTCAGGTCTTATTACAGAAACTACCTCATGGACTGGAATCCATCCTGTCCAAAGGCAATCCACATTTTTTGAAGGTCAAGCCTCTGCAGGGATGGCAGCTTAGACACTGCTAGGACGAGCTGTTACCCTGTGCAGTTGCATTCCTTCTATGTACAAATATACGGGTATCAGCTTCTTTATGACAGCATGGGGCAATGGCATCGAGGGATTTGTTTTTGTTGCTGATGACTTCTCCTTTTGTCACGATGACCATACTCGTGGTTCAAGCCTGACATATTTTCTCTCCAGTTTGTTGGGCTCCTGCTGGTTCCAGTCACTTTTCTTCTGATCCCCGGACCTCTTTTTGACCTGGTTTCAGATTTCAGACTAGACTTCTTGTACACATCATAGATGACATCGACTCACTTGAATTTGGTGCTGAAGGATTCGACTTTTGGAAGGATGTCTTCTTTTGCATAGTCATCGAAAGTCTTTGGGCTGCGTGGAGGCAGGGAATTGATTGATGGATCACTGATCCATCAATGACGATGGTGTCTCCCTCTGGTTCGCTGTCAGGGAGCGTCACCGGTGCCTGACGATTTTCAGTTAGTTGCCATCGTCCCTGAGAAATGCAGGTGCTGCCTGGTTCTCATACTTGAAAAATTCTTGCAAATTCTAGTCTTTGTAGCTTAGTGTTGCTGAGCAGAAGCCTGCAGCTAGCATGGTACTGTGCTTGATTTTTCCTCAGGGTTGCCTCTATCCCACTGCTGTCCTCAAGCCTTTGTGGTCCATCTTGAACGGTAGTGCATTCACTACATGAAATAGAGGAATATTCCTCCCTAAGAGGCTGTATCCATCCTCGACCCTTCTGGCAGGATTTGCAAGTGGATATCTTAGACATTCGCTCTTCTGCTTGACAGAGGCAACACTTGGTCCAGTTGGTCTGCTATGATGCAGTCTCACATTTGGAACCCCATGCTGAGTTTCACAGCAGGATTGTCACCAGCTTGCCATAGTAGTGCCGACAATCACTCCTTTAGAAAAATGGCTGCATGGATCAATCAGGTCCGGTTTGTTGACTTCATGCACTTTGCAGCTGGAGGATGGCATACTCCCTCACCTACAGAGCCGTGCCGTGCACCTAGCAACTTCTCGGAGCCATAGATGAGAGTTAGGTAAGTAGTGAGGACCGGAGTCCATCCGGAGGATGTGTCTGACTGATGAAACAAAGGTCCTTCAACCTTTGCACTAAATATGAATTCTGTTTTATAGATTTAGAAATTACAATGATGCACAGAGTAAAAATAGCAAAACACTCATCAGGCATAAACATATGATGAAACATAGAAATCAACACCAAGATCATTTAAATCCATCAGTACTGTATATGCATTTCTATGAGCGAAACCATTTCGGTAGACGCATTTGGCGTCCATCTTGAAAAATGTACATTCTAAGTGCAGTGTGAGTGCTGCAGTGTGCTGGTGTCTCTAGTGGAGGGACAGTCTGAAGACGTGGGTCTCTAGTCTGAAGATGCTCCTGATGTCTCACAGAGCTCCTTCTGCTCTCAGTGAGGAGAAACAAGCAGATGTTGGGATGGAGGCTTCAATCAGGTCCTGGATGGAGACTGGACCCCATCCATCCACAGCAGGTTCTGAAGTGGATGCAGGCAGCCACTTTGTGTTTACTGTCCTGTCGTACACCTGGCTGACATCTGTATGAGTCATTCTGTACACATGAGGGTCTCGGGACGGAGGATATCGCATGTGTACAGACTGTAAAGCCCTCCGAGGCAAATGTGTAATTTGCAATTTTGGGCTATACAAAATAAAATGAATTGAATTGAATTAAATTTACTGCCTGTTTACAGACTGAATGGCTCCTATGAGGCGCTGTCCGGGGGCAGCACCACTGAGGGTTTTGAGGACTTTACCGGTGGCGTGTCGGAGATGTACGAGCTGAGGAAAGCTCCCAGAGATCTTCATCGTATCATCAGTAAAGCTCTGGAGAGAGGATCTTTGCTCGGCTGCTCCATTGACGTCAGTCACACCATTGACTCCCCTCACTTCCTGTCTGCTAGCTATTTATTTATCCTACGACTCCTCACTTCCTGTCTGCTAGCTATTTATTTATCCTACGACTCCTCACTTCCTGTCTGCTAGCTATTTATTTATCCTACGACTCCTCACTTCCTGTCTGCTAGCTATTTATTTATCCTACGACTCCTCACTTCCTGTCTGCTAGCTATTTATTTATCCTACGACTCCTCACTTCCTGTCTGCTAGCTATTTATTTATCCTACGACTCCTCACTTCCTGTCTGCTAGCTATTTATTTATCCTACGACTCCTCACTTCCTGTCTGCTAGCAATTTATTTATCCTACGACTCCTCACTTCCTGTCTGCTAGCTATTTATTTATCCTACGACTCCTCACTTCCTGTCTGCTAGCGATTTATTTATCCTACGACTCCTCACTTCCTGTCTGCTAGCAATTTATTTATCCTACGACTCCTCACTTCCTGTCTGCTAGCGATTTATTTATCCTACGACTCCTCACTTCCTGTCTGCTAGCTATTTATTTATCCTACGACTCCTCACTTCCTGTCTGCTAGCGATTTATTTATCCTACGACTCCTCACTTCCTGTCGGCTAGCTATTTATTTATCCTACGACTCCTCACTTCCTGTCTGCTAGCAATTTATTTATCCTACGACTCCTCACTTCCTGTCTGCTAGCTATTTATTTATCCTACGACTCCTCACTTCCTGTCGGCTAGCTATTTATTTATCCTATGACTCCTCACTTCCTGTCTGCTAGCTATTTATTTATCCTACGACTCCTCACCTCCTGTCTGCTAGCTATTTATTTATCCTACGACTCCTCACTTCCTGTCTGCTAGCTATTTATTTATCCTACGACTCCTCACTTCCTGTCTGCTAGCTATTTATTTATCCTACGACTCCTCACTTCCTGTCTGCTAGCTATTTATTTATACTACGACTCCTCACTTCCTGTCTGCTAGCGATTTATTTATCCTACGTCTCCTCACTTCCTGTCTGCTAGCTATTTATTTATCCTACGACTCCTCACCTCCTGTCGGCTAGCTATTTATTTATCCTACGACTCCTAACTTCCTGTCTGCTAGCTATGTATTTATCCTACGACTCCTCACTTCCTGTCGGCTAGCTATTTATTTATCCTACGACTCCTCACTTCCTGTCTGCTAGCTATTTATTTATCCTACGACTCCTCACTTCCTGTCGGCTAGCTATTTATTTATCCTACGACTCCTCACTTCCTGTCGGCTAGCTATTTGTTTATCCTACGACTCCTCACTTCCTGTCGGCTAGCTATTTGTTTATCCTACGACTCCTCACTTCCTGTCGGCTAGCTATTTATTTATCCTACGACTCCTCACTTCCTGTCGGCTAGCTATTTATTTATCCTACGACTCCTCACTTCTTGTCGGCTAGCTATTTATTTATCCTACGACTCCTCACTTCCTGTCTGCTAGCTATTTATTTATCCTACGACTCCTCACTTCTTGTCGGCTAGCTATTTATTTATCCTACGACTCCTCACTTCCTGTCTGCTAGCAATTTATTTATCCTACGACTCCTCACTTCCTGTCTGCTAGCTATTTATTTATCCTACGACTCCTCACTTCCTGTCTGCTAGCGATTTATTTATCCTACGACTCCTCACTTCCTGTCTGCTAGCAATTTATTTATCCTACGACTCCTCACTTCCTGTCTGCTAGCGATTTATTTATCCTACGACTCCTCACTTCCTGTCTGCTAGCTATTTATTTATCCTACGACTCCTCACTTCCTGTCTGCTAGCGATTTATTTATCCTACGACTCCTCACTTCCTGTCTGCCAGCGATTTATTTATCCTACGACTCCTCACTTCCTGTCTGCTAGCTATTTATTTATCCTACGACTCCTCACTTCCTGTCGGCTAGCTATTTATTTATCCTATGACTCCTCACTTCCTGTCTGCTAGCTATTTATTTATCCTACGACTCCTCACCTCCTGTCTGCTAGCTATTTATTTATCCTACGACTCCTCACTTCCTGTCTGCTAGCTATTTATTTATCCTACGACTCCTCACTTCCTGTCTGCTAGCTATTTATTTATCCTACGACTCCTCACTTCCTGTCTGCTAGCTATTTATTTATACTACGACTCCTCACTTCCTGTCTGCTAGCGATTTATTTATCCTACGTCTCCTCACTTCCTGTCTGCTAGCTATTTATTTATCCTACGACTCCTCACCTCCTGTCGGCTAGCTATTTATTTATCCTACGACTCCTAACTTCCTGTCTGCTAGCTATGTATTTATCCTACGACTCCTCACTTCCTGTCGGCTAGCTATTTATTTATCCTACGACTCCTCACTTCCTGTCTGCTAGCTATTTATTTATCCTACGACTCCTCACTTCCTGTCGGCTAGCTATTTATTTATCCTACGACTCCTCACTTCCTGTCGGCTAGCTATTTGTTTATCCTACGACTCCTCACTTCCTGTCGGCTAGCTATTTGTTTATCCTACGACTCCTCACTTCCTGTCGGCTAGCTATTTATTTATCCTACGACTCCTCACTTCCTGTCGGCTAGCTATTTATTTATCCTACGACTCCTCACTTCTTGTCGGCTAGCTATTTATTTATCCTACGACTCCTCACTTCCTGTCGGCTAGCTATTTATTTATTCTACGACTCCTCACTTCCTGTCGGCTAGCTATTTATTTATCCTACGACTCCTCACTTCCTGTCTGCTAGCTATTTATTTATCCTACGACTCCTCACTTCCTGTCGGCTAGCTATTTATTTAACGTACGACTTTCCTTACTTCCTATCTGCTAGCTATTGATTCAACCTATGATTCCCATCACTTCCACTTTACTTTCTGTGATGCTTAAATATAAATACAAAGAGAAGAGGACCCCATAGGGTTTTTCCGTCTCCTCAGATCACCAGTTCTCTGGACATGGAGGCTGTGACCTTCAAGAAGCTGGTGAAAGGTCATGCCTACTCCGTAACTGCGCTGCGACAGGTGAGCTCACCTCCGTCTGACCCACGTGTGTGTGTGTGACACACAAGTGTTTGTCCTCCTGTCCTCTGCAGGTGGACTACCGTGGGAACATGGAGAAGCTGATTCGTATCAGGAACCCCTGGGGTCAGGTTGAGTGGACCGGAGCCTGGAGCGACAGGTCAGTTTTCTCTTGCACATGCTGGTCCAAAGGGCCTCGCGGCTGTGGTCTGATCCTGTCTGTGTTTCAGCTCCTCGGAGTGGACCTCTGTCGACCCAGCGGAGAAGAACAAACTGCTCTGCCAGATGGAGGACGGAGAGTTCTGGTGGGTTTTGTCAGGTTCTTTTTAAGGGTTCTGGTTTTCTCGAGTGGCTTTGTTGTTTTCTGGGGGGTTCTGCTGGGTCTGGAACGTGAAGTTGAATGTCATGTCTAACGTGTCCCTCAGGATGTCTTTCCAGGAGTTTCTGCGTCAGTTTTCCCGACTGGAGATCTGTAACCTGACCCCAGACGCTCTGAGCCAGGACTCCATCCGGTTCTGGACCACAACCATGTTTGAGGGCGGCTGGAGGAGAGGGAGCACCGCGGGGGGCTGCCGGAACCATCCCAGTCAGGACGGCCTTAATAACCCTTTATTAACCATTAATAATAATTGAAAATGAACACCTGAGTTGATAAATATTAACCAGCCAACTTGGTTTGGATGGTTTTACGTTGCACCGTCGTATACCAACTACATGTCCCATAATGCCGTGCACGTCCTTTCAGACACCTTCTGGATCAACCCGCAGTATAAGGTGTCCCTGCTGGAGGAGGATGACGACGCTGCGGACGAGGAGCCCGCATGCAGCTTCCTGGTGGCTCTGATGCAGAAAGACCGCCGGCGCTACCGCCGCCACGGCCAGGACGTGCACACTATCGGCTTCGCCATCTACGAGGTGAGAGGTCACCCTCTATAACGTCCAGCTCAAACACATCGGCTGCTCCTTTCTTCTGATGCATTGTTTACTTGTTTGCATCTTTACTCCTGTGATTTATTGTTGACTTTGAAATAAACATCATTAATAGAATTTATCTCTTCCTAAGAGTGTCCTATCAATCATGCTGAACCGCTTTGCAACTACAGGAATTTCCTGGTGACCATGTAGCAGCCCCTGTATTAGCACGTTAGCATGCACTTCTTCTCCTCTTCTGCCCACAGGTTCCTGAAGAGGTGAGTCGCCCACACACACAACGCCTCCTCTTTAGTTCTGCAGACCTAACGCTGCCTGCGTCCCTCAGTACCGAGGCCGTCCTAGCGTGCACATGAAGAAGGACTTCTTCCTGCGCCGTTCCTCCTGCGCCCGCTCAGAGACCTTCATTAACCTGCGGGAGGTGAGCGCCAGGCTCCGCCTCCCGCCTGGTGAGTACATCGTGGTGCCGTCGACCTACGAACCTTCCAAGGAGGCCGACTTCGTCCTGAGGGTCTTCACGGAGAAGCAGTCAGAGACGGAGTGAGTTCTTGTTCTTGATGTTATTGATTTCTCAAGTGTTGAAGTATTGATTATGTGCTGTAACGCCGTGTGGGTCTGTACAGGGAGATGGACGACGACGTGGAGGCCATCTTTGAGGAAGAGGTGAGCAAGGAGGTCTTCTATGTGGATTTCCATCTGAACATTTGCTGGTTAAATCTTCTTTGGAAACATTGTTTAATAACCATATTAATTGCTTCCTGTCTTTGTGCTGCAATAACCTTTGACCTTCTCGGCAGGAGGAGGTCTCGGTGGACGACGTGGACGAGTCCTTCCGGTCCATGTTCGCTCAGCTGTCTGGAGACGTGAGTTCTGGATCACAATGATCGATGAAACATCATTTTATATCATGTATTAAATGAAGTGTATCCTCTTATCAGGACATGGAGATCTCAGTCCGAGAGCTCAGGACCGTCCTCAACCGGGTAGTGTCCAAACGTAAGTTCTGACGTTTCTGGCGTGGCGACAATCGAAACAGCCCCTACCATCTCGTCTTCTTCTGTGGTTGTTCACAGACACAGATCTTCAGACGGATGGTTTCAGTATGGAGTCCTGCAGAGCCATGGTCAGCCTCATGGACGTATCCTCACACCACCGGTTCTGACGGGTCTGCTGGGTGTGATGGTTGACGTGGTTCTGATGATCTGGTTTTTCTGGTGGTTCTGATTCTGCTTGTTGTTACAGTGGTTATGTGAAGGCAGAAATATTAAATATTTGGGTTTAATTGTAAAAAACAAATTCTTAAATGTCCTACGTAGAGAAATGCGTATTTATTTGATCTGTATCCTTCTATTCTTAGTTGTCTCAAGAAGCTGTGGATTAGTGACGTTCTACTGACTTTAAACCAGGTGTTCTTAGTTCGCCCTCACATCTTTTTCTTGACTCGTGCTCAGAAAGACGGCAGCGCTCGACTCGGCCTCCTGGAGTTCCAGGTTCTGTGGAACAAGATCCGGAAGTGGCTGGTGGGTTAAATTGAGGAACCTTACTAAGAACTATGATCCTTCCATGTTCCATCCACATAATCTTCACTCATGAATGAATGCCTGTAAGAAGCTAATCTTAGCATAGCTAGCTTTTCGTTTCCGTGGTCAGATAGAAAGTTTATGTTCATCTGCCCCCATGTTCATCTGGATCTTGTGACTCGGCAGGGAATCTTCAGAGAATTTGATCTGGATAAATCCAGATGCATGAGCTCCTACGAGATGCGCCTGGCGCTGGAAAACGGCGGTGAGCATCATCACTCACGGCATCCCGGAGTCAACGATAGGTTTCCCTGAACTAACCGTGACCCCGACTACTGTGTCCAAAGGGTTCAAACTGAACAACAAGCTGTACCAGATGCTGGTCGCCCGATACGCCGACAACGAGATCATCGATTTCGACAACTTCACCTGCTGCCTCGTCAAGTTGGAGGCCATGTTCAGTACGTCTGCTGCATTTAGAGCCCTCTGTTCATACTCATGTTGCGTTCAGGGCCATCTGTTAACTTGAATGCTGCGTTCAGGGGTACTTAAAAATCACAGTACTTAATTGTGTTTCATAACATTAGATCACATGTCATTTAGCTGACGCTTTTATCCAAAGCGACTCACAATCAGTCATTTCAACCACAAGGAAACAAACTCAAGAAACTATTTCATCCAATAAGCGACGTGCAGCTGGTTGTAGGTCAGATCATTGTGAGTCAGTGTGAGTGCTGCAGTGTGCTGGTGTCTCTAGTGGAGGGACAGTCTGAAGAGGTGTGTCTCTAGTCTGAAGATGCTCCTGATTCTCACAGAGCTCCTTCTGCTCTCAGTGAGGAGCAACAAGCAGATGTTGGGATGGAGGCTTTGACCAGGTCCTGGATGGAGACCGGACCCCATCCATCCACACTGGCACCAGTGAGGAGAGCGGAGGAAGGTTAGGAAGTTAGAGAGCAGGCGAGCTGCTGCATTGTGTGGTAAGCTTCAGAGGGGGAACCTGTCAGGAGAGAGTTACAGGAGTCCAGATGAAGACGAGAGCCTGAATCAGTAGCTGCGCCTCCTCCTGAGGGAGTTTCTGAATGTAGACCGGAGGTCTGAACCTCGGACCTGAACGCAGCATGGAGCCTTTTGCTGAGTTTCATGTTGTGTTTCTTCTGTGGTGTTTTTTTAAGAGGCCTTCCAAGAGCTGGACAAAGACGGAACAGGAAGTGCAGAGCTTAACATCTCTGAGGTTTGCAATGTCAATGTTTTTCATGATGCCATCAAATATCAGTTGGTATTGATGCCTGAGCATCGTCTGCAGGCTTCCTCGTGGTGCATAACATCACTGTTTTTGTCTTTAAATGTACTAATATTTATATTTGTACGTGTGTGTATCTATATATATTGCATAGTTTTTTAATTGTATTTATTTATCTCTTGTCTAACTGATCCTCTGACGTCTCCTCAGTGGCTCTATGTGACCATGTGTGGATGAAGAGCCACATCCTGACCCAAGTACTACGCCATCAACGTACCCCACCTTCTACTGCCGCTTGATGTAGAAACTGAAGGACGTATATGTAAACTGTCTATTTAATAATTTCCCACATTATACACGTGGTCATTTATCTGCTTTCTTCCTGAGAGTCACAGCACTGTTTCTCCCATTAAAACCTAGAAAAATAAACTAATCACTGAATCGTCTCAATTCTGTGAGTCTTTGGTTCGGCTCAAATGTCCAATATATTCATATTTGAAAAGACAATCTGTATAAATGCAGAGATGATTAAGGTTTAGTGCATGATTTAAAATTAACTTTTTTAAAAGGAAATACGAGACCAGCTGTTAAATACAAATGTTTATTAGAATACTATAAATTATATATAATAAGTTTACATGATTCCAAAAATGAAGTGTCTGCTGAGCGGCAGACTTCCTTTAGCGAACGGGTCTGACAGCCGCTCAGTCCTGGTTCTGGTTCTCCCGGGCCTCCCTCCCTTCCAGCGGGCCCAGCAGGACGGCTTGGGCCTCCAGCAGCGTGGTGTCGGTGTTGGCTCCCAGGAAGCGGGAGGTGAGCTCCAGGTCCTGCAGCCGCAGACGGACCCTGGTTCCCCGCTGCAGCTTCTCCCCGTCGGCCGGTCGCCGGCACACGCAGTGGAACTTCCCCCCGAAGTCCACGTACAGGTCGTCCCGGACCACGTGCACGATCCTTCCGACCACCAGCTTGTCTTTGGCCGGTCCCATCTGGATCAGCGGGGACCGGCGGAGCAGCGAGGCGAAGTTCTGCTCCTGGTCAGAGGAGGAGACGCTGCCGCCGGCCGCAGATCTCTTCGCCTCCCGCCGGAGCTCCGACTGCTGGTCGAAGGCCGCCGCGAAGCCGCTTCTGGGTCTGTCCGCGTCGGGCGCGTCTCCGCCGGAGGAGCACCTGGAAAACCTGCCGCAGGCCAACCGGTCCACGCGCCGTAAGCTGGAAGCAACCTTCCTCAAGGCCGCCATGTTGACACCACAGCCGGAGGTCGCAGAATGACGTCACTTCCGCTGAAACAGGCCGCTCACTGCGCCACCTGGCGGCGGACAGAAGAAAGGGCTGGGTTCGATAACCGTCTGGTGATATAACGTCACCTTCAACATGTTTCATTGTATGACCGGTTTATTAATCGTGTGCTGGGACAGTGAGGGCGTGGGACTGAGCTGATAAGATGTCCCCAGTGTCCTGGCTGGAGAGACATGTCTGCTGATGCCACCTGTAACTGAACCGAAGTATGAGGACGGTTTTGCCCTGTGGGGGAAACAAACAAGATGTTCTACTGAGCCCGCAGCCGTGACCTTTCTCCCTTGCAAGAAAACAAACATAGAAAGAAAGACATCTTTGATTGAGAGCCTTCGTTCTCATCTTGCATGTTCTCCCCTCAGTCCTCAGATCTGCTGCGTGTCTCTGTGTCCAGTGGACCCCGTCCCTCACCCGATGCCACCTGGGATGGACTCCGGCCCCCCACAACCCTCTAAGCCAATACAGTATGTCAAACTAAGGGCCTTTTCTTTGGCCCGGGGGATACAAATGAATAGTACTATATTATAAAGAGCTGCTCTCCCTATTCAGACCACCGGGGGGCGCCCTGTGCCTCTCCAACGTATTGCTTAACTTACTATATATATAACACTATATATATATAGTGTATATATATATATATATATATATATATATATATATATATATATATATATATATATACACATGTATATATATATATATATATATACATGTGTATATATATATATATATATATATATATATATATATATATATATATATATATATATATGTATATATATATATATATATATATATATATATATATATGTATATATGTGTATATATATATATATATATATATATATATATATATATATATATATATATATATATATGTATATATATATATATATGTATATATGTGTATATATATATATATATATATATATATATATATATATATATATATAGTTATAGATAGTGTGTTATCGAAGTGGGCAGAATGAGTTTGAAGGCGAGCGGTGTAGAAGATGACTGCACTTTTTAATGCGAACACCTGAATCATTCACTGATTATTAAATTGCTTTTAATGTTACTTTTTAATGTTACTGTTAATGTTTCCTTTTCAGCATTTCACAGGAAGCTGTTCTCATCTATACAACTTTAAATAACGTATTAACCTTGTTACTTCATTTCGGTTTGTGTTCTTTTATTCTTCAAATTGGGCAGGTAGCGTCCTGGTGACGTAGAGACGTAGTGACGTAGCTTCTCTTGCCTGCGTGCTGAGCGCAGAGGAAGAAGAAGAAGAAGCGGCAGCAGCGCATGCGCGTCTGCTCCAGCTAACATGGAGGTGTTTGTGAGCTCTCCCAGCTTCAGCTTCTCTAAGTCGGTGTTCCCGGACGGCTCTCTGGTCCGAGACGTCCTGAACCGGTTCGTTCGGCACCAGGTGAGTGTTCACGACACTGTGAGCCGGGGAAACATGCACAATGCTCGGATAAGTGCTGTTTACTAGCGCAGTGTCGTGTTGTTAGTTCAGCAGCTAACGGCGGCTAGCGTCGTTAGCAACGAAGTTAGACTCCTGAAGTATGTGGGCAGGTTCGTCATTGTGTCATCAGTCATTGTGTGGCGTAAATAAGCGTGTTCACTGATGAGACTGGAAGCTTTAATTAGCTGGTTAATTGAATTGCTTTTAAATAACGGCACCGGTCGTAACGGATGTTTGCTGGCGGTTCTTCCTCCCGCAGGAAGCTGGTTGCGCTGCAGATTTCTACGTGGTCAGAAATGGCCGCCTGTCTCAGCTGGAGGAGGCTGTGCAGCCTGGAGCCGTCTATCACCTGGAGCCCCGCCTCCGCGGAGGGAAAGGAGGTGCGTTCCAGGAGGTGCACAGAACCGAAGCTGGGAACAGGAGTGACTGGTTTTCTTCTTCTGTGGTGGCTTAGGGTTTGGCTCCATGCTTCGAGCGCTGGGCGCTCAGATCGAGAAGACGACCAACCGCGAGGCCTGCAGAGACCTGAGCGGCCGCCGGCTGCGCGACGTCAACCACGAGAAGGAGTGAGAGCCGCTCCTCGTCCTGCTCCCGCACGCACACGCCCGTGTCTCACCCCTGCTCTTCTGTGGTGCTGCAGGATGGCGGAGTGGCTGCAGAAGCAGACAGAGCGCGAGGCGGAGAAGGAGCAGCGGCGCCTCGAGCGTCTGCAGAGGAAGCTGAAGGAGCCCAAGCACCAGTTCACCGACCCCGAGTACCAGCGGCAGTGCCACGACCTGTCGGAGCGCCTGGAGGACTCTGTGATGAAGGGTGAGGGGGGCAGAGGGGCTGGAGGACTCTGAGGCCTCCGAGGCCTCCGTGCTCCCTTCACTAGCTCCTGTACCGTAGGAAACTCTGGCCCTTCCCCTCCCTCTGGACGTCATCGTGTCTCCTCTGTCTCCTCTCGGTGTCTCAGGGCTTCAGGCCTCCTGCAGTCACAAGATGGACGACGTCTCTCCAGCAAAGAGACCAAGCGGTGATCAGAGCGAGCAGCCGCTGAAAAAGAAGCAGAAGAAGAAGAATGCAGCCGCAGCCTGTTTGTGGTGAGGTTCTTCTTTATGCCGAGGGGGGTTAAGGCTTCATCACTTAGAAACATGACTGGATCTCAGCTGTTTGAATCCTCTACAGGTTTAATGCTTCCTTTCCTTATCTCCTTTAGCAAATGAAACACTGCCGACCCACAATGCCTTGCAGCCAATACACTGAATTTCATGGTGCTACTCAAAGTGAAGCAAACGGAGATTCATGTTGAATTGTCTAATTTTTTGTGCATTTGCTTGAAACGGAACAAGTTGTATTAAGAATAAATAAACTGATGAAAGATGATTTTATTTCAGTCTAAATCGTCATGAAACCTGCGCAGGTCACATGGTTTAGTCCGAACCCTTCAGGAACACGAGGAAAGTACGTTAGGAAGGTATTTGGAGGGTCTGCTCCTCTGTGATGCTGTAACAGTTTAAACTGTTGCTGTGGTTACAGGATGAGGGTTGACGACATGCTCGACTCGGAGGAGGAAGAGAGGAGGAGGCTCCATCACCCCCCAGCTGTGGCTCTGCTGCTGTTACCATGCCGATGCAGGAGGTGGCGCATGAGCAGAGCAACAGGTAGCGACCAGACCTTCCAACCTGATCCGGGTCCATTTCCACATTTTCTAGTCATTGAAATCCTTGTCTCCTTCAGCTCGTCAGACGCCTCCTCAGATCATCAGACTCCCAGACCCGTTAAGGACCAGGGTCCACCTCAAGCCCCCAGAGACCAGACTCCAAGGCCCCCAGAGGACCAGGGTTCTCCTGAAGCCCCCAGAGACCAGACTCCAGGGCCCTCAGAGGACCAGAGCGTGTCTCTGCATCAGGTGGGTCGTTCATTCCAGGATGTATCCTGTTCCTCTCCTGCTTTTGATGAAATATTGGTTGGATTTGAATCTATTCCTGGACCCGAGTGATGCTCATGTTAAGTTACTCACATGATCGTCATTTCTCGTGAACTATTAAATTATGATCTCCTTGTGGCTCCTTTCCTTCACATTCGAGAATGGAGCCGCTGTTATCATGGTGCCACTTGCTGACCTTCATTAGAACGTTTGTCAGTACGAATCCAGCCGTGATGCTAAACTGTGTGTTGATGATCAGGACCTGGTTCTGGTGGATCTGGATCTGTCGCAGCTGGAGTCTCTGGGTCTGGACGTCCTGAAGGCGGAACTGATCTCTCGCGGGTTGAAGTGCGGGGGGACCCTGAAGGAGCGCGCGCAGCGGCTCTTCTCCGTCCGAGGGCTGAGCCCAGATCAGATCGACCCGGCGCTGATCGCCAAACTGGTCAAGAGGAAGTGACGAGTTCACGGCGCCTCTTTAGTGACAGCTTTTATACTTATATTTTAGGGTTTGTCCAATCAGAGAGCAGCAAGCCTTTTTCTTTGAATACTGTGACTTGTTTACGTTTTTATTTGTATTAAAATGATTGAAACAAACAGTTGTTTGAACTTTGTCCCACTAAAATACGACAGGAAGTGATGTTGCAGATCATCAGATTTCATCTGTTTTAAAGGGCCCATATTATGGAAAAATCCCCTTTTCTGGGATGTTATTGTGTCTCTGGTGCTTCCACACGCTTACAACCTTGGAAGCAAATCCATCCATGCTGTTTTGAGTGAGATACGAGTTTCTGAATTGATCCCCCTTCAGCCTCTGAACGGGCTGCTCAAAATCCTCAAGGTTTTCTACGTCACAAACCAAGATATTTGAATAATCCCACCCCCTCCCGTCCCCTTCTCCAATCACAGCCCGCATGCGCCGCTACCACGCCCCCCACCCAGTCAGCCGACCGCTACCGCCGAGTCTACAAGCTGTGGGCGTGGCCTAATGAGCAGCTCTGAAACAGGGGCGCAGAGGGAGGTAACAATCGTTTCCTACAGGCTATTTCCAGGAAACAACTTCAGAAACATGTTTTCTGGAACTCAAAGACCTATTTTAACTTGTTGAAAAAATAATCAAAATATGGCCCCTTTAAACTCTGCGTGAATGTTCTTGTATGTTCCACGTGTACGCGGCGCTCGAGGGCAAGAAGTCATCTGGACTACACAATGATTTAACTATCCATTTACGTCCAAACAAAGAAAGTTACATCAATGTTAAATTATCACATTTACATTTGTCTGCGCTGTCGGCAACAGAGGATTGTGGGTAACAGGGTCAGAAACCAGGGTCCCAGGAAGTGACCTGAGGAGTGTCCAGCTCCTCGAAGCAGACGATGACATCGCCGGTCCTGAAGTCCACGTCTGCGTCCGCTGACAGGCCGCATTCCATCCCCGACTTCACCGTGTGCACCTCGTCTCTGTGGTGCTTCAGCGCCGCCAAGGAGCCTGCAGCGGAACATGCCCTTTACCCATGATGCTTTGCTTTCAAACCGGTACTCTGAGGGTGCGACTCACCCTCCCACACGACATCCCGTCCGCGGACGAGTCGGAACCTCGAGCGGCGGTCCAGTCGACCTTTCTGAACCCGACAGCCGGCGACCGGAACCTTCTTCTTCCCCACGGAGACGTCGAACACGCTGAGAACCGTCGCCTCCCCTGCAGCCCGACGCATCGACCAATCAACCGGTTTATATGCAAAACGTTTACACCGCCAAAGAAAAGTCTACGACAACAAGCTGCACAACGTACAGGAAAACAGCAACACCGACGGCTCATTAATGCCTGTGTGTGTGTGTGTGTGCGTCGCATGGTGCAGAACCCAGTAGGACGTCGATGTATTGAGCAGTGAGCGATCATCTGTATGTGTGTGTTTGATTATTGATGAAGAGGTTTAATGGATGTGAGCAGCTGAGGAAATCTAGACTCAAGAAGGACCAAACATCACGCTAAGTTTCTCACCCACGATGTTCTCGGAGAGCAGCGGAGGCAGTTTGCTGCTCAGCTCCTCCTTCAGCGCGTCGATCAGCTTGTAGATGACGGCGTGGAGCCTCAGCGGGACGCCTCGCTTCGCCGCCAGCTGCTGGATGGACCTGCTGGCTGCGACGTTGAAGCCGTAGATGGAACCTGTTGAGGGAGATGGAAGTTCAGGAGGAGTTGCTGTCACAAAGGGTCCCAGGCCTCTGGCTCCGCCCCCCTCTCTCCTTGCCTGAGAACGCGTCGGCCATGTTGACGTCGTTCTCAGAAACGTCTCCGGTGCCGAAGTGAAGCACCTCCAGCTGACACTGCTGCTGAGAGTCGTAGCTCTCCAGCAGGTTGAGGATGGCCTCCACCGAGCCGTCCACGTCTCCTGCAGGTCAAAGGTCAGCCAGCTCGGTTCCATCTCTCTGAAGCCACCGTTAGCGCTTAGCGAGCGTACCTTTGATGATGAGCGGCAGGCTCGGCTCGGCGCTCTGCGTCCGCTCGCTCGGCCTCGCGGCAAACATGCTCCTGTTGGCTCGGTACAGGGCCGACTTCCTCTGCCTCCAGCTCAGGTGAGTCAGCCCCTCCCTCTCCTTCCTGTAGTCCTCCAGGTGCAGCTTCTGCTTCAGCTCGATGACGCCCTGCTCCTCCTGCAGCTTCTCCTGCTCCTCGGCGTAAGTCCTCCACTCCACGACCTCCCTCGCTCGCTGCTGCTCCGACACACAAAGCAAAGCTCGTTTGGGATCAATTAGCGGCGACGCACAGCTGAGGCAGGACGTCCCGCCGGCGTGTCCTCACCTCCGACTCCACCTCCAGGAGGACCTCTCCGGCAGAGGGCAGCTCCTTCCAGCCCACCACCTCCACCGCCGCGCTGGGCCCGGCCTCGGCCACCGCCTGGCCGTTCTCATCAAACAAGTAGCGCACTTTGGCCCAACTCCTCCCGCCCACCAGGACACAACCCCGCCGCAGCGTCCCGCGCTGGACGATAGCAGAGGTTACGGGTCTGCGGGGACACGAGAAGCAGCTCATAGGACCAAGGTCACATTGGCTCTCTAGAGGTCACTGAGGACTCACCCTCTGCCTTTGTCAGTGCGACTCTCGATGATGAGCCCCTCCACGGGACCGCTAGGCTCCGCCTTCAGCTCCAGAACCTCGGCCAGCGCCACCGTGGCCTCGGCCAGAGACAGCAGGTTGTCTCCCTGAAACAAACACAAGGACAATCCTTCGTCTTCCTCTTGAGCTCCACAGGAGCAGAGCGCTTTAAGACTCGTGGTACGTGGTGAGTTCACCTTGAGCGCAGAGACGTGGATCGCCTGGACGTCTCCTCCAAACTCCTCACAGACGACGTCGTGCGCCAGAAGCTCCTGTTTGACCCTCTGAGGGTCGGCCTGAGGCTTATCGCACTTATTCACCGCCACGATAATCGGAACTGAGACACCAGAGTAGAAACGAGAGATAAAACACCACAAAGCTTTGCATCAGCCCTCAGTTTGGGCTGCCAGGCACAGTGCGTACCTTTCGCTCTGCGGGCGTGTTGGATGGACTCCACCGTCTGGTTCATCACGCCATCGTCGGCAGCCACCACCAGGACGACGATGTCGGTGGCGTTGGCTCCGCGGGCCCTCATGGAGGAGAAGGCAGCGTGACCCGGAGTGTCCAGGAAGGTGATCTTTTCACCTGTAGGCAGCTGGACTGAAGAAAAACCACCACGACATTTAAGACAATAACAACGTCACGTGGAAATCCACTCGGAGGCTTTTAATGTGAAACTAATGTGAACGCTACCGAGAAAGGCTCCGATGCGCTGAGTGATGCCTCCGGCCTCCGTGGAGACGATCTGGCTCTTCCTCAAACTGTCCAGCAGGGTGGTCTTACCATGATCTACGTGGCCCATGATGGTGACCACCGGGGGGCGCTGCACCAACAGGGACGGGTCTGCTGGAGGTCTGACGGGGTCACAGGTCAAATGTGAAGTCTCTCTGGACCCGAGTGGAGCGGAAGCAGCGAGCTGGCGTGTGATCGGGTCCATGTGACCGTGAGGGGGAATGATGGGATGGAAGAGGAGACTTACTTCCTGTAAACGTCCCTGTTGGGTCTCTCTCTGGTCTCACTCAGCTTGGCCCATCTGAACTTCATCCCGGATCGCGTCACCACCTCCTTGATCCACCTCTCCTCCAGAACCGAGCCCGGCTCCAGAGAGTCCAGATCCACGGCGGTGTTCAGCAGAGCCTCGAAGACGTGATCTGCAGACGGTGGAAACATGAACACACGTGATTCTACGAAGACAGAACAAACACGTTATTGTTGAGAGATTCCACTGCTTCTTGCCAAAATCCTTGTTCATGGCCTCAGCGAGAGACGCCACCGTCATGTTCCGTTTGATCTCAACTTCCTGTTTGTCCACTTTAACTTTGACCTTCTGCTTCTTTAGATCTTTCTTCTGACCTTTGACCTGCAGACACATCATGACATTGTGTGTTTTTATGTGTGCAGTTTGAGACCGAACGACAGCAGACGCGTCAGGTGGACTCACCTGTTTGGAGGCGTACTTCCTGGTCTGTTGACAGGTGAGCGGGGAGGCGGAGCTTCCAGCGGGACAGAGGATGGGCAGAGACAGGAAGTTGCTGAGCACACTTGGGTCAGCGTGGATGAGCCGGCGGGCCCCCCGCATCACTGATGACATCACACTCATACCTGCAGAGGGAAAGTAGAGAAAGGTGAGGCAGGCTGATTGGTGCTCGTGTTTCTTTGTTCTGGATTATAAAAGATCAAACTTTGGAATACGAAGACAGGAAATGTTCGTTTTATTTTGAAATGGGTTTCATTATGAAGCAGGAAGTCTGAGGACTTGAAGGAACACCAGCTGCTGATTGGTTCATCTCTGTTCCCTGTCATCACATTGTTGCCATGGTAACACACAAACACATTCATTTCTGGGAGGAGCTGAAACCAAACAACTCCTAACCAATCAGAAAGCAAGACGGTTCTTCGGGTTTCATGATCAAGGTTCTGAGACCCACCAGAACCAGAATGTTCTCTACTGACTCCTCACCTGCAGAAACAAGTGAATCACGTGATATTTATATATTGATATAAGGATAGCAATTATGAAATCATTACGAAAAAGCCAAATTGATTGAGTCTTTGTAAATTGAGATGTATCGAGTTGGATTTTATTGTGAAACCAGGAGCCGTTTGAAGCTTCTATTCCAGGCGCGTGCGTGTTTATGGACACGCTGACATTTAAATAACCAACCTTTGAAACCGGCGCAGGTGTTCGTACCTGACCAGACGTCACAACACGAGTCACGCGGAAAGGCTGCTAAATGACGAGTGTTCTGTCTCACCTGACGATCACGTGGTTCTGCTTTCACCTCATTTGGAGACAAACTGTTGTGTTCTGTTCGGTTCGGTTCAGTTCCACCGTGAGGTAAACGTCCCATAGGAGGCCGCCATGACAGCTGGGCCACAGGACCGGAAGACGCAGCCGCGCCTCCTATTGGTCCGGAGTGGACCTGCTGTTTCCGGGTTCACGGGACGGGAAGTCGCAGCCGCGCCTCCTATTGGTCCGGAGTGGACCTGCTGTTTCCGGGTTCACAGGACCGGAAGTCGCAGCCGCGCTTCGCGACTTTTATTTTTATTTTATTCCCTTTATTGTCAGATACAAATGTCACAGTTTGTCAGCTCATATTTTCATAACGAGTAAAAAATAAAGCAAAAATACATAAAAATACATAACAGCCAGTAGAAAAAGTTGAAAAACATATATAACAAATAGAGTTTATAAAAATAATTATCAACAAAAGTGCATCGCCAGAGTATCAGACATTAGATATCAGTTAAATTATATAAGTATTTCATACATGTTGATGCTGATTTACCCCCTAAACCAGAAATACATTCTATATCATTTTTTAAGTCAAATTTAAAAACATTGAAAATAAGTTTGTTCTTCATAAACTTGGATTTATGAATAAAAAATGTACCTAGCAAAATTATTAAGTTGACTATATATTGTACAGAGGAGTGAGTGAGAAAAGTAAAAGAAGATATCAAAATTAGATAAATGTATATTTGAGCCAAATTGTCCATTAATGAATGCGCCTCGCAACTAATAAGATAATTATACGATTCATTAGGAAAATACGAACTTTATTTAAATACAAAATTATACTAACATTTTAACTTTCCATAGAGGAAACTGCAGATAATCAAACATACAGAACAAATAAAGCAAAATGGTCATATTTAATGCCATTACTACCTTCAACCATATGTGTAGGAGCCTTTAGGAGTTTTCTTAAATGTTCCTGTAGAGCGGCACGGTGGCGTGATGTCAGCACTGTGCAGCAGGAAGGTTCTTGCAGGTTCTTCAGACGCTGCGGGTTAATGGTGACTGTAGACTGACTGGAGACCAGCGGACCCGTCTCCCTCCAATGGTGGCAGGGATCTACCCCGGCCCCCCATGACCTCTGGAAGATGGCTGACTGATCTAATTTTAAAAAAACTATAAACTTATATTGGTATAAAATTGGGAAAAAATAATTTATACATATATTTTTTATGATTCATACATCGACACACACACACACACACACAAAGTCGCTCAAGATGTTTTTAAAGCTTGTGTTTATTGATCGTCATTGGGTCTACCTGAACTTTGCTGATCACCATGGTAACCAGTCTGGATCAACCACTGGTAGTTATTGTCATCAATAAAGTTGACTGAATGAGAATTACAATTATAATATGTATCCTGTTGTAAAATGCATTTTTTAGGGCATCATGTTTTCAGTCACATTTAAAGTTTACAGATTATCTAAAAAAACACAACAGCTAATATCATTTTACAAAACAAATACGTTCTGTTAAACACATACGACCAGAACCACCAGCACCATTTCATACCTACATACTATATATCATCTTTTTAATGTTTCACAGTAAGAAGTCCCTCTTACGACGCCACGTGTTGGATGTCTAACGTGTTGCTATGGTTACTGTCAGTTTAACGTCCACGGAACAACCTTTACTAACATTGATAGTGTGCTATAATTTATCAAGACGACACTGAACAAGGCTTAACTCTAATTTATTGAACAGATAAATAAAAGGTTGGTTCTCTATAGAACCGTGGTTCCAAACCTTTTTAACAAAGTGGGTTTATAATCTGTAGATAGATTAGACCATGGATGGTCTATAAAAATAAATGTAAAAGCCGACATGCTGGATTTTACATTTGGAACCTTTTAACTTCCCTGAAAACATTTTGGACACAAGAATAAAATGTATATTGTCATACTGTTAGACGGGTTCCTTCTAGACCAGTTCCATGTAGAATTATAAAGAGAGAAATCTCAGTGCCACCTTTGTTGGGATTGTCATTTTGTACCTTAGATACTATTTACTAACATTAAGTTTTACTTGTTCTATTTTGAGGTAGAATTCTTTTTTTTCATCTTTGTTCAATTTGTTCTATTTCATGTCAGTTAAATAGAACTTCATCGACATACATACGTAAGATAAAAAACAGAATCATCATCGATATCTGTGAAAAGCCCTCAACAATCAGGTTTCATAGCACCGGGGTTATCAATAAGGTTATCAATAAGGTTATCAAAGGTTTGGTCGGAGTTTGTGAAGAAGGCACAAAAACAGCTACGACACAAACGTCTGAGACAAGAACCCTTCAGAACGAGAAGAACCATGCCAGGGTAGAACAGCACCGTACAGAACCACCAGGGGCCCAAGAGCTCCTGTCTGGCCTCAGTTAAAGAGGATGAAGAGTCCTCAGACTGCAGCATCACAGGAGGAAGAAGAGGATGAAGAGTCATCAGACTGCAGCATCACAGGAGGAAGAAGAGGATGAAGAGTCCTCAGACTGCAGCATCACAAGTGGAGGAGGGGAAGAAGAGGATGTGGATGACTTATAAGGCTGCAGCATCATAGGAGGAAGAGGAGGATGAAGAGCCAGGAGGAAGAAGTCTGATGGAGGACTCAGGTACTCAGGTGGGTTTCCCTCACTGACATTTCCACACAAATAAACTGCAAAGAAAAAGAGAAACATGTTTATTTTACACAAACAAAGTCAATTATTGAAAATAACTAAACAGAACTCTTTTAAGGACGTCAAGTCAGTTTCATTTGGGCTTTGACCAAAGATTCAATGTCATAATAAGAATGGTGCGAAACGATTGCTTCCACATGGCTCTCAACATGGCGACGGTTAATCCAGAGGCTAGAAGCTAACGGGGCTAACAGCGCCAATAACGGTGTTCACCTGTGGGTGTTATGTTACCATGACGACATGGCGGGGCACGCTCACGTGCACTGACGTGCACGCCAATGCCCTAGCCCTTGCAAATAGCTTTGGTTTTATATTTATTATATGGATTGACTTCATCTTTAAACTGAGATTTACTAGATGCTACTGTGTAAAGGGAATACTGGTGTCCAAAAGCACCTTATTAGTTAGTCATTTGTGTAATACACTACTTTTAAATGAGTTAATAATTGAAAGAAATCATGCGATTAATCACGATTAAAAATGTGACTAACACAGAGGCGTTCTGTCAGTGAGTGAAAATTTGTCTGTGTTTTAGAAGCAGTTTACTCTTTACAATCTTTACTGCGAGTTTGATGTGAAGTTTTTATGAAAGAGGAAGCGCTCGGATGGAGGACATTTCACTGAATAAATAATAAGGAATGAATCACAAAAACCTATCGACTGTCTGAAGTCATCTCACCTGCAGTCGCTGCCTCCGGCGCTGATGACAAACTTGTCGTCGCAAGAAAAGCGAATGTTTGTAACGTGGGCAGAGTGACCGAAGTAGCGCTTGTGTTTCGCCTGTGGGAGAACAGGGCGATGAGGAAGCAACCTGACGGACGATTAAGACCTCAATTCATCCTCGCACAGAGGTTACTCACAAATTTTTCAGAGCAGGGAAAGTCAAAGAGCTTGATGAGGCCGAAGTCGTCTCCGGTCACCAGGTTGAGGCCGGCGAGGGAAACACAAGCACAGTTGACGTCCGCCTTCTCAGCGTTACGGGGCCAGACCCCGAGGACCTCGTCACCGAGGATGCTGAGGAGAAGCAGCATCGGGGTCAATGCTGGCCACAAGCAGGAATGCTTGTAGCCCGAGTTGAAATGTCAAAATAAGTTATAGTAGTGTAAACCAAAGGCCAAGAAGAGTATTCTTACATACTCTTCTGGCCCTCTGACATGTTCCCTGTTTCCTATACAGCTAGTTCCCTTTGATCTACAGTATACTCCTTAAACATTACAGTTAGTTCCCTTTGATTCACGGTATGTTCCCTAAACATCAGTTAGCTATATATATATATATAAATATGATCTAACAGTAGTAGAATAATTTGTCACACTGCGCATGCGTGGAATGCGTTAAAAAAAGTTGACGTAATTAACGACAAACATCTAATTAACGCCGTTAGTGCACTATTTTTGACAGCCCTAATATATATATATATATATATATATATATATATATATATATGTAAATAACATTTAAGACCTATTGTTGTCTTATCTCAGAGCCGCACCTGGTCCAGGTAGCCCAGGTGATCCTCTCGAATACAGTCTGTTCTGTGACAATCTTTCCTGAGGGAACTTCATGCACTTGCCGAGTGTAAGTGTTGGTGGACACCTGTAGGGGAAATTAAGCATTTCTCATTTTAGTTCACTGATGTTTAAGGCTTTCATGAACAAATAACTGTAGGAAAAGCATCTTCATCATCATATGACAAGGAGTTCTTAGTCAGAGGTTAAAGGTCAGAGCACCGAGCCCAAATTTGCTCCGACTAAACAAAACCAGTCAACTTCTTTCATAGTTTTAAGGGTTCTAGTCTTTTTAACCTGGATATGTTTGCCGTCAGCAGAGAAGTCAATCTGGATGACAGAGCCAGGGATGTCCTTACAGTAGCCAATCCTGTTGAGCGACGGTCCAAGAGAGAGGTCGTAGAAATCCACAGCACTCTCAACCGAAGCCACTGCCAGGAATCGGTTATCCGGACTGAACCTGATCCACAAGAAGACCACATTTGTGTGTAGTTGATTAAGGTTCAACACAGAGCTGTTACAGATCCACCCGAGTGCCCTGATATCTGTTACAGACTGATGACGTACCGTATGTCCCGGATGGCGATGCTGCGGTCTCTCTTCTTGCCCCAGACGCTCAGCGAGTTGACTAGCAGCACTATGAACTCTCCGTTCTCCATTCCGATAGAAACCATCTCTCCGTTGGGACTGTAGCAGGTGCACTTGGCAGGATGGCCCAAACTCACCTTGTTCAGAAGTTTCTAACAAAGACAACCAAAGAAGTGAGTAGGTGGTTAAAATGTTTAAGCCTTTTGAATCCGGTCTTCACTTCAACCTTCAGACCATTACCTTATCAGCCAGGTCCCATATGCGGATGGTCCCGTCATCGCTGGCGGAGATGAAGACGTCTTTGAAAGGATGAGTTGCCAGACCCCAGATGCCTCCCTGAGTGTGTCCGTTGATCATGGTGTTGGAGGCAGCGTTCTTCTCTCCGACCTCTATGATCTCGCCATCTTTGGTGCCCACCAGGATTTTACCCTGGATCATCAGGAACCGAGGAGATGAGTCAGAAGGTTTGGGAGAAGGTTTCACATCATCTTACCTTTAACTCCCCCTTATTTAAAGCACTTTATTTTGAAAGTAAATCTTCGAATTGTACTATTCATCTTACTTAAAATCTGTATAAAACATTGAGTAGATGGTGCACAGAGAGTTGATGCAAATATCAAGAAACATGCCAATTACAATGTTAATCTACATTTCTTCTATTCGCTACTTTACCGTTACATCTTCAATGTGAAGCTACCAACAGCTCGATAACTGAAGATGCATTGCCATAATGTGCTATTTAAACTTCGTCCCATCTTCACACTGATCGCACCTTCCCTCTGCAGACGGATCGGACATTCTCCACCGGCTGGCCCGTCTCCAGCTGAAACGCTCTGCAGCGCTTCATCTCCTGATCCCACAGCTTCACAGCGCCGCCCTCTTTGGTCCTGTCACACACGCCAACACACATCATGGCTCTGTTTTCTCATAAGAAGCTTTTAAAAGTTATTATTGGTTTATTTGATAGGGGAGAGTGATCTTTAATAAAAACTCTCTGTAAATGCGCCAGAATTCACCAAAATCCTATTTTCCATCGTTCATCCCAAGAGGCAGGTTACAAATAAGAGTGTGAACTCAAACTCTCACATTCAAATGGCCCCCATGCTGCCAGATCAACCACCAAGGAATCAGTCTGTGTCGCCCTATTCCTGATGTGCTGCATTGCTTTGTTATGCTACAGCTGATTAGAACCACGATGAGAGAATAACAAGGATAACAGTGAACCTTCCCATCAGAAATGACCACGACAGATTCAATTCATTTTATTTTCTATAGGCGACTACCTTTGCCTTAGAGGGCTTTACAGTCTGTACACAGGCAACATCCTCTGTCCCGAATCCCTCACATAGGCAGATGTGCTGAAAAGTTGCAACAGGCCACTTGTCTGTGACTTGTACTCACGGGCGTTCCTTCCCTCCGGTGACGATGAGTCCGTCTCTCAGGGTGGTGTACATGGTGAAGACTGGGCCGCTGTGGGCCTTTGCCACCACTCGGACCAGGAAGTGCTCCCTCCATACGTAGACGTCTCCATTTATTGCGCCGGTGAACGTCAGGTTGCTCTGGAGACAAACGCAGACTTAACACAGATTTACACTTTTCATTTTGGAAGGTCAGTCGGAGCTACAGATCAGATCTTACAGCACCGAAGGCCACAGACAGCATGGTCTGCATGCGACCGTCCTCCACCGAGCTGATCACTCCTTTCTTGTACACCAGCGAACCTCCGACCAGAGTCCAGAACTTGATGTGTTTGATTCCCACCGACACAAACTGGGTGTCAGAGTCCGGTCTGAACTCCACCACAAAGATGCGCTCGGCGTGGCCGCCTTTACAGGTCACCTGGGTGCCTGTCAGAGAGGTCAATGGTCACTTTAATGCCTTTAATGCTGTGTGCACACCAAACGCACTGTGTTTTGCGTCCCCTCAAATGTCCTAAACGCGTTGCGCACTCTCATTTCTGTCTTCAGTTCATCTCGTCTCGAGACACTGTATGTAATCCTGTAGCGAGTTGCGTTCGGTGTGAACACACACTAAATATTCACAAACTGCTTACTACGTCTCAATGTATGACACACATAAACATTTGGTTATTAGCCACAAACAGACATTTCATGGGACAGTTGAGGTGTAACAACCAACCGACCAACAAACAAACAGACCACCTTCACAGATCAGATCAGGTCTCATTTTAGTCACATTCCCAGTTTGTCTCTTCTTCTCACTTAATGCCGTCTGAAGCAAATCTTCACCAACCTCGGAAAAGTTTAGAACTAAAGATTGCCTATTAAAAGGTTGTGAGTAATACTATTTGGTGACAAACACAAACTCGTGTTGCCTAAATGGCCACACGGTATCCTAATGGTGGCCCACTATAGCTCCTGAAGGTTCTACGGTAGTACCTTCTTGCCACCTCCACACTGTGATGGTGTGCTCAGGCTCCACTCCCACTGACAGCAGCAGCTTCCCTGTGGCGCTGAAGTTGACGTAGCCGACGCCTTTCGCGTGGGAACAGCGAAGGATGGACAACGTCTGCTTGGTCATGGCATCCCAGACATGAATGGAAGGTGCAAGTCCTGGTAGAGTAAAAGAGTCATGTAGGAACCAGAGAACCAACGAGCCACAAAACCAAGGCAAAAAGACCACCACAGAACCAAGGAACTGTGGAACCAGAGACCTACGGTAGTAGTGTAGCCCTGGGACCATTGCAAAACCACAGTATCAATGGCCAAGGAACTGTGGAACTGTGGAGGCCTATGGTACTATTACCCCCAAGGAGTCAAGAAACCAAAGGACCTAACCAGGGCTGCAACTACTAGCTTTTACTTTTGGCATCCAGATTATTAATCCATTTTTGATTTAGTTTATGCGGCCTGTTTGAGCATTATTGAGCTTTATAATACGGGTGGATGAAATCCAGCGTTCTGATTGGTTGAGAGTGAGTCACGGGGGGGTGCTTTGGATAAAAGCGTCTCCAGGCTACTGAAATGAGATACACAACGTTTGGTGACGAATACTATTTTGTGCTGAAAGGCAGCTACACAACACCCCCGAACTGTTACATTATTGGACGATAAAGTACAGCCTCTCGTACCTTATTGCTTAATTAACTTTTAAAACAGCTACATGAGAAACAGTGTCATTGAACATGTAAGCTCCTAAATGCAAAACCATAAGGCCTAAGTCATTAAGATAGTGAGGACGCTGAGCAACCACACAAACAAATAACCACCAAATCAAGGGTACCAGAAGGAATCTAAGGTACCAAGGACCAAAGCCAATGAATGTGGATCATTGACACTGTGAAACAGAGTAGAACCGAGGAACCCAAGATGCACGGTATCAAGGAGCAAAGGATGGGAGGTTGCCAGGCACTGTGGAAGCAACCTACAAGGCCTACAGGAGCCTGAGGAACCTAAGGAGTCAAGGATTTAAGGTAGTAAGGAAACCACAGAAACAAATAACAGAAACACCAAAGAAATGGAAACACAGAAACGTGGAATTGAGATGATGAAGGAATGAAAAGCCATGTAAATAAGCAATCAAAGGGTTGAGGAGGGGAAGAACCTTAAAAGAGAGAGGAGCGTATCAGGGAGATGAGGCCGACAACATACGTGGAGGATGTGGGACTGACATGCTGATTCAACAGAAAGACTCTGCTGCTTTTCCACTCCGTGTGGTATAAACAGCCTTCAGCCGCGATCACAGAGGAAGCCACAGTGGAACAGCTGATTGGGTATCAGTGAAGGTATCAGTATCAGCTGATCTTCTGCTCTCTACCTTTTCCACTTTGGTCGCTTCCATGAAGCAGCTTTGCTTCGCCTTTAAAGTTTGACAAGAAGAAACTTTTTGAGGCACTACACTGACTGGAACCATCTCTAAGTCCTCTTCAACATCTATTTACTCCCTCCAGAGTAAATGATGTTCATGGTCCTGTGAGGTCACGGCTGTGGAGGTTCATATGGTAATATGCGGCTACTTCACCATGCTAATAAGAGCTGCTGAGCGACGCTAAGTCTCTTACTGCTGCCATGCTCACCGACGGGTAATCCATCCACACCAATGGTTTCACACTCTTCTCCACAACTCACCCTCAAACCCCAAATCTCCTCATTTCCAGCTACTAAAATGTTTCAGTAGCTTCAAACGTGTGGAGTCACATGGTGACACTCGATCCAAGATAGTTGTGTTGGAAACACTTCTCAATGCAGTGGTGCGTTTGCTTTCTGCCTGACGGAGACAGGAAGTGCTGCTTTAGTGTTTAGTGGGAATGGATCAGCGTGGTGGACCGGAGCTACAAACACGACACCAACACGGCAAACAAGTCCACAGAATGTGTGTGGCTGATCGCTGAGTGACAGCAGACTCACCTGGCAGGTCAGCCATGTCACCTGGTGATGAGGTGAGGCGGTGACAATGAGGAAGCAGTGGAAAGAAAAGAAGCGCAATTGGGGAAAAAAGGAGTCGGATCACGTGAAAACAACACGGCTGTTTGTCTGCAGGAACGAGTCTCTGCTTCAGTGCTTGTTGCAATGCATTTGATCTGTGTGGCACTTTGAACGACACTTCACATATAAAGGAGCATGGAGCGGGAAGCGGAGAGGTCGGTGCAGACTGGGTGTGTTTGGGGGGCGGGGGTTCCCAAGGAGGGGTGGGGGGGCAAGGATCTTCTCGCCCATGTCCAGTGGAAGGGTTAGGACGTGTGGGACGTGAGGGTGGGAGGGTTAGGACGTGTGGGACGTGAGGGTGGGAGGGTTAGGACGTGTGGGACGTGAGCGTAGGAGGGTTAGGACGTGTGGGACGTGAGGGTGGGAGGGTTAGGACGTGTGGGACGTGAGGGTGGGAGGGTTAGGACGTGTGGGACGTGAGGGTGGGAGGGGTAGGACGTGTGGGACGTGAGGGTGGGAGGGTTAGGACGTGTGGGACGTGAGGGTGGGAGGGTTAGGACGTGTGGGACGTGAGGGTGGGAGGGTTAGGACGTGTGGGACGTGAGGGTGGGAGGGTTAGGACGTGTGGGACGTGAGGGTGGGAGGGGTAGGACGTGTGGGACGTGAGGGTGGGAGGGGTAGGACGTGTGGGACGTGAGCGTAGGAGGGTTAGGACGTGTGGGACGTGAGGGTGGGAGGGGTAGGACGTGTGGGACGTGAGGGTGGGAGGGGTAGGACGTGTGGGACGTGAGCGTAGGAGGGTTAGGACGTGTGGGACGTGAGGGTGGGAGGGTTAGGACGTGTGGGACGTGAGGGTGGGAGGGGTAGGACGTGTGGGACGTGAGGGTGGGAGGGTTAGGACGTGTGGGACGTGAGGGTGGGAGGGTTAGGACGTGTGGGACGTGAGGGTGGGAGGGTTAGGACGTGTGGGACGTGAGGGTGGGAGGGGTAGGACGTGTGGGACGTGAGGGTGGGAGGGGTAGGACGTGTGGGACGTGAGGGTGGGAGGGTTAGGACGTGTGGGACGTGAGGGTGGGAGGGTTAGGACGTGTGGGACGTGAGGGTGGGAGGGTTAGGACGTGTGGGACGTGAGGGTGGGAGGGTTAGGACGTGTGGGACGTGAGGGTGGGAGGAGAGCTTGCTCGGGGGGGGGGATTTGGGGCCGATGATGTCATGTCAGATCATTATCACAGATGCGTTTCAGGAAGTGATGCATCCATCTCTGGGCTGGTTTTGTCGTGTGTTCTCATCCGCTCACCGATCTGCCCCGTGGCGATGACGTTTTGGTACTTCGGGTGTTGATTGACAGTCAGACACAGGATGTCGTCGGTGTGCTCCAGGTAGAAACTCTGGCTTCCTGTCAGGACAAGAAGCAGGTGGTGTGATGTCACCATCTAGCCCTCGGTTTCCCGTCCCAGGCCCGTGCTGAGGCACTGACCAGCGGACAGGTTCTGGAGGACCACAGCAGCAGCTGTGTGGAAGATGATGTCGGCACCATCGTTGAGGTAGTGCAGGTTGTTGCGACAGTCGAAGCCTCTGTACCCGATAACGTGCTCCAACACCAATTCCTGAAAACGAGACCTGATCAGCTGTTGAAGTCACAGGTCAGTGGACCCCACGAAGTAAACAAGGTTCGGACTGACCTCCACCACCTTCTTCTTCTTGGTCACATTGTTCTTAAGCAGCTTGTCGGGCAGCGGAGCCGCTCGACTCACAGGAGGCCTGAACAGGAAACAGGAAACAGGGTCCGAGCCCGTTCAGATGGAGGAGCTGCGTAAATAGAGGAGGAGCTACAGGGGGTGTGTCATCACCTCTCTTCCACAGGAAGCTCTTTGAGCTGCAGGTGAGGTCTGGTTCCTGACATGTTCCTGATGCTGGCAGAGTAGATCTTGGTGACATAGTCCACCACCTTCTCGCGGGCCACGTCGCTGTCGTACCCTGAAAACACAACGACGCGAGTCAAACATTTGGAAGGCCTTTAAATGGGGGACGGACTTTTCCAAAGTCGTCACCTCCGTCCTCCTCTGTGTCGTCGTCCGACTCCTCGCTGTCCACGGCTTTGCTCTCTTTGTGACCCGCCGGCTCTCGGGTCCAGATCATCAGTGCCGTGTCGGCGCCGCCCACCGACAGCAGCACGCCGTCGTCGTTGGACCAGCGGACGTTGGTCACGTTGGTGCTGTGAGCCACGTACTTCTTACACCTGGAAAACTGGCCCTGAGGTCGGAGGGGGAAGAGTGAGAAGACGATAACCCAAACCGTAAGAGACCAGTCTTTTATTTTGTAGTCAGGCTTCACTTCCTGCTTCTGTGTCTAAACTCCGCCCCCTTTAAACCGTGTCTCTTCTCTGGCCTTTG
Source organism: Apeltes quadracus (assembly GCA_021346845.1). NCBI lineage: Eukaryota > Metazoa > Chordata > Actinopteri > Perciformes > Gasterosteidae > Apeltes > Apeltes quadracus. Next base: position 19,958,738 of record CM037925.1, on the reverse strand, counting down.
CCTGTTCCTGAGGATTAAATCCGGGTCTCTTGGAGTCTCACCCTGGACGGGAAGCTGAACAGCTTGAGGTAACCGAAGTCGTCTCCGGTGGCGAGCAGTTTGCGGTCTCTGGTGAGCGAAGTTGCGTGAACGCAGCTGAACGGCGGCCATATTCCCTCGCAGGTCGGGCCCAGAACGGACGTCCAGGTCGCCCAGTCCAGCTTCTCAAACTGGAGACACACAATCAGCCGTGTTGACCTGCAGAAGGAGTCGGCCTGGGAACCGCTGAGCGCAGACTGACCTCCAGCAGGCTGATGCTCTGTCTGCGTCCTCGTGGGGCCTCAAAGAACAGCTGCTCTTTGGCTCCGGTGTTCACCTGGAGCAGTTTACCTAAATCAATAAAACCAATCAATACGCTAGAAATAAATAAAAGAATCATTTAGTAAAATCAATAGAAAATAAAGCAGCTCACATGAAAGCCAGATGATAAAGATGTGTTTTTAAACACTGGGCAATAATATAAGTGTCAGAATATATATCATGTGTCAGTTATGGTGGATTCTTTACCGTTTTTATTACTGTTCTTTATGGCTTATTTGATTATTGCACTTTCACTACGCTGCTATGAATCCTGGAACCTGAAATCTTCTCGTCATATCATCTCTCATTTTTTAATCCCTCGTCTCATCATATCTCATTCTATCTCTTCCCATCTCTTCTGTGTTCAAAGCGTCTTCACCTCGAGAGTCCCAGTCGATGTGAGTGATGAAGCTCCCGGCTCCTTTACAGATGCCGACCCTCTTGCTGGTCAACACATTGTAGATGTCCACAAAGGAATCATGGGAGGCCACCGCCAGGTACTTCCCTGCATCTGAAACACACTCAGCTGTCACTCATCACGGACGAACCAATCCCCTTCTCCACCTGCCTCCCACCTGCGTGCTGCCTTTAGGTACCTTGGGAGAAGCGGACGTCTGAGATGAGCTCCTTGCGGTGGTGGAAGGTCACCATGTCCTCCAGCGTGTCGGCATTCACCACCAGGAAGCTGCCGTCGTTCAGGCCCACTGCCAGAGCCTTACCGTCAGGGGAGAAGGCACAGCAGCGCCCACCTGACAGGTAACGCACAGGTAACACGCACAGGTAATGCACAGGTAACAAACACAGGTAACAAACAGGTAACAAGCACAGGTAACACACATTACGTGTACATAATCATTTTGTGTCCGTTTTGTGTGCGTAAGGTGTTCATGATACCTGTGTGGCACACAGACCCACACAGAACACGCACAGGGAACATACACACACAGACATTATTACACACACGCATTATTACCTGAGTGCATTGCCTGTTTGTGTGTTACCTATATTGTGCATTCTCTTGTGTGTATATCATCTATGTGTTGCTTATCTGTCACCTGTGTGTGTTAAACAGGATGCTATTCTCACCTTTCTTGAGTTTGCGGACGGCGACCATTCGGTGATTTGCCGACAGCTCCCAGATCCTCAGTGTTTTGTCGTCACTGACGGTGGCGCAGACAGGAAGTAGAGGATGAGCCGCCAAACCCCAAACCTCTCCCTCCATGTGACCCTGAACACAACACCAACATCTGTAGTCAGAGAAAGCAACATCCTGCTTTTTACTATTTTAGTTAAAGCGATAAATGAGACTGTAATGTGATTCGATTGTGTGAATCGTTCCAATTTAATACCCATCATCCTCCTCCGATGCGTTTGATTATTGATCTGTCTTTAACTGTTGAACTGGCGATCAGGAGATCAGGTGTTCAGGCGATCAGGTGACCAGGTGAGATGAATCAGTCTCACCTGAACAAGCAGCGTCATCGGTCCGCTCTTGTCAATCTCAAGGATTTCTCCGTTCTTGGTCCCCAGCAGGATGTGACCGTGACCCAGAGTGATGGCTCTGATGGACGGGTTGTCCTCCAGCAGCAGACCTGATCCACACCAACATTTAAAACACCTTCTTTTCTTTCTGCTGCATCATCTCTACAGTGTTCTGGTTCCACTGGGGAAACTCTTGAGATGGTTGTGCTTCCTGTCTGAATCAAAGCTGGGCCTAAAGAAGGCCAAAGGTTAAGTGGCTGACCTTTGGAAGACGGAGACAGAGCGGCCCTCTTGATGGCGTACGTCTTCAAGCACCTCTCGAACATGTCATCCCAGAGCTCCACCACGCCGTCCTTCCCCCCTGTCACGAAGCCCTGGAGAGACAACACCTTCCTCATCATCATCATCAGCCCAGGGTTCCCAGGTGCTCCACGTAGTGTTTTAACTATTTTCAATGTAGCTACATAAACATCATCATCATCTTGTAAAGACTCCCAGGCCCTCCAGGTGTGCCAGGTGTCACCTTGTCCAGCGAGCACATGGCGAACACGGGTCCGTCATGGGCCTTGACGGTCTTGATGAGCGTGGTGTCCCTCCAGATGTAGACGTCTCCGTTTGTGGCTCCGGAAAAGACCAGGTCCTCCGACCGGCCATAACACGCCGACATCATCGTCTCCTGCTTCCCCAGGTTCCCGAAAATCCCCCGTTTGAAGGTCAGGCCGCCGCCTGCGAGACGACATCACAACCGTTTGTCGGGGTCAAAGGTCAGAGGAGGTATCATGTGTTACATTGAATCCAGGTGGGAATTATTAGTATTCCTAGTAAATAGAATATATTTTCTCCAGGACGAAGACGACACTAAAATGCAGTTCAGAAAATAAGTTATTTTAGTGCTGAGGACGATACTCAGGACACGCAATAACAACATTTATTTTTACAATTGTTGCTCTAAATGGTTTTGCTTCATAGATTATATTGTATTTTTTTATTAAATTAAGTCTGGTACACGGTTTGAATCGTTGAACACGGTGCACATGCCAGGTGCTTTTACTGTGAAAGGGAAGAAAGAAAGAGTGGATCTGGTTCGCGTCGGTATGGCAAATGAATGCTACATTAGCTTAGCATAGCATAGAATAGCTTAGCATTGTAGCTGGAAGCAAGAGTGAACTGAGTGATGATGAGGATGAGGATGAGGACGAACCTGAATGCTGCCAGAACTTGATGTGCTTCATGCCGACGGTCACCAGCTTGTCCATCCTGAACGGGTTGCTCTTCACCACGAATGTTTTGTCTTTGTGACCCCTGAAGGACACAATTGTCTTCTTGTCATTCTGTGCGTGTGACAGAGGGAATCGTCCTGGGTGTCTCACTGAGGTCCCTCCCCTTTTATCCCAAAGGCTTTTAATTGCTCCTGGGAGGTCACATGTGTACAGACTGTAAAGTCCTCTGAGGCTCATGGTTAATTTATCTACAGAATAAAAAAAGGGACATGTTGGTCTCACTTCCTGTCTGTTTCTTGGACTACCATGTGCACTGAGAATCAGAGTGGAAGCACCAGGTGATGGAACCCCAGTGAGAACATGGAGGACTCTCCACGTGACGTCTCAGGTGAGCAGGTGTACCTGGCCTTCGCCAGTCGCTCTCCTTTCTTCCAGTCCCAGATGACGATGGAGTGAAATTCATCAATACCAACCGAGACCAAACTCTTCCCGTCCGCTGAGACACAGAGACATGAAGACACAGAGAGACAGAGACACAAAGATATCAAGACACAGAGACACGGAGAAAAGGACAGAAGACGGCGATGGAGACATTAGAAGCTTCTCTAACAAATACTCACACACACCAATTCACCTGGTTCTATTGTGGTGCTGAAATGACGATGGAGCGTACCTGTGAACTCCAGGGCGCACACGCCTCTGCTGTGGTGTCCCTTCAACAGAGACAGACATTTCAGAGTCTGCATGTCCCACACGTGGACGGCCGGGTCTCTGCCCACCTGAGCACACAGACAGCCAATCAGAGACACTGCCAGCCGGCGGGAGGCCGTCATTGGCCGGGCGTACCTGCGCTGAGGCCGCGTAGTCTTTGAGCGGGTGCACGGCGAGGCTGAGGATGTCGTCGTCGTGGCCGAGGTAAAACCTCTGGCTGTGCTGCAGGCGGTTGTAGACGACGGCGACGGCGGCCACGTGGTACACAACCTCGCCCGTCTGACTGTAGAAGAGGTTGTTACGACAGTCGAAGCCGCGATACCTGCGAGAAACAGTCCCAACAGAAGACATCAGGGTTCCCTCACTGCCGACTCTGTCCTGTTGCATCTGGTGCAGTAGTTTACCCGTGAACAAACTGCAGGCGAAGCCCCTCCTCCGGAGCCTTCTGCCGCTTCAGGGAGCCAATCAGCTTGTTCCTCAGCTGAGGCAGGTCCTCCTTATACACCTGCAGACGGACACAGGTGAGTCCCAGGGGCAGACAGGTGGTCTGCAGATCGTCCCTGGCTTGTTTGTTGGGGTCACCTGACGTTCGTAGCTGGTCTGGGCTTCCTGTTCGATGTCCGAGTCGAGCTCCGGGACGTCCGACACGTCAGAGTCCGACTCGCCGCTGTTGGAGTCGGCGTAACCCTCTGAACACGCCACGAAAACACAACTCCATGATTATACGGCTTAATTAAGGGAAACGTAATGTTGGATCAAACCCTCTAAAGACAACAATGGTGCAGGAGGATGACTATCGTTAGTTCATATACAGATCCCTCTGCATTTACAGGCAGGAAACCAATGTGGAATTACGGGTCATCGATAGTCATTTTACGGTCTGGGCTGATTAATTCGGGATAACAAATGGAACACAGCGCTGTGGTAGTGAAGTACCTTGGAGAAGGGGCTCCAAGACGCCGTTCATCACGCCCTCGGGCAGGAACCTCCACTGGAAGACGGCGTGGTCGGCGCCACCGGTGCTGATCACCCACTGCAGGTCGTTGGACCAGCGAACATTGGTAACGTGGGCGGAGTGGCCGATGTACTTCTTGAATTTGGCGCCTGTGTGAGGGAACACAACTCATGACTCCACTGGAGCCCAAGGTGGGACTAAAAGACCTTCTGCTGCAGGAGAGGATATCTTCATCCTTACTATTTAACAGTATAAATAAGTTAGAACATATAGAAGAAAGCCGAGACAGTTGAGTGAAGCTCTAACTGAAATAAGGTCTACAAATTGAGTCTGCCAGTAAGTGCTAACACGTCTATAGTTTCCCCTTTTCCACCAAAGCAGAGCTGGCGATGGTTTGGAGCCAGAGCCTAGTTCCAAATCGGTTCTTTGGTTTTCCACCGTCAAAGCACCAGCTTTGTGGTTCTTAAGTGGTGCTTAAGTGGTACCATATCATTGCTGGGCTAGAAGTAAGAACCGCTTACGCCAGCGGCTGGGGGCGGGGTTACCGTGAGGCGAGAGAAACCGCCATTTTTAAAAATCTCCGTCTACGAATAAAGACGAGCTGCGCGAACACGTTGGATCCGCCGTGTTTGGATGCCGATGTAGGTCCACAAAGCCACGAACATCACTAGCAAAGCAACGTCTGCCGTTGTTGACGATGTGTTTGTGTTCGGCTCCGCCGCCGCACTGACGTCGCGGGGAAAGATGAGACGTAACAGCAGCGGTGAAAGTAAGCCGGTACTCTCCGGTACGGCGTATCGGAAAGAAAACTGTACGGTCTCAACAGCTATTTAACGGCTAACGGCGCGTATATGCCCGGTCAGTCCGGCCCGTAACAGCAGGAAATAAAAACTACCCCCCCCCTGCGTAACAGTGACGTAGGACCTGGCGCTGCTCTTCAGCCTGTGGAAAAGCAACGGGTTCTTTGGAGGCTCCTCAGTTGAACCAACTCTGAACCAGCACGTGGTGCTTGTTGATGGAAAAGGGGTATATAGCGCTGGTTGTCTCTGCAGGAGTGGGTGGAGGATTCTGGGAACGCTGGTTGGATGATATATGGCCGCTCCAGGCAGGCGGTAGGCGGCGGTATTTGATCGTAAGCAGGTAAAACATGTCCGAGAAGGTGTGTCGGTACTCCCCTTTCTTGACGCAGGGGAATCTGAAGAGCTTGAGGAGGCCCAGGTCGTCTCCAGTCACCAGCACGGCGCTGCTGTAGTTGGCGTCCACAGAGTTCACGTTGGTGACGTTGGAGTATTTTGGCCAGATGCCGTTCACCTCGGGGCCGATGACGCCCGTCCACGTCATCCAGTGGATCCCCTTCGCCTCCTCTTTAGAAACCAGTTTCCCCACTGCAGGACACAAGGGATGTCAGAGGGGGAGGAGCATGGGAGAGACACCAAATGTAGGCAGGTATCTCCTGAATGTTGATGGGTGAGTCTCAGTTCTACAGAAATCAGAAGGTACCTGGCATCCGGTAGAAGAGCCGCTCTCCAGCGCCGTCGTTGCTCTGCAGGAAGCGGCTGTCCACGGACCAGTCCAGGTGGGTGATGAAGGAGGCCGAGCGACTGCACTCGCCCACTTTCTTGTAACGTTGAGCGACGGCGTAGACGTCCACCATCCCATCGTTTGATCCCACCGCCAGGAAGGAACCGTCGGGTGAAAACTTCAGCTCATGTATGACTTCCTTCCTGTCCTTGATGTGCACCACCTCCGTCATGTCCCTGAAGGAAAGAAGGCTTGTTACTTGAGGTTCTGAGCAATGACAACACGAGTTGAGGTTCACGTTGTTCTGTAGCTCTTTGGTCCATGGTTTCCCCCTCCAGCTTTGAAGCGGCTGGATGAACTAGTGAGGTCACCTGACACGCAGCACGGTGAAGGATCCGTCCTTCATGCCCAGAGCCAGCTGAGAGCCGTCATTGTTGAAGGAAACGCTGCGGACAGACTGCTCCATGTTACAGCGAGCCAGGAGCGTGTGGTCGGGAAGACTCCACAGCCTGAGAGACAGACGGCCGAGAGACAGACGGGTGAGAGCTGACCTCAGGGGACAAGCAGCCCGGCGCGATGGGCGGGACCCACCTGACGGAGCGGTCGTCGCTGCCTGTGACGGCCACCGGCTGCTTGGGGTGCAGGTCCAGCGCCCACAGCTCCCCCTCGCTGTGACCCTGCATCAGCAGCACGGGCTTGTCGCGCTCTCGCACCATCACTTCGAAGATCTCGCTGTCCTGCGTCCCCGCCAGGATCCGGTCCGCCTTCCAGCACACACTGCGGATCGACAGGCCTGAAAAGAGACGCACGGCGGACTGAGAGGGGGGAGGAGCCTGTAGGGAATCTCCCACAGCTCAGCGACCAATGCGACAGACTTTTTGGTTGATCTGTTTGGACCCGTTTGACTTCTGACATCTCTGTATTATGATATCCTTTGAAAACCGACGTGTACTTTGCACCTTTGTAGCCTTGCTCCGCCTCCCTCAGGTCGATCTTGGTGATGGGTTTGAAGTCGACGTCCCACAGGCGGATGCATCCGTCTCGGCCTCCTGTGGCGAATCCTTCCTCACAGGAGTGCATGCTGAAGATCCCCGCCTGCACAACACGAAACATGGAGACAAGCCTTTGTCACAAACCCACAGATTACAACCAGTGAGTCCAGAAACAAGGCGGATGTACTTCATGACTATTTATTCCTGCGTTCAGAATCCTTCCATTATGGAACCAGTGAGAACATGTGAGCTGCTCTCGTGATGCTCGAGGAGGAGAAGTGGCTTCACCCCGTGTGCCGCCTGGACGGTCCGGATCAGAGCGACTCCTCTCCACACGTACACGTCTCCGTTCAGAGCGCCGGAGTAAGTCAGCTCCTCTTTGGCCGTGGAAACACACAGGATGGTCTGCAGGTCGCCCGCCTTCCCGAACACGCCTCTCTTTGGCGTCAGAGCGTTTCCACACAGAGTCCAGAACTGTTTAGAATAGAACACAAGCATTTACCTTTATACACTCACACACTGTGGACGTGATACTGAACTCATTGTGTGGAGCTCAGTATGTGCATCTATAAGTACACAACCACCTCCATGCACACACACACACACACACACACACACACACACGCACGCACGCACACCGCTTGGTCTGATGGATCTTCTACCTGATGATGCTTCTACCTGATGGTGCTTCTACCTGATGCTGGTTCTACCTGACGGTGGTTCTACCTGATGATGGTTCTACCTGATGGAGGTTCTATCTGATGGTGCTTCTACTTGATGGTGGTTCTACCTGATGATGGTTCTACCTGATGGAGGTTTCTATCTGATGGTGCTTCTACTTGATGGTGCTTCTACCTGATGGTGGTTCTATCTGATGGTGGTTCTACCTGATGGCGGTTCTACCTGATGGTGGTTCTACCAGATGGAGGTTCTACCTGACGCTGGTTCTACCTGACGCTGGTTCTACCTGATGATGGTTCTACCTGATGGAGGTTCTACCTGATGATGGTTCTACCTGATGGAGGTTTCTATCTGATGGTGGTTCTACCAGATGGAGGTTCTACCTGACGCTGGTTCTACCTGACGCTGGTTCTACCTGATGGTGGTTCTATCTGATGCTGGGTGCCCCTGCAGTGGTCCTGCCGTACACCTGGCTTGCTACTTGGAATTATTTGAATGTATTGTTCATCTGTAGGCGTCGTTCTGTTCACATGACGTCCATCAGTCAGTCGGATCCTCCTCTGAGTCTCACTGAGGTTTCTTCAGAGTTGTTCTTGTGTTGGGGACTTGTTCCTGGGCCCGTGTGAGGGTTTCGGGACGGAGGATGTCGCATGTTTACAGACGGTAAAGCCCTCTGAGGCTAATTTCTAATTTGCGATCCTGTGACAGTGGTTCTCAAACCTTTTAGTACCACCTCAGAAAATACTTGGCTCTCCAAGTACCACCATGATGACCAACACTCTACAGCAGCGTAGTACGCCTAAGTATTCATCAAAAACAAGGCAGAGGTTTTATTCCTAAAGAAGTATATTTAATATTGTCAGCCGTAACATCTTACACAGTTTCAACAGTAACAGTGCGCTTAAATGTATTTATATATATATATATTTTATTATTATTTTTTTTATAGTTATTTCAGTGATTCTTTGGAGTACCACACTTTGAGAATCACTGCTCTACAAAATAAAATTGAATTTATTTTCCCCATCTCTGCGGAGTGAGAGTCGTGTCATTTTGGATTTGTTCGATTGACTTAATGTAACTGGCATCATATCTAAGTCCTTTTTTCAGACCTACTATGTTATTCTTTAGGTTCATTCTATTTAAACTCTTATTTGTATGAACACGGCCGCACAGCATTTCCCCTCTGGATGAATTTATTTCTTAAGCAATCAGTTGGAAGCACAAACAACCAAACCACTCAGCAAGTGTGAAATCCTTAAATGGAGCTAAATGATGCAGCAGGTGTGTCTCTGTCTCACCTTGATGTGTTTGACTCCACAGCTGACCAGCCGGCTGGACTGAGACGGATCCCAGGACACGTCAAAGATCTGCAGGAGGAAAGAAGACAATGTGCAGCTGTGTGTTTCACCTACAAACAACTAGAAATAGAATCAGCGTTAATGGACAAAAAGTCCTACCCGGTCTGAGTGTCCGGTTGCCGTGGCGATGACTCGTCCTCTCCTCCAATCCCACACACACAATGTGTTTTTTGCGTCCAGACCAACAGACACAATCCGCTAACAGAAGGGAAGAAACACAGTATTTGTATCTGTATCTACATGTATACACACACATGAACAAGGACATGGTGGGATTCACTGATGATGAGGATGAAGAAGATGACATGCTGTCACTTTACGTTACTAAGAATGTGGAAGGTAGAAAGCATAAATCTTTGTTAACTTGTTAACTGCTTGTAAACGTGGCCAGTGAGTCCTCACCTGTCCGTCGGAGTCGAAAGCCAAACAGGCCACTCCGTGTGAATGGACGTCCCTCAGGATGGACACGGTCTGCATGGAGTAGGTGTCCCAGATGCAGATGAAGGGGTCTTTACCCACCTGACCCGTCGCCACCTGGACCTTATCTGGATGGATCGCCAGACTGACAGAAAGACAGAGAGACAGAAAGAGACAATGACACAAAGACAGTCTTTCGTCTTTTCCGCCCCCTACAGGCTGCAGAGTGTATTACATTGGTGGATGAAGGGTTTTGGTGGTGCTGCAGTCTATTGTCCGTCCTCAAGACGCATAACTAAGGTGACAACGAGACACACAATGACGACAAAGAGACAAACAGTGACTACAAAAAGACAAACAGTGACTACAAAGACACACAGTGACTACAAAGAGACATACAGTGACACAAAGTGACCACAAAGAGACACACACAACCACAAAGAGACACACACCGACTACAAAGAGACATACACTGACCATAAAGAGACACACATGGACTACAAAGAGACACACAGTGATCACAAAGAGACACACAGTGACCACAAAGAGACACAAAGTGACCACAAAGTGACACAGTGACCACAAAGAGACACACACTGACCACAAATAGACACACATGGACTACAAAGAGACACACAGTGACCACAAAGAGACACAAAGAGACACACAGTGACCACAAAGAGACATAAAGTGACCACAAAGTGACACAGTGACCACAAAGAGACCCACACCGACTACAAAGAGACACACACTGACCACAAAGAGACACACATGGACTACAAAGAGACACACAGTGACCACAAAGAGACACAAGGTGACCACAAAGTGACACAGTGACCACAAAGAGACACACACCGACTACAAAGAGACACACACTGACCAAAAAGAGACACACATGGACTACAAAGAGACACACAGTGACCACAAAGAGACACAAAGTGACCACAAAGAGACACACAGTGACCACAAAGAGACACAAAGTGACCACAAAGACACACACCGACTACAAAGAGACACACACTGACCACAAAGAGACACACAGTGACTACAAAGAGACACACATGGACCACAAAGAGACACACAGTGACCACAAAGAGACACAAAGTGACCGCAAAGAGACACACATGGACCACAAAGAGACACACAGTGACCACAAAGAGACACAAAGTGACCGCAAAGAGACACACAGTGACTACAAAGACATAACCACAAGGAGCTGCATAGTGAGACTCATAACGATGCCTGTGAGGTCGTTGTCTCATAGTTCAGCCATGACAGCAGAGGCAGTGATGTCCTCAGAAATGGTTCATGTTTCACTGAGTTATTAACAAGAGGATCAGGCCGAGCTTTTCTGCAGTTAGAACGCAGCTCTCTCACAGTTCGACCTCAACGAAAGAACGAGCCGAGCCAGCGGTCTGATGTCAGAGGCCTGACTCGGCAGCTTCATGGACTCGATGGACTTTATCTTCAGCGGTCAAACGCTGCCCCCCCCACCGCCGCCTGCTTCATCACGGCCAGCAGCCGGTTCAGTCAGGTTCATCGATGGTTACGCTGGTCAAAGCCTACATCCCAACATCCTTAATGGAAATGATTAAGACTGGTCTGGCTGGGGCCCTGAGATGTTCGTCAGGAGGGTCAACACCACAGGACGTGTAGTCATTTTGTGTTGGATGTAACGAATGGACAGTATAAATTAATGGATAAGTCTGATCAATGTTAGACATGCTGGTGAACCAGAACCTCTGTGTCTTCACTCACCTGATGATGTCATCGTTGTGTCCCAAGTAGAACTTCTGGGTGTGTTCTCGGGTGTTGTAGACCACACCCACTCCAGCCACGAAGTAAACCACCTCCTTGCCGGCGGTGTAGTACAGGTTGTTACGACATTGGTGCCCTCGGTAACCGTGGATCCATTCCAGCCTCAGCTGGCAGCGTGGCGCCGTCTTGTCCGACATGGAGGCTGCAGGTTGAAGATCCACCAGGTTCAAAATGTTCTTGTCCTATGGGCTCAAAGCAGGAAGTGTGACAGGATGCAGAGGGTCTCCTCGTGGCGTCGCCTCCGCTGGCAGCAGTGGTCCATTCCAGTCCCTTTAACAGACAACTACACTCTCAATGCTCCCAACTTGCTGCTGGCTCATGTTAGAGGAACTAAACGTGGAACGGAACTGTCCTATTGATCATGTGACAATCCTCACAGGAGAACATCTAAACCTTAGAGTCACGTGGTGACATCAGACCGCTGATGACGTCATGATGGTGATGTAATGATGAACAGATGATGTCAGTGCTTCTGTCACAGCTGGATCCTTTATAGTGACTCATTGATTGACTTTAGGGTTCTGATTGTATTCTTATCGCTAACTGAATTAAAGTTTAAACAACGTTCTCGGGTGTTCTGTTTTTAAATCATGCCGTTTAATTCCAAAGTAACATTTTCATCTAAAACTATATCTAAAACAAAAATAATGTAGTAAATTGGTTCTATAGATCCTGAGAGGTTTTTTCAGTTAACCTAGGAACTAAATCGGGGGTCTTTACAAACTATTCCCCAGGGTTCCTCTGAAGTTCTTTCAGTGAGACTAGAACCTAAATCTGGGTTCTTTAATAGATGTTCCCCAGGGTTCCTCTGAGGTTCTTTCAGTGAGACGAGAACCTAAATCTGGGTTCTTTAATAGATGTTCCCCAGGGTTCCTCTGAGGTTCTTTCAGTGAGACGAGAACCTAAATCTGGGTTCTTTAATAGATGTTCCCCAGGGTTCCTCTGAGGTTCTTTCAGTGAGACTAGAACCTAAATCAGGGTTCTTTAATAGATGTTCCCCAGGGTTCCTCTGAGGTTCTTTCAGTGAGACTAGAACCTAAATCAGGGTTCTTTAATAGATGTTCCCCAGGGTTCCTCTGAGGTTCTTTCAGTGAGACGAGAACCTAAATCTGGGTTCTTTAAAATCTGTTCTCCAGGGTTCCTCTCAGGTCATTTCAGAGGGTTCCTCTGGGAACGTTTAGAACTACAGAATCGGAACACCGGCAGACGGGTGTCTGAAGGTTACCGCAGAATGTCGCACCCAAAGGTGGATGAATCTAATATTACGTGTCCGGTTACACCGTTAACACAGCACTAGTCCGTTACAATCACCGTCCTATTTAACGTGGTTCCGTGCGGAGGTGAAACGAGAGGAAATCCCGCCGCCGTCTGTTCGCGGTGAAGAACCGGAGATTAAAGCGCCGATTTATCTCCGTGAGTCCGCATCCAGACCACCGGACACCGGCCGCTGCTGCTCCTTCAGGCCGGAGGAGGGACGCCTCGACCCGGCAAGGACCCGCAGCAGCTCCCCGGCACACGACGACACCGGAAAAACATCCAAATATGATGAAGGAGAAGTCGGGATATTAACGGGAAACCCGGGGATCACCGACGGCGTCAGAACCAAGATGATAAACACCGACACGTCCGGTTGAGATTTTAAGAATAAAGTACTCACTCACTCATGTAGAGGAGTTAAAAAACGTTTTTAAGGACCACAACGTGACAACTAATCGTTTGTATGTTTAATGACCACACGTGTTGTATAATTGTCATGTATAAATTACACGTGTGTGTTTTGTGTTGTAACGAATACCATGGGGTCGTTTCGTTTAAGACAGAGACTATATTTTGTTTAAGATTACTTTTATTCTGAAACCTGATAAACCTGTTTCCGGTATTTCTTCATGCTAACCTGCGCAAGCTTCCTGCCCTCAGCAATGCGTCAGTCAGCTCACGATGATCGGGCTCAGCAGCCCGCCGTGCACCATGGGAGTTGTAGTCTTCTAGGGAACACGTCTTACTGTAACTACAGTGTGATGACTTCACTTTACACTGCTGTGATATTAAATACGTCATATTAATACAATTGCAGGATCATCAGGACCAAGACCTCCCGCCACACAAACAGCTTCTTCATCCACAGAGACTGACTGACTCATTTCCTCTACAACTTTTTAAACTCTTCTTCCTTTATTTTTTAACCAACCCATAGTATTATATTATATTTTATTCCTTGCAATATGTTTTCTTGTTGTCCATTGTCGTCTGTTGTTTTGCACCAAGTCAAATTCCTTGTATGTCTGAAATTTCATTTGACAATAAATGTTTTTTGGTTCTGATTCTACTTTACTATTTTAACTTTAATAGTTTGATAAAGAAAATATAGATTTTACTTAAGTCACTCTCTTTGAGTCAGGAACTCTCCAGAACCCTTAGAACCCTGCTAACCTCCAGATCCTTAATGGCGCTGAGAACCCTCCTGGAATGTAAAATATAATGATGCCATAATGTTTTATTAGATGAAATGTCGAAAGCTGATCATGAGTCCAATAGTGTGAACGTTCCACAGCTGCATGGAGGAAGGAGCCTGGACCCTGAAACCAAGAACCCATACAGGATCATAAATCCCTAATGGCCTGAGAACCCTACAGAACCCCGAGAACCCTGTGGCTTTGCATAAAACAGGTTAGATGATGGCAAATGAAACAGCAGGAAGCATAACGTTTAAAAGCTTTAATGACATCGCACATATTGGACAGAGAGAAGCTTCGAAGTCTACAGGTGCAGGTTCATACATGAGAAAAGCCTTTATGGTGCCTTTAAATATTGGTCTTCTTCATTCCTATAGATGGAGTAGTGATTGTGCAGTTAACTTCCATACATGTTGGGTACGATAGATACGCAGCGACGTCTACGAGCCGTTCCTCTAGAACGTGGTGGAACCGAAGAGAAACACGAGCGGCTTGGAGTTTCAGGTGAAGCATGCCGGACAACGTTTATACACAAAGCTCAAACGACTCAAAGGGAAATCAATAAAAAACTAAAATGCACTATTGGTCCAATTGTCAACGGTGGGGGAAGGACGCAGGTCGTCTCTGAGGACGTCCTCTCAAAACTGAAGATGGAACTGGTGTCAGAACCTCTCAGAAGTACAAAAAAAGAACAAAAGTAGAGTGTTTGAGGGACCTGATGACATCACAAAGGAGGCGGAGTCAGTGCAGGCATTGGGGGTAAACGGCGGTTAATCAACGACCCTCAAGGACCCTTCAGAACCCGTCTGATGGATCAGAGGAAACAACCAGTGAACATTGAGTGAAGAGAATCCGATGAGCCGGCGTCACGTCTGAAACACCGGAAAAATAAAAACACAGAAAAACTAAACTGCTGAGAGAATGAGACTCAAACACAACCCGAGCTGCGGCTGCGATCCTCCGTCATTGGCTGTTCACTGGTGATGTCACCGGCACTAAACTTAATGGATGGTTTGACTGACTGTTACCGTAACAACGGGGAACATCACGGTTCTCCTCGCGGCGGCCTTTATGGAGTCTGACGGCCGCTGGAATCTGGACCGGCGCTCTGGTCCGCCGCGCCCCCCATCAGAGCGCGGGTCGGGGTTCCAGCGGCTGGCATTTGGTCCCCTACTGTTTCTTCTTGCTGAACAGACTGAAGCGCTTCTCCTTGTCCTTCTCCTTGTCCTTCTCTCTCTTGCCGGGACTCGAATCGCCACCGACCGGCAGAGTCTGAGCGCGGCCCGATGCCGGCGTGCCGGGACCGCTACCCGCCGGGTCGGGCCGCTCGGTGCCGGCGTTCAGGATGGCCTGGATCCAGGTGCTCATTTCCTCCTGCAGGGGGCAACACGGTAGTTACTGGACGTTACATATACATGTAAATATGTAGATATGTGAGTAATTCGTCCACGCGTCCAGCAGAAGCTCCTGTACTCTGCGGTGAACTCACTTCATCTTTGGCTTGAAACAGAAACTCGTTTCCATCCGTCACTCTGAAACAGAGAACAAGGAGAGCTGGAATAAAAGAGGCGGATGACGTGCGGTGACCTGCATGAGGTCAGGGGTCACTTACCGGAGTTTGAAGACGTGTTTCTTCTTCTTGTACTCTGAGGCTACGTCGCACGCGGCCTCCCTCAGGCTGACGGGGGCCTGGTTGTGGTAGTGGGCTCCCTGAGTCGCCGCCTTGCTGTCTTTGTAGAAGCCCAGCTCGTGTTTGGTGATGACGCAGAACACGTGGTGCCACGACCTGCCAATCACAGAGCCGCGGGGTCAGGGGTCACAGAGGGATGTCAAACGGTCCAGCTCGGCCCGCCGGATGAAAATGACAGAAAGACAGAAATTGCATTTCTAGAAAAGTAGCTGCTATTCCTAAAAAGTCCATTGGGGGGCGCACTGTGTGAGTGAGCGCATGCGTTAGACAAGGGGAGGTCAACGACAGCGTTCCTCCAGGCAGCAGCACCCGCTTGAAAATGAAGCGAAAATGACCGGTCAAAGTGGACCTAAAAGGAGAATGACACCCCTGGGTTACAGGGTCAGAGGTCATGGTCTGCTTGGGGTTACCTGTTGGAGGCCTTCTTGTTGGGCGCCTCCCACTCGTGCTTGCGGTGTAGGAGACCCTCCAGCTGATGGGGGGGCTCCTGGTTTTGGGGGGGCAGCGTGGAGGACTGGCTGGTCTTTCTGCCGGAGGTCGGTGAGGATCCGGGACTTGGCTCCTTGGAGCTCCGCTCGCAGACACCGTTCACCAGATCTCCTTTCCCCCCCCCGTCCTGAGAGGCACAGACAGGCATCAATCAAACACCTGCAGGACTACGAGTCCACCAGCAGGGGGCGGAAATTCACTCAAAGCCACAAAAAACACCGCAGAAGAAGAAGAGTGAAACGTCATGGTCATACAGCAGCTTGCACCTTCTCTGAATGGAACGTCGTCACCTGAACCGATCGGCTGATCCGATCACAAACCTGTGAAAAGTCCAAGCTCAATAATCAGTACTGACCGGGGGAGAGTCCTGGTCTGATGGGAGTCCGTTCTGAGTGATGAGGCCGCTGAGGACACACAAACACAGCTGGTGAACGAGTGAATGAACAAATGAGAATGAGTTAACAAGTGAATGAGTGGACCTCACCTGTGCTGCTGAGGCTCCTCCTCCAGCACCACAACAGGTTCTGGGGTTGGTGGCCTCCTCATCCTCTCCTCTTCCTCTTGCAGCCTCCTCACCTCCAGCAGCTCCAGCTGGAAGGCAGACCAACACTTAGCTTTCATTGGCTGGAAGGCCTTTAGACAAAGAGGTGTTCCAGGTGTGCCCCCCCCCTCACCGTGGTCAGCCTCTCCAGAGCAGAGAACCGCTCCTCCCAGGTGGCGGCCGACTTCTCGAAGGCCTCGTGGCGTTTGATGAGCTTCTCCACGTCGTCCACGCTCTGACCCATCTCTCTACCCGACAAGTAGGGCTCCTGACCCAGCAGCCAGGCCTCAGCAACACCGGCGTCCCGGGAGAACTGGTGAACCTCCAGGACTGGGGGTTGGGGGGGGGGGGGGGGGGGGGGGGGAGTACCTGTCAGTATCTGTGACTTTTGACCTTTGTGTTCTTGCTACATGATACAGATGAATGTATGAGTGAGTCTTACTGAGTCGAAGCCACTCCCATCGGTCCTCCCACTTGTCAATCATCTCTTTTCTCTTGCCTGTCAGCTGTAGCAGCTTCTCTTTGATCTGCAAGCAAATACCAACACCTGTTTACAGCTGTCCTACCTGTTCACACTGGTTCTACCTGTCCAAACCTGTCCTACCTGTTCACACCTGTCCAAACCTGTTCACACTGGTTGTACCTGTCCAAACCTGTCCTACCTGTTCACACCTGTCCAAACCTGTTCAAACTGGTTGTACCTGTCCAAACCTGTCCTACCTATTCACACTGGTTCTACCTGTCCACACCTGTCCTACCTGTTCACACTGGTTCTACCTGTCAACACCTGTACGAACCTGTTCTACCCGCTCACACTGGTTCTACTCGTCAACACCTGTCCTACCTGTTCACACTAATTCTACCTGTCCTACCTCTCCACACCTGTCCTACCTGTTCACACTAGTTCTACCTGTCCTACCTCTCCACACCTGTCCTACATGTTCACACTGGTTCTACCTGTCAACACCTGTCCTACCTGTTCACACCTGTCCAAACCTGTTCACACTGGTTGTACCTGTCCAAACCTGTCCTACCTGTTCACACCTGTCCAAACCTGTTCACACTGGTTGTACCTGTCCAAACCTGTCCTACCTGTTCACACCTGTCCAAACCTGTTCAAACTGGTTGTACCTGTCCAAACCTGTCCTACCTATTCACACTGGTTCTACCTGTCAACACCTGTACGAACCTGTTCTACCCGCTCACACTGGTTCTACTCGTCAACACCTGTCCTACCTGTTCACACTAATTCTACCTGTCCTACCTCTCCACACCTGTCCTACCTGTTCACACTAGTTCTACCTGTCCTACCTCTCCACACCTGTCCTACATGTTCACACTGGTTCTACCTGTCAACACCTGTCCTACTTCTCCATACCTGTCCTACCTTCTTACACTGGTTCTACCTGTCAACACCTGTCCTACCTGTCCACACTTGTCCTACCTGTTCACACCGGTTCAACCTGTCAACATCTGTCCTACCTGTCCACACCCGTCAACACCTGTCCTACCTGTTCACTCTGGTTGTACCTGTTCACACCTCCCCTCACCTCCTCTGAGGCGTAGTGCTTCCTAGCCAGGAGGCTCTTCCCCAGCTCGATGCAGGAGGTGAAACTGTCGTTTCTTGCATCGATCTCGGCCTTGATGCCCTGGTGGTTGTTCATGAGAAGCTCTACTGAGGACACGTCTCTGCACACGAAAG
Organism: Apeltes quadracus; assembly: GCA_021346845.1. Taxonomy (NCBI): domain Eukaryota; kingdom Metazoa; phylum Chordata; class Actinopteri; order Perciformes; family Gasterosteidae; genus Apeltes; species Apeltes quadracus. The sequence goes on along the minus strand of CM037925.1, from coordinate 19,940,366 downwards.
ACAGACAGCTTCATCAGCCTCAGATCATAAAGGTGGAGCTCTGCCAGCCTGGGGCGGTGTGGGGGGAGACTCAGGGTACCTGGGGTTCTCCTGGGCCTCGATGCCACGGATCACATCCTCCATCCACAGCATGAGGTCCCGGACCATGCTGAAGAACCTGAACTTGTCTCCGGTGTCGAGGAGGCAGAGCCTCCGTCCGTCGCAGGCCTCCAGCAGACTCCTCCAGGACTCCAGCACCTCGCTCTCCCGCCGCTGAATGTCGTCTGCTTTGTCTCCAGCGTACGCAGACTGGAGACGTACTGCATCATCCTGCAGCTGCCTCACCTGCACACGGGTCAAGGGTCAACAGGTAAGACTTATTTACACCCCCCTGTGTCTCTATAAACCCCCCATATCCTCTTGAGCGGCGCAGGTGTGACCCACCTGTGTCCCCAGGGCCTGGATGTCGTGCTCGAAGGTGGTGTGCATCCTCTGAAGCGTCTCCACCGTGTTCTGGTCTCGGCCCACCTCCTCTGGCAGCTTCTTCTGTTTGTCCAGGATGCGTCCCAGGATCTCCTTGGCGTCGTGGTAGAACTTGTGGAGCTCGAAGGAGGCGGCGAGGATCTGCGTCCTGGTGTCGATGAGCTCCAGCAGGTCGGCCCAGGCCTCATTCAGCCCATCCTTCCACTCCGCGACCGTCGCCGCGTCGCCGTGCCCGGCGTTGATCAGCTCGTCCGCCAGGCGGTTGACGGAGTCCACGCGCTCCTGGCCAATGTTCCCGGTGTCTCGGGCGAACTCTCGGAAACGCTCCTGCAGCATCTGAGCACAGGAGGTCAGAGGTCAGGTCGCTGAAGGTAAGCACACCGCTGACGTAGGTGGGTGACGTACGGTGACGTGCTCGTAGTCCTGTCCCAGCTCGTGCGACCCGGCCACCACTTCGCGCTCAGCGATCCACTGCTCCAAGTCGTCCACCTCTCGGTTCAGCTGGAAGAGGCGCAGCCTCTCGTCCAGTTTGCCCCGTCTCTCCTCCGATAGGTCCTTTAGGCCTGCATACAGTTTGTCCACCTGAGACTGGCGCATGCTGATCCGCTCACTGTTAAACGCACACACACACACACATATATATTGGTCCAGGGTTGTAGGGTCGACCATAATACATGAATTGATCTACGTGACCTCTCACCTCTCGGGATGTCTGTCCATCACCAGTCCTCTGCTGGTCTTGGACAGCAGGTGGACAGTCTCGGCGTAGTCCTCCGCCGCCTGCTCCACGATCTGATGCTTCTTCTGCATGGTTACGGCGCTCATCTCGTCCTGAGGACCACATTGTGTTTAAAAGCTCCATGCTGGTGAAAGAGCTAAAGGTCAGAGGTCACGTGTCGCCATAGAACCCCTCCTACCTTCGCCTTCTCCTCTGACATCATGTACAGCTCCTGCTCGCTCATCCAGGCCTCGGCCTCAGCGGCGTCAAAGTAGTACTGCTGGGCTTTGTGTGCCTCCTCCAGCCGGCCATGGCGAAGCTCCGCCTCCTCCATCAGCCGCCTCCACAGCTCCTGCAGGTCTTCCAGGCGCTGGCGGGTGACGTCCTTGAGGAGGCCCCGGCTGCGCTCCAGGATGTCGTCAATACGAGGCTGATGGCCCTGGATCTCCTTCTGCAAAGTCTGAGGAGGATGAGACCTCTTACAGTCAGACGTGGCCTCATCTCCATTGGGGGGAACAGAAGAAGATCTTCAGCTACAGAATCAGGCTCCGTTCTCTCACCTGGTTCTTCTTGATGAGCAGCTGGACCGTCTGCAGGTTGTGTCCGTGGTCGGAGGACGTGAGCACGGCCATTCGCTCTTCAACCCACAGCTGGAAGACAACACGCCACATGTTTCATGCCGAGACACGTTGACGCAGAGAGATGACGTTGTGAGAGTCCCTGGGTTACGTACGATCTCGTCCTCCACGTCTCGGTTGAACTGGTGAATTTCTCTGGACTCCACCAGGAAGTTCTTCCTGCAGCGCAGCGGCTCCAGCAGCTCCTGGAACTTTATCTCCACCAGCTGCCTCCGACTGTCCACCTCGTCAGTGTCCTTCACCTCCTGACCCAGAGCCTTGACCTGGGTCTGCAGCTCCACCACCTCCTTCTGCCGCACCTCCACCTGCTTCTCCAGCATCTGCAGGAGGAGCACAGGACTATGGATGAACACCTGCTCCGGTTTGGTGCCCCGTGGCTCAGAGCTCCTGTGAGCCCACCTGTTGTTTTTTCAGCAGGATGTTGACGGAGGTCAGGTCTTTGCCATAGTCGTCGGACTGGATCTGCCCCTCCAGGCCTCCCATCCACTTGTCGAGGTCTGCGCAGCTCTGAGTGAACAGCTCGGCCTTGTTGGCGTCGAACAGACACTGAGCTTTGGTCTGCGTGGTCGACTCTAGCTCCTCCCACTTGGCGTGGAGCCCCGCCATCTTCTCCTTCACCACCACCTCCGTCTCTGGCTTCTCCGACACCAGCAGCATCCCGTCCTGCAGCCACAAGACCCAAAGCACTTTATCAAGGACGCGTGTTCAGCTGCTCGTTAACACAAAGGCAGCGAAACAAAGGGGATCCAGCCGGTCTCAGTACGTCACCAGCTGCTCATCTACCTCGGTAGCTCACTACCTTCTGGATCTTGTCCAGCCACTCTTTGTTGGACTGGAGTTCGGCCATGAAGGCCTGGTGTTTCAGCCACTTGCTGTGCAGGTTCCGGGCCTCGTCGTAGGTCATGTCCTGAGCCGTGAGCATCTTCTCGTTGATCCACAGAGACAGCTGCACACAAACACGTGTTATTACCAGGGGCTTATGCTGGGATCAATACAGTCATATCAACTTCTGGACCAAATGATCTTTTCCCCTCGAGTGGATCTGGAATCACATTTAACGTTAAAGAAATCCACCTTGAAGCTACTACATAGAGAGACTTGCCTCCTGGCAGTCCTGCAGGAACTTCTGCAGATCTCGGTTGTCCTTCAGTCTCATCAGAAGCTCCACGGCCGCCTCCCGGTTCTTCTTGTGTCTGAAACATGGAGGAGGTGGAATTCTACAATTATCACAACAAGAGAAATAATTCAGGTGACCAGGAAGCTACACTAATCAATTTCCACGGGGAGCTGCAGGAAAAGTAACAGTAAGTCTGGGCCTTCAGCGGATCTGTTAAGCATCAGCTGTGTGGAAGGGGTCTGAAGTCCACCTGTCGTCGATGGAGGCGACTCTCTCCTGGATGCGGTCGCTGTTGATGTTGCCGTCGCTGGCCAGCCGCCTGCCGGCCTCCACCACGCCATTGATCTTGTCCTCGTTGGCGTCCATGGTGGTCATGAAGTCCTCCTGCTTCTTGATGGCGGCCTCTGCGCCTTCCAGGGTGGTGGGCATCTCGGTGTGAGCCAGGACGTACTCCTGAGGGGTGAGGACAAGGGGGGGAGGAGTCAGCAGAGGATCGATGTTAAACATTCGGGGGTCCCGGTGGCTCTATGACATGCGTGTACCTGATTGTTGAGGCAGGCCTCGGCCTGCTTGGTGTCCCTGAGGAACAGCTGATAGGCATGAGACTGGGCCAGCAGGTTCTGTCGGTTCTCCCACATCTTGTGCAGTTCGTTCCAGCCAGTGTTGAGGGCCTGCAGCCTCTGTCGGAGGAACATGTACTGGGCGTCGGTCTGGCCCTGTGTCACCATGTCGCCCATGTCGCGCATCTTCTGGTAGTCCTCTTCGTAGTTGCAGATCTCGTTCTTGATGCCTTCGTGCTGGGCCATGAGCTTCTCGGCCTCTGAGAGCGTGTTGGCCATGTCCTCGGAGGCGATGGCTGTCTGAGTGCGGGACAACCACGTCTGGAAGTCGTCCAGCTCGCGCAGGAACTGCTGCAGCTTGCGGGCCTCGCCGAGTGACTCCTCTCGGGTCTTCAGCGTGTTCTTCATTTCCTCCCAGACGGCGGTGATCTCAGCCAGGCGCCCCGTGATGGCCTTGGCCTGGTCAGGGTGCTCCTCTGCCAGCCGCTCCGCCTCGCATTGCAGATGGCCCAGTTTGTCCTCGATGGCCGCCAGGTCGCGCTCCATGCCGGTCAGTTTGCGCTGCAGGGCCATGACCCCAGTGAGGTCGTTGCCCAGCTCCTGGGTGGACTCGATGACTTTGGTCTTCTCCTTGATCCAGGATTTTGTCTCGTTGCAGTCGAGGTGGTAGTTCTGCACACCCAGAGCCGAGTGCAGCGACTCTTTCTTCTGGTCGACTAGATTTCGGAACTGGCTCCACCTGGAAGGAGAGGAGAGGATCAGCTGCATGCGGTTCACACAGAGGACAAACACATTATTCAGCGTCTGTTCGTACCGGTTGTTGAGTTTGTCCTGCTGCGTCCGGATGTCCTTTTCACTTGGGTGACCGTTGTGCACCAGCTGCCGGGCGATCTGGTTGACCACGGCCACGCGGGACGCCTGGTTGTTCATCTCCGGCTCCAGACTCTCGAACCTGCCGAGGAACCAGCCACGTGAATGCACTGCTGCTGAAGTCACGAGGACGTGTGCGGCCCCTCGTGGTCCTACCTGTGCTGAACCACCTCCAGGTCCTCCAGTTTCTCGGGGATCTCCAGGCTGTTGAGCCACTGCTCCTTCTCGTCGATCCACACCTCACAGGCGTTGGCCTCGCTGAACATCTTGTAGCGTGCCAGAGCGTCGTGCAGTGCCTGCTTCCTCAGCTTCGCCAGTTCACTCACCTCATTGTGGCGCTCCTCAATGCCAGCCAGACGGCGGCGCACCTCCTGCGACTCGGCCTCCTGTGGAGGCAGCGAGGCAGCCTGCTCGTGGAGGGAGTCGATGACCGGCCGGTAGCTGGCCACCTCCGCCGATGCGTCCTTGTGCTTCCTGAAGAGGGCCTGGGTGGAGAATTCGTCATGGCCCGTCTCTCCGCTGGAGACGATTCGCAGGGCGTCCAGCGTCCAGGCGTCGACGTCATCCGCGTCCACCTGGAACTGGTGCAGTGCCAGCGCCTCCTCCAGCCTCTTCCTCCTCACTGCCGCCACCTGCTCCAAGGCCGCCCACTGGGCCTGCACGTCCTCCACACGCTCCTGGATCTTGTTGGCGGCGAAGTGGTCGGTCTGCACCATAGCCCGGCCCTCCTCAACGCTGTGCTTGAGGTGGCTGGCGCGACCGCTCATCTCATCCTCCAGGGCGCGCTGCTGGCTAAGGAGGCGCAGCGCCCCCGTCAGGTCCTTGCTGTGATCCACAGAGGACAGGATCTGCTCCTTCTCACGGATCCAGCCTTCCTCTTCGGCCATCTCCCAGAAGAACCTCCACAGGCGACGGGACTCCTCCAGGTGGAGGCGGCGCTCAGCGGCCAGCTGGGTCAGTTCCTGGTAGCAGAACTCCAGGTGGGAGACCCGATCCTGGATGACCTGAGGGTTGCAGGGCTTGTAGCCTGAACAAGAACCCACCATCATCAGTACTCATAGGATTTACTTTGTTTTTAGTTGACATCCATGTCACAAACAACTACGAAACTAGTTAACCTCATCAAAGTAGGAGGACCAGCGTCCCTGCTGCTCACCGTCATTGTTGACAGAGAACTTGGTGGCATTGGTGCCGACTGCCTTCACCCGGTCCGCCTGGATGGCGACGTCGGCCTCCACCAGGGCGTGTTTCTGCAGCAGGTCCTCAACGCCTAACAGATGCTTCCCATAATCCTGAGACAGCAGCAACATCTGGAAACCAGAGACAAACCGACACAAAAGACCAACACTCAGCTTGCTCCTCCAACTCAAAGATTAGAAGCAGAACGCAGTTTGTATCGTTGCACCTTCATCTCATCCATCCAGTCCATGATGTAGAGCATCTCCTGAAAGACTCTCTGCAGGCCCAGGTTCATCTCCAGTCTCTGCCTGCGGGCCTTCAGCAGCTCCAGCAGGTACTCCCACAGCCGGATCACGTTGTCCTTCCTGGCTGTGATGCGTTTGATGTCGTGGTAGTGCTCCGCCTCCAGCTCCTTCGCCACGGAGACCACGGCCTGGACACGCTCCTCGTACGCCGCGATGTCCGTCTCGATGGCCTCGTGCTTCTTGGTGGCCGCGTCGACAGCCTGCAGGTCAAAACCAAAGTTGTCCTGGAGAGAGAGAAGGCGTCAGTGTCGTCGCTATGCGTTGCTAACACGCAGCGTGAGCTGGCTGGGCGTCTTCTCACCTGCGACACCAGTCTCTGGTTCTCACTCAGCCAGGTCTCCCTCATGGCCGCCTTGCGGTCAAAGCGCCTGGCGAGTTGCTCCAGTTTCTCCTGACGAATGAGCTCCATCCTCAGAGCCAGCTCCCTCTCGTGCTCCGCCTTCTCCAGCCGCTCCCAGAACTGCAGGAGAACACGGTCACTACCAAACACTCCAAGAACTAAACTGTCCTGATTCTATAAACCAAACACAACGTCCTCTCTGAGGAAAATAGAAGAATGTTCAACTTCAATGGGCTGAAAACTAATATAAATAATGAGAACTTATGAATGATTAGTCACGAGGGTTTTGAGGGCGTGAGATGAACTGAGCTCTCACCTTGTTGATATCTGAGATGAGTTTTCCCTCCCGGGGCGAGTAGACCTTTTGGTTATTGGCTCTCATCTTACTCTGGATGGTGAACAGAAGAACCTCCAGGTTCCCCTTCTCTGTGAACCTGCAGGCCGATGAGAGGACTCGAGTTAAAGGGAGGTGGAGGCAGCAGGTGGGGTTATGACTTGTTGGCATCCTGACTTTGGGGGTTTCTCCACGGTTCGGTAGGTGTTGAAGGCCTGAAGCTGCTGCTGGACACCGACGAGAGAGTTGGCGAACTTCCTGTTGTTGAGGATGATGATGGTCTGTTCGATCCACTCCAGCAGGTCGGAGGCCAGAGACTCGTACTTCTCAATCATCTTCTCCGTCTCGATGGCGTTATCCAACACCTGGACGGAGAAACCAAGACGTGTTCATCTGCTGAGGGATTCATGTGAATGTTTCTGGCAGAAATCACAGCAGTTGCATATTGATGAACTAACATTGATCTGGTGAATATACCGTAACGTTGTAACATGTACATTGCTTCTATCTCATTTTACGTTAACTCATTTCTTTCTTTTTATTATATTTGTGCATTTGCCTTTTATTGCAGCATTCACCAAGACAAATGTCTGTATGTGTAATTTACGTGTAACAAACAACATAGTCGATCTGAATCTGTTTCCTCACCTTTCCGATGCGTTTGCCCTCCACCTTCAGAGCTTTCATCTTGGAGAAGTAGTGGTAATAAGTCACCACATAGGTGATGACGGACTTCTCATCAGGATGCTCCACGCTGATATCTGCATTGAATAGGTGAGCGAGGTTAGGTTTACTTAAACTGAACGTGTCCAAGGTCCGGTTTAGTTAAAGTTAGGATGTTTAAGGTCAGGTTTAGTTAAAGTTGAGATGTCTAAGGTCAGGTTTAGTTAAAGTTGAGATGTTTATGTTCAGGTTTAGATAAACTGGAGGTGTTTAAGGTCAGGTTCAGTTAAAGTTGAGATGTCTAAGGTCAGGTTTAGATAAAGTTGAGATGTCCATGGTCAGGTTTAGTTAAAGTTGAGATGTCTAAGGTCAGGTTTAGTTAAAGTTGAGATGTTTATGTTCAGGTTTAGATAAACTGGAGGTGTTTAAGGTCAGGTTCAGTTAAAGTTGAGATGTCTAAGGTCAGGTTTAGATAAAGTTGAGATGTCCATGGTCAGGTTTAGTTAAAGTTGAGATGTCTAAGGTCAGGTTTAGTTAAAGTTGAGATGTTTATGTTCAGGTTTAGATAAACTGGAGGTGTTTAAGGTCAGGTTCAGTTAAAGTTGAGATGTCCATGGTCAGGTTTAGTTAAAGTTGAGATGTTTAAGGTCAGGCTTAGTTAAAGTTGAGATGTCTAAGGTCAGGTTTAGTTAAAGTTGAGATGTTTATGGTCAGGTTGAGATAAACTGGAGGTGTTTAAGGTCAGGTTAAATTAAAGTTGAGATTTCTAAGGTCAGGTTTAGATAAACTGGAGGTGTTTAAGGTCAGGTTTCGTTAAAGTTGAGATGTTTACGGTCAGGTTTAGTTAAGTTGAGATGTCTAAGGTCAGGTTAAATTAAAGTTGAGGTGTTTAAGGTCAGGTTAAATTAAAGTTGAGATGTCTAAGGTCAGGTTAAATTAAAGTTGAGGTGTTTAAGGTCAGGTTAAATTAAAGTTGAGGTGTCTAAGGTCAGGTTAAATTAAAGTTGAGATGTCTAAGGTCAGGTTAAATTGAAGTTGAGATATCTAAGGTCAGGTTTAATTAAAGTTGAGGTGTCTAAGGTCAGGTTAAATTAAAGTTGAGATGTCTAAGGTCAGGTTAAATTAAAGTTGAGATGTCTAAGGTCAGGTTAAATTAAAGTTGAGATGTCTAAGGTCAGGTTAAATTAAAGTTGAGGTGTCTACGGTCAGGTTTACATAAACTGGAGGTGTTTAAGGTCAGGTTTAGTTAAAGTTGAGGTGTTTAAGGTCAGGTTTAGATATAGTGGACCCGTGGTTACCCTCTGGGTCCAGCAGCTGGGTAACGCCCAGGTGCTGCTCTGCCAGGTTAAAAGCGTTCTGCAGGTTGTAGTGAGCGTTGGATTTCTTCAGTTTGTCAAAATCAATCAGATCTGGTCTGAAAATAAGACACAAATGACAACAACATTCACATCATTAAACCCCTTTAAACATTTAAGTAATGACGAAATAAAACCTAAAAATTAAGATTTTATTATCTCTGGATAACTGATTATGTAACCTGTGTCAGTTAATGATGACGATGTAACCTTTGTTAGGAGGATGATGATGATTCTACCTGTGTTAGTGGGTTATGATGATGAAGATGTTACCTGTGTTAGTGGGTGATGATGAACATGATATTACCTGTGTTAGTGAGTGATGAAGATGATGTTACCTGTGTTAGTGGGTGATGATGAACATTATATTACCTGTGTTAGTGAGTGATGAAGATGATGTTACCTGTGTTAGTGGGTGATGATGAACATGATATTACCTGTGTTAGTGAGTGATGAAGATGATGTTACCTGTGTTAGTGGGTGATGATAAACATGATATTACATGTGTTAGTGGGTGGTGATGAAGATGATGTTACCTGTGTTAGTGGGTGGTGATGAAGATTATGTTACCTGTGTTAGTGAGTGATGATGATGATGTTACCTGTGTTAGTGGGTGCTGATGAAGATTATGTTACCTGTGTTAGTGAGTGATGATGATGATGTTACCTGTGTTAGTGGGTTATGATGATGAAGATGTTACCTGTTTTAGTGAGTGATGATGATGATGTTACCTGTGTTAGTGGGTTATGATGATGAGGATGTTACCTGTGTTAGTGGGTGATGATGAAGATGTTATCTGTGTAAGTGGGTGGTGACGAAGATGATGTTATCTGTGTTAGTGGGTGGTGATGAAGATGATGTTACCTGTGTTAGTGGGTGATGATGATGTTACCTGTGTTAGTGGGTGATGATGATGTTACCTGTGTTAGTGGGTGATGATGATGTTACCTGTGTTAGTGGGTGATGATGATGTTACCTGTGTTAGTGGGTGATGATGATGACGATGTTACCTGTGTTAGTGGGTGATGATGATGTTACCTGTGTTAGTGGGTGATGATGATGTTACCTGTGTTAGTGGGTGATGATGATGTTACCTGTGTTGGTGGTTGATGATGATGAGGATGATACCTGTGTTAGTGGGTGATGATGATGTTACCTGTGTTAGTGGGTTATGATGATGAGGATGTTACCTGTGTTAGTGGGTGATGATGAAGATGATGTTATCTGTGTTAGTGGGTGGTGATGAAGATGATGTTACCTGTGTTAGTGGGTGATGATGATGAGGATATTACCTGTGTTAGTGGGTGATGATGATGATGATGTTACCTGTGTTAGTGGGTGATGATGATGTTACCTGTGTTGGTGGTTGATGATGATGAGGATGATACCTGTGTTAGTGGGTGATGATGATGTTACCTGTGTTAGTGGGTTATGATGATGAAGATGTTACCTGTGTTAGTGGGTGATGATGATGTTACCTGTGTTGGTGGGTGATGATGATGAAGATGTTACCTGTGTTAGTGGGTTATGATGATGAAGATGTTACCTGTGTTAGTGGGTGATGATGATGTTACCTGTGTTGGTGGTTGTTGATGATGAGGATGTTACCTGTGTTAGTGGGTGATGATGATGTTACCTGTGTTGGTGGGTGATGATGATGAGAATGTTACCTGTGTTAGTGGGTGGTGATGATGAAGATGTTACCTGTGTTAGTGGGTGATGATGATGTTACCTGTGTTAGTGGGTTATGATGATGAAGATGTTACCTGTGTTAGTGGGTGATGATGATGTTACCTGTGTTTGTGGTTGATGATGATGAGGATGTTACCTGTGTTAGTGGGTGATGATGATGTTACCTGTGTTTGTGGTTGATGATGATGAGGATGTTACCTGTGTTAGTGGGTGATGATGATGTTACCTATGTTAGTGGGTGATGATATTGATAAAGATGTTACCTGTGTTTGTGGATGAGAGCATTGAAGGCCATGCCGTCCCTCCAGCTGGTGCTGAAGTTGCGGATGTTCACGTTGGAATATCTGAAGAAACAACAAACCAGGACATTTGAGCGAGAAGAGGTTTAACAGACCAACATGGTCGTAGTAGCAGAAACAACAGAAGCAATAGTACCAGGGTGGCAGTGCTAGTAGTAGCTAGCAGTAATACCAGTAGTACCACTAGCAGTAGTATGAATACAGGTAGGATAGTTGTCAGTCTCACCCTGCCGTCTTCATCTGACACCAGAGCAGCAGTGCGTCTTTAGCAGATCTCTTCTCTTTGTTGTCTTCAGTCTCCACACTGATGTCCTGAATCTGAAAGACAAGACATCAGTTACACCTGAACCTGTCTGATGTCAACAGGTGAGCAGAGGGGAGCAGCCTATCATCAAATCAGAGGGTTGGCGGTTCGATCCCCCACATTGCTGCTGTAGTGTGTGGATGTGCGTGGGGCAGCTGCTGTCATCACTGTATGACGTCATTGTGGTGTTAAAGCTGCTTGCCAAACATGGAACGAGCTCCCCAATGACATCAGGACGGCTGAAAACACGCCTCCACCCACTACACCTTGGCTCAGTGCTTTGTTCTCCGTCGGTTCCACCCACCTGGAAGCGGAGGATGATGGTCCAGATCAGGCCCAGAGTCAGGCGATGGTTCCCGTCCACAATGTCGTGACAACCCATGTTCTCCAGGTGAACCCGCTGCTCCTTCAGGAACTGCAGAGCTTTGTCCACGTTCTCCAGACAGTGAATACGCATCCGGCCTCTGGTGGGCTTCGGCTGGAGACGTGCAAAGAAGGAGGAGAAGGAAAGGAGGAGAAGGAAAGGAGGAGAGGAAAGAGGAGAGGAAAGAGGAGAGGAAAGAGGAGAGGGAACATTTGGTGAGCACCAGGTGAGCTGAGGTAATACTTCATTACCCAGAATCCTCCAACCAGGAAGCATGCGTGTACTGTTGTGTACTATGCGTGTACTGTGTGTGTACTCTGTGTACTGTGCGTGTACTGTGCGTGTACTATGCGTGTACCATGCGTGTACTCTGTGTACTGTACCAGCCTCTCTCCTGACAGGACCTCCAGCAGTTTGATGAGCATGCGTCCATCTCTCAGGTCCATGTAGAGGTCTGTGATCCTGCAGGAGACTCTGGACAAGTGAGAGTTTACCCACTTAGTGAAGGTCTTCTTCTGCACCGCCTCCCGCTCATCTACACACACACACACACACACACACACACACCCCGTAGGTTACTTTATGTTACGTAATATTTAACTATCAGAGTGTTTAGGGATTAAAAAGTCACAAATATAACTCATGTTCTGCAAAGAGCCAATCAGGAGCCAGTCATCAAAGTCAGATTACGATCAAGTATTTACACTCGGTTACTTTATTTGTTATAAGTTATACAGTATTTACACTATTATTATTATTATTATTATTTGTGGTATTGAGAGTAGAAGAAGAAGGTAGAGATGAAGCCAGAGGAAAATGTCTCTCATGTTCAGGAGAGACACAATGTTTTCGGCGAAGCTGTTCTTGTGATGTCATGTAAACATGGCGTCATCAGCTGAGCCTTTCGATTGGACTCGCGTTGGTTTCAACATGTCCTCTTCAGTTCAGTGGTGTGTGTTAGTGTGTGTATTGTGTTGCAAGCCACTGGACACAGAGACACACAACCAACCATGCCCAGGCTTTCCCTTATGTTTACTACTGCTGAGACAGTCACACACCTACAGGGGGGAACATCGAGCCCCCCAGCAGCTCTGTGGACTGAGGAGAGAGGGGGGGGGGGAATCGAACCCAGGACCTTCTTTAACCACTCACTAATCAACAGTTGAATATTCATCTTCCCTCCTGGAAGGGGTTTCACATATCAGCCAATGACATTGCAGTTTGACAATGATGTAATCGTGGATGTGAACAGGAGGGGAGGGGGTGGGGGGGTTTCCCTTCATTGTTCCATCAAATTCCTTACTGAAGGACAGGAAATAAGAAACAAACAGCCTACACACACACACACACACACACACACACACACACACACACACACACACACACACACACATTCTCCTCCCGTTCGCTGTGTATTTCAAACAGCTTCAGAGAGATAAAAGGTGGAAAACCTGCAGCTTCCAGATGTCAATCTGCTATAAATCAGTTATATAAAGATAGTTACTAGATATTATTGATCTGGTAATCCAGCAGTGCCATAAATAACCTTGGCGTTATCATTTAACACTCAGATTAAACACATTTTGCTTTTATGTATTGGTTTCTTCTGGACAAGACTGACATTGTTTATTATCATGCTGCTCTGATAAAAAGTCTCCAGTGTCCAAAAGTAGAAGAGGAAGCAAGGAGTCCCGACCAATCAGCAGAGAGGGCCCGTCTGCACTAAACCAATTAGTCAGCTGATTGGACATAACAAGAGTCTGTCCCTGCAGAGAAACAACAGCCACCTGTCAGCAGAGCGGGACTCATCCCGCCACATTAAAACAGTTGTCCCTTTCAGTGTAAAACACACTTGAGCACCTACACCTTCAAAATAAAACCCTTTAGAGCAAATCCCTCCAGAATAAAACACCTGAGACTGTTGTCGTGTTGGTGGGGGCGGAGGGGGGCTCCTACCTGCCAGCGCTTTGATGCGGGAGCGCTCGAAGAGGCGGGCCGAGCTGTTCTCGTTGTCCCACTCCTCGTCCCAGCGGTTGTTCACCGTGTCGTTGCTGCTGTACTGCTGCTGCAGCTCCAGGTGATCCAAGTCGGCGGCGACCGTCGTCATCGTGACCTTTCACCTCTGACACACGCCTCGAAGTCAGCGGGCACGCGTCCTCATCGGCGGCTTCAGGCCGAGTCCTAAAGGACGCCAGGAAGTTAGCACGATCAATAAGAATATATGTGTGCAATGTGTGTGACAGTGTATAAGTACAACGCCCACAGCCTCACTCTACCTGTCACTCAAACCCATGCGTAGACATTAATATGTTTGATCAGCCACATTAAAAATATGTATGGTGTGACGATGTCGTGAAGACGTAATAATGTTGTGATGATGGATGATTTTGTGCCAGGAGAAGCTTGGCTGAGCTCCCATTGGCTACTAGACCAGCTGACTGCCGCTAATGGAGGAAGTGAGCAGCTTCTTGATCACATCAGACTTATTGACTGAGCAGCAAAAGGATCCATTAAGGACGTCCTCAGGGACCATTAAGCACTTCCCAGAATCCTCTGCTGCATGATAGAAACCACTCTTTAAAGTCTGCCGGTCAGGAGGACAATCGGTCAGAGGTCAAAGGTCGTACGGTAACTAGCGAAAAGCAGAGGTGGCAGTTGACTACTTAAATACACTGACTTTAGTGGAATTGTATTTGCTGGTACTACTTGTATGTGTGCTTGCTGGTACTACTTGTATGTGTGCTTGCTGGTACTACTTGTATGTGTGCTTGCTGGTACTACTTGTATGTGTGCTTGCTGGTACTACTTGTATGTGTGCTTGCTGGTACTACTTGTGTGTGTACTTGCTGGTACTACTTGTGTGTGTACTTGCTGGTACTACTTGTACGTGTGTTTGCTGGTACTACTTGTATGTGTGTTTGCTGGTACTACTTGTACGTGTGCTTGCTGGTACTACTTGTACGTGTACTTGCTGGTACTATGTGTGCGTTTACTTGCCGGTATTACTTGTACGTGTACTTGCTGGTACTACTTGTACGTGTACTTGCTGGTACTACTTGTGTGTGTACTTGCTGGTACTACTTGTGTGTGTACTTGCTGGTACTACGTGTAACATAAGAATAAGAAAAAGCAGCAGGAAGGTTCATTCTAAAAGGAAGCGGGGGGGGGGGGACAGGGGGACAGGAAGTGTCATGTGCCCCTCCCTCTGCGTCCACATCGCTCCACATTCCACAAACATGACGACAGCCACAGAAACACTTTCACTGCTGACTGATGCTAACTAGCTAACAACTGTTTCTGGTATCTGCGTTTAGCCTAGCTTAGCATGGAGACGGTGTGTTGAATGAATATCTGTAACAGAAAAACATTCTTCAGACAGTCACAGCTGAGGAAACACACAACATCCACAGAGCAGAAGGTGTGTGTGTGTGTGTGTGACTGCAGGTGACACACACACACACACACACACACACAGGGATTGTTGTTGATCAGACATCGAACACAGAACTCCTTCATTTGGACGACACGTAAAGACACACATACATTCCTATTGTCAAGTTTTAAAGGATGACGTTGTTGTTGTTATGAATCCCATTGCCCCGCTTAGTAAGCCCCGCCCCACGCAGCATTAGAGCACTACCATTGGCCAGTGCTCACCTAAGTCAACGTCTGACCTCAACCAGCTGCTTGTTTACCTGAAGTTACTGAATGTGATTAGTCCCGCCCTAAAGCGTCCCCTCCTTTATGCTCTATGAGAGACCTGTCAATCAGCGTGTAGCCCCGCCCTAAAGCATCCCCTCCTTTATGCTCTATGAGAGACCTGTCAATCAGCGTGTAGCCCCGCCCTAAAGTGTCCCCTCCTTTATGCTCTATGAGAGACCTGTCAATCAGCGTGTAGCCCCGCCCTAAAGCGTCCCCTCCTTTATGCTCTATGAGAGACCTGTCAATCAGCGTGTAGCCCCGCCCTAAAGCATCCCCTCCTTTATGCTCTATGAGAGACCTGTCAATCAGCGTGTAGCCCCGCCCTAAAGCGTCCCCTCCTTTATGCTCTATGAGAGACCTGTCAATCAGCGTGTAGCCCCGCCCTAAAGCATCCCCTCCTTTATGCTCTATGAGAGACCTGTCAATCAGCGTGTAGCCCCGCCCTAAAGCGTCCCCTCCTTTATGCTCTATGAGAGACCTGTCAATCAGCGTGTAGCCCCGCCCTAAAGCGTCCCCTCCTTTATGCTCTATGAGAGACCTGTCAATCAGCGTGTAGCCCCGCCCTAAAGCGTCCCCTCCTTTATGCTCTATGAGAGACCTGTCAATCAGCGTGTAGCCCCGCCCTAAAGCGTCCCCTCCTTTATGCTCTATGAGAGACCTGTCAATCAGCGTGTAGCCCCGCCCTAAAGCGTCCCCTCCTTTATGCTCTATGAGAGACCTGTCACAACAAACACAAGCTCACTACATTGGACTGTGATGTGATGTTAGACAACCACACTCATCAATGTCCTTCATTCGTTCATTGATTTAACGTGTGTGTGTGTGTGTGTGTGTGTGTGTACACAGTCTTCATAAACAGAAGCAGAGATGAACACACACACACTTTCACTTTTAATGTGCTTATCAATAACTTCTGAACTAATGAATCCTATTCATTAAAACAATACGAGACACAATGAAGATGAAGTACCTCCGAGAGCAAAATAACAAGTGTCCTTCTGGTTTAGAGACTAGCAGTGCTATGCTATGCTATGCTATGCTATGCTATGCTATGCTATGCTCTCTGACCACCCAAACCACTCCTTGCTCCCATTGTGAACATCTGTGGAAAGTTGTGGTTCCTCTGGCATCGATCGTTCCTGAGAGCGTCCCCAGAGGCCACGGCTGCCTGTTGGGTTCCATTAACACTAATGGGCTCTCTGAGGAAACGGATCCTTCAGCATAGTTTTCCAAGTGTTCTGCGCAGAGTGTCTGGAGAACAACACAGAACAACACTGTCCTACACAGCGTCCACTGAAAAGAAACGTCTGGAGAACATAAACTTGTTCTGGCCATGATTTCCATCCTCGATCGATCGAATGTCCTTCAAAAGTTTCCAGCATCAAACGATGATAAGGAGGAGGAGGAGGAGGAGGAGGAGGAAGAACGATCCGACATTTAGAAGAGAAACGGCTGCTTATTGATCATAAAGAGAAAACACAAACACGATTACAGGAGGTTCTGGGGTCTCGTCTCATCACTGTGCCGAGAAGGTTCTGTTTATTGTCCTGAACGCGCGCGGCCGTGCACGCGCACACACGCCTCCTCCTCCCGCGGCCACGCCTGTTGTGCTGCGTGCATGGCGCACCGTTATTCTCCTCCATCCCCCGGACCCTAATGGCTGCTGGGGGGGCTGAGGAGCACCGCGGCCCGGTGTAGGAGGCCGCGAGGACCGGGGGAGAAGGACCGGGCCTCCCGGAGGACTCAGAGCCGCAGACAGTCTCCTCAGACGGGCAATTTTACCGAAGGATCCGATGCAATCACAGCGGAAATACAACGGAGTCCAGCACAGACCAGCAGAGACCAGCAGAGACCAGTAGAGACCAGCAGAGACCAGTAGAGACTAGTAGGAGCTGCTTACCTGCTCAGAAGATCTCAGAGTCTGCAAACTTGAGCCGGGGACGAGAGGAGTCCGACGGGAGGAGCGACAGACGGGAGGCTGCTGCAGGGAATGACGGGAAAGAATCCGCACTGCCCACCCTCGTCACTCCTCCCCTTCCTCCTCCCCCCTGGCTGCCCACCTCCCCACCCACGCTAGCGCGGCCTCATTGGGTGCGCTGCATCCTCATGAGGACCCGGCTTTCCGGTCTAAGAGGGCGGGTCCTTTAAGGACCGTATAGTCTGGCCTACAGTCTGGCCCACAGCTGACTTCCTGCCCGCGTCATCAGCTTTCAGCCGCTGCTCCCGTTGCCTAGCAACCTGCTGAGCTTGAAAGCAAAAGCCTTAAAAGCCCAAAAACTTACAATGCAGATAAAGACTTGCATTTCATTTAAGAATATGTGCTTCACCTTCTGAGCATAAGAGAAGAACATTTTCCAGTAGCTTGAAATCAGTTAAACCCTGAGAGAGATCAATAACCCGAACATACTTCTCACCAACAGGCCTCGTCCTAAAGAGCTTCTAACACCGTGTTGCCAGTAGATAGATCCTGGAGTTCTTACAAGTCGGATGGGAGGCACAGCCATCACTTATCAAGCTCCTCGTCTCTTAAAGCTCAGCGCTGATAGTTAGCGCAGGCTCAGGTTAGCATGGAGGCTCACAAAGACACAGAGACACACGCTCATCTAGAAGTCAAGAGACGGACCCCCCAGCCAGAGGCAGGAGAAGAGCCTTTTATTGAAGGTGGAGGTGAACAGAGGACCAGGACCCCCCCAGGAGGCAGGAGAAGAGCCTTTCATTGAGGGTGGAGGTGAACAGAGGACCAGGACCCCCCCAGGAGGCAGGAGAAGAGCCTTTCATTGAGGGTGGAGGTGAACAGAGGACCAGGACCCCCCCAGGAGGCAGGAGAAGAGCCTTTCATTGAGGGTGGAGGTGAACAGAGGACCAGGACCCCCCAGCAGTCAGAAATCCAGCCACTCGGCCATGTAGATGCAGTTGGACGGAGAGATCTCTCCTCCGTCGTGACAGTCTTCAAACACCTGAGGACAGAAACAGGAAGTCAGCGTTGGGCCAATGTGAACATCGCCCCCCCCGCCCGATGCCTCGTTACCGGGCAGAGTCCGCAGGGCGTCCTGACCAGGCCCGTGGGTTGGATGACGGCGTTGACCCCGCGGTACAGCTTCATCTGCCCGTCCACGCTGCCTGCCGTTCCCTCCTTGGCGGCGATGACGCTCATCTCCACCTTCCCGTCGTAGATCAGCGTGTTCAGGATGGTCTCGATGTCGTCCATGGACAGGTCCACCTGGTGTTAAACACCCGTCAGTCAACCCTCAGCCAAGACGACACGTGTGATGTCATAAAGGGGGCGGAACTGGAAGGGCATCACCTTGCTGATTCCCAGCTCACAGATGTACTTCCACACTTCATGGGAGGTGGCGAAAGAACTGTTCCTCTGAATCATGGGGCTCTGCTTACTGTCAGTGGCTGCTTCCGCCTGAACACACCACAGGTCACGTGACGCCACACGGGTCACATGACAACAATCAAGACACCGGCATTGCAGGAGCAACACAAACAAAATAATAATAAATGGTGACATCGGAATAACGTCTCAGAAGCTCAAAGCAGTTTAAATAAAGTTATTTTGAACCTTGCTCTGTAGGAACTTAAAGCACTGCTGGTTGAGAACTTCAACGAACTCGGACTCAAAGTCCTGGTCGCTGTACCAGGCGCCGCCGGTCACCGAGCGGTCCGGCTGCAGGTTGTACAGCATATAGACCTTCTTCTTGGAGGCCTGCACACAGCCGGGGGGGGTCAGAGGGGGTCAGAGGGGGTCAGAGGGGGAAGCGGCTCTGCGCTGCTGAAGGAGACACTGGAAACTCACAGCCACGGATTTGACAGCTTTGATGAGTTTCTTGCTCTCCAGGTTCTTCAGGATCTTGTTGACCTCGGTCAGGGGGAGGTTGCTCTTAAAGCGGATGTCTCTGCTCCAGATCCCTGTAGACCAGAATCTCAGGGTTACACCAGGACACGTGGCGCCGGGTCCAGGTGTGTAACAACAGCAGAGGCCCCCTGAGGGGTCTCAAACTCCGGCCCGCAGAGGGCCACATCCGGCCTGCCGGGGCGTCCCGGTACCGTCAGCGGCAGTCCCTCGTATCGTTTGGACCCACCCCCTCCCGTCGAGCGCAATAGTCGGGGCCGCGTCCGGTCCTGAAATGAGTTTGAGACCCCTGCCCTGGCCTTAGACCTGGACTCTTCAGGCTACCTTTGTTTCCTGCATCCTCGATCACCTGATAGACCAACTTCTCCTGGTTGTCGGAGCCTTTCATTTTACTGCAACACAAGAAGGACTCATAAGGCAAATCACCAGGAGGAGAAGTGGTCAGGAGGATGATCACAGTCATTAGGAGGTGCAGAAGAAGAGGTTACCTGGTGCCCTGAGTGTCCTTCATGCGGTACAGGAGACCTGAGCTGTTCCTCAGAAGGTCCAGCTGACCCTGGAACCAATCACACTGATCAGAAACAGAGCACAAGACAACACTGGGGCTGGATTTGAATTGTCAAAAAAATGACCTCCCAACAGCTGTTCCTTGACCTCTGTGGAAAAGGTCACTGTGAAGGAAAGGTGGTTAGGAGAGTTGATGAGGAGTTAGGAAAGGACAAGGCGGTGTTTAGGAATCGACTCCACGTCCACTGAGCGTAGTTGTGATGGACGGAGACGCATGTCAATGACGTCAGTCAGCAGCGGCTACAAAGAAGCCTTTCAGACGCCTTCATGTGTTACAGTGCGAGTGAGAACACAAACAAGCAGCTTCAAAGTCAAACTTTATTAACATGAGTGATGCTAACAGTTACTCACATGATCTGCGTTTGAAGGGCATGATCGTTATTTCTCGTGAGCAGACCAATGATACGTCACTATTTAAATATTAGCTCCGTTCTTTTGGTAAAGGATGGTCCAGTGGTTAAAGTAGCCAAGTAAGGAAGCATTGTGGCTCCTTTCCTTCGCATTAGAGAATTAAACAGCATGGCGCCACTTCCTAACCCTCATAAGAACATTTGATAATACAAATCCAGCCATGACCAGACACTAGGCTTCGTCCGATCCGACCAATCAGGAGAGAGAAGTGAGAGGCGACACCCCCCCACTGACCAGTGACAGCAGCTTGTTGATGACCATGGCTCTCTGCTGAGGCTCCAGGTGAGGCATGTCGTTCTGGATCACGTGGTCTGTGATGCCGTGAGGGAGCTGCTGGCACAGCTCTTTAATCCTGGACACACACACACAGTTTGGTTCGGTTAACGTAAATACGGAAGTAATTTCTTCACGTGGCTCTGCGTTCCGGGCTCCGGTGAAGCTTCTCCTCCCGTACAGATTCGTTCTCCTTCACCGGGTCAGCGCGCTGGTTACGGACCAGGTGAAGCGGTTTGTATGTCGACCGTGAGCCGAACTCACAGCGGACTCACTCCGGTTCAGAAATAGTGTTTATTCGAAGCATCGAAGTTCACTTTAGTGAGTGCGATGATGGGCAGGACATGAAATATGGTACAAACTCACCTGTTCTCCACCTCCGCGACGTCCAACACGTTCGTCTCCTTCTTTAACTTCACCTCCGACATCTTGGTTCTGTTTCTGCGTCTTCTGCCAGAGATGCTGTCCTGTTATTTAGCCTGCTAGCTTATGTTGTGTCAGTCCGCCATGTTAGCTCCGGGTCCTTAAAGTCAGCGCGGTCGTCCTGAAAACTGCCTGCTTGATAAATCATGTCGCGATTTTAAATAAAAACATCACCGTCTTTTGTTTTATTGTTTTAAAAGATAATATATAAGATATTAAAGACATATAGAATCCTTAGATGTTCCTCCTCCTGGAATTACTTTTCAGTAGAATAAGTTGTTCATTGAAATAAACCAAAAAAAG
This sequence comes from Apeltes quadracus, assembly GCA_021346845.1. NCBI lineage: Eukaryota > Metazoa > Chordata > Actinopteri > Perciformes > Gasterosteidae > Apeltes > Apeltes quadracus. The sequence continues at coordinate 19,919,628 of CM037925.1, read as the reverse complement.
CTGGCTGCCTGGAAGAGCTCGTCACCATGACGACGCGTCGGCAGCAGGACCTCGTTGTCATGGTGACGCGTCCGCAGAAGGTCGGTTCAACTAAAGTCTCTTTGAGCTGAAGTAAAACCGTATTAAATGTTTCTCTATGATTCGTGTGTATTTAAGTTTTTATACACAGTGCGCTAGCTGTAGCATCAGCTAGCTATTATTACGTGAAGTATCATCATTTCGTTATCTACTACTTAAAACACTCAAACAGTTCCAGTACTTCGACAAATATCTAACTATACTGTTATAGTACAATACATATATATATATATATATATATATATACATATATATATACATATATATATATATATATATATATGCTTTGTATGTATGTACTTGTGACTCTAATTCCACTCTGTTGTACTTGATGGATTGATTGACAGGCAGACTCCCGTCGTCATGACAGCAGGAGCCGTGTCCGCTCCGCTCATCATTCCCATGGTCCAGCTGCAGACTCACAGAGCCAAAAACCACATAGACACCAACACACCTGTCTCCATCCAATCAGGTACAAGCTCACAGCTCTGTCCTCTCCTCCTCACCTTCATCACCACCATCAGATATTCTGTCCTACTCACCATGTCTCCTAGACACTCCTGAGGTCCTGATCTTCTACACTCTGGATGGGTCTAAGCCGTCCTCCGGGTCTCGGGAGTCAAAGGGCAGCAGGAGGTACAGCGATCCGATCCTGCTGCCCGCTGGTCGAGTGGCCGTCAGAGCCGTCGCTGTCACCAGGTAAGCGCTCCGCTGACACACACACAATCATGATGTCACTTCCTGTCCTTTCACCTCTGTGTGTGTGTGTGTGTGTGTGTGTGTGTGTGTGTAGAGACGGCAGAGACAGCTCCACAGTGACAAAGGTTTTCTCTGTTGAACTTGTGGAGTCAAACACGGATCAAGTAAGACTCCATTTCCTGTTGTAGATTTCAAATACAAGATTAAGTTTGAAACTGTTTTCATTTCAGCGTCAGTCAGAAGGAACCTCACTCAACTCTTCTGGTCCTTCATCGCAGCCCTCAGGTCTGTGACACTGTTACTCCAGACATTATGAACATGCATCACCATATAATGAATGGAGTCTGTGACATTACTAATAATAACTATATATAATTAATAAAAAACACCTCTTCTCCATCAGGTCCCGGTTTCCTGACCAGTCGACTCGTCTCTCCCACCAAACCACAACGAGCTGCATCTTCCCAACGTTCCCAGTCAGCGGTGAGCAGACGGCAGACTGACTTCTTGCGGTATGGACTAGAAGTCTCCTCTGATGTGTCCTCGTCTCCTTTTGAAAACCAAACCAGCAAATGCACCCGTCTCTTTACCTGTGTCCAGGTGTGCTCAGTGTCAGAGTCCTCGGCCTTGTGATCCATCCTGTGGGTTCTGTGCTCAGTGTGGCTCTTCACTTCCTGTGTTAGAGGAGCAGAGACGGCCCCCTGCTGGGGGAGGACAAGTACCTCACCTTTACTTGCGTGTCGCCGTTCTCCCTGGATTCAGCTCATTGAAAAGAATGAATAATGTTAAACAGAATATTCACACATAGGGATCTTGTGCGTGTGTGTGTGTGTGTGTGTGTGTGTGTGTGTGTGTGTGTGTGTGTGTCTCAGGTGCTTCGCTGTGTGTTGTGTGACTCTCTGGTTCCTGCTAACACTCACACATGTTTAATCTGTGAGGCTACCGTCCATCAACAACCACCACAGTCCAGCCTTGCACTTCAGGTACACACACACACACACACACACACACACACACACACGCACACAAATGTCAGTCGTGATGTATTGAGTGTGTTGCTCTACAGGAGCATGTGGTGTGTGTTTACTGTTTGACCTGTGTGTGTGTGTGTGCAGCCCAGTGCCCCCCCCTCTGTGGGCTCAGCAGCTGGCAGGTGGTGGAGCTGCTTCAGGTGTAAGCGGTGTAACCGCAGTGACGCCCGGTTCTGTGATTGGTGCGGCACAAAGGTAAGTCTTCTAGGCTAAGCTAAAGCTAGGCTATCTCTGGGATAGCCTAGCTTAGCATTAGCGTCACTGGCCCATTGTGGTTTAAATGTATATGTTAACATACACGCTGCGGGACGAGAACCTTTGAGCCCGTCTTTGTGCTAAGCTTGTGCGGAGAGTGAAGCATTGTGGGAAACATAGTGCTGTGTGTACTTCTAGCCCAATCACGCAGCCGGCTGTGTGGTTTGTTGGCGTTGTGGAGCGAATGGCCACCTGTACGCCTTCTACTGCGCAACCTGTGGCGCCTTCCTGGAAGCCCCGCCCCCACCAACATCTTGCAGTGACATCACGCAGGTACGCCGTAACGCCGACATGATGTATCTCCTAATAAACAACATGTGACACACAAACACTGTCTTTACCTGTGTGAGCAGAGGTTAGCCGCCTGGAGAGCCACGCCCCCCTGTGGCCCCCCTCCAACCACAAAGGAGGTCAGCAAGGAGCAGGCCACGCAGACAGCTGGACTCTATTACCCATCAGCCACTGCGCTTCAGAGGAAGGAAACACAGAGGAAACTTTATTCAAGCAGAGACCAACGGCCACTACTGACCTCCATCAGCCCGGGGAGAGGTAAATAATACTACAAGTACTACTAGTAGTACTACTGACCTCCATCAGCCCGGGGAGAGGTAAATAATACTACAAGTACTACTAGTAGTACTACTGACCTCCATCAGCCCGGGGAGAGGTAAATAATACTACAAGTACTACTAGTAGTACTACTGACCTCCATCAGCCCGGGGAGAGGTAAATAATACTACAAGTACTACTAGTACTACTACTAGTAGTACTACTGACCTCCATCAGCCCGGGGAGAGGTAAATAATACTACAAGTACTACTAGTAGTACTACTGACCTCCATCAGCCCGGGGAGAGGTAAATAATACTACAAGTACTACTAGTAGTACTACTGACCTCCATCAGCCCGGGGAGAGGTAAATAATACTACAAGTACTACTAGTAGTACTACTGACCTCCATCAGCCCGGGGAGAGGTAAATAATACTACAAGTACTACTAGTACTACTAGTAGTAGTACTACTGACCTCCATCAGCCCGGGGAGAGGTAAATAATACTACAAGTACTACTAGTAGTACTACTGACCTCCATTAGCCCGGGGAGAGGTAAATAATACTACAAGTACTACTAGTACTACTAGTAGTAGTACTACTGACCTCCATCAGCCCGGGGAGAGGTAAATAATACTACAAGTACTACTAGTACTACTACTAATAGTACTACTGACCTCCATCAGCCCGGGGAGAGGTAACATATTATTACGAGTACTACTAGTACTACTATTAGTAGTACTACTGACCTCCATCAGCCTGGGGAGAGGTAAATAATACTACAAGTACTACTAGTACTACTACTAGTAGTATTCCAGAGTGCGTCTCTCACGTCATGATGCAGTCAGAGGTCTGTGAGGCCGGTGGAGCAGACGTGACCTCGGCTGTGGATGAGATGGTTGAGATGTTCTGTTGAAGCATTGAAACAGTAGGAAGCAGACACTAGGCATCAGTCCGATCCGACCAATCAGAAGAGAGAAGGGAGAGGCCGCAGGTGAGGCATGTCAGTCTGGATCACCTGGTCGGTGATTCCGTTGCAGTGTTGTCAATGTGGATGTTGAAGTTACCTGTTTGGGTAAAGGAGGGGGACCAGAGTTTGAAGGCGAGGTGAATCATGGGGGAGGGGTCTGCTGGCCATTCTCTGGCCAGGATCAGGTGAGCTGCTCTGTGATAGGCTGAGACGACTGAGGGGGACGGAGATTGGACAGATGTTTGGCTTGTTGTTAGTTGTGGCGAGTTAGACTAACCCTACTATAACTATTACTGACCGGTGTGCGCCCTGGTAGAGGTAAAACACTACTACTGGCGCTAGTTGTACTATTAGTAGTATTATTTTTTTTTACTAGAGACACTAGAATTATTTCTTCCTGACTCAAACCCTTCCTGTCCTCAGGCTTCTGGAGGAAGCAGCTGGATCACCTGTGTGCTCACTTGAGGAGCTACGCCCAGAACAACGCCCCCTTCAGGACCCTGCTGGGAGAACCTCGTCTGGGCAAAGTAGGCCGCGCCTCACCCTCAGTGTAGTCCTGATCCTCTATGAGAACCAGGCTCACTGTAGTCCTGATCCTCTATGAAAACCAGGCTCACTGTAGTCCTGATCCTCTATGAAAACCAGGCTCACTGTAGTCCTGATCCTCAATTGAGAACCAGGCTCAGTGTAGTCCTGATCCTCTATAAGAACCAGGCTCACTGTAGTCCTGATCCTCTATGAGAACCAGGCTCACTGTAGTCCTGATCCTCTATAAGAACCGGGCTCACTGTAGTCCTGATCCTCTATAAGAACCGGCCTCACTGTAGTCCTGATCCTCTATAAGAACCAGGCTCACTGTAGTCCTGATCCTCTATGAGAACCGGGCTCACTGTAGTCCTGATCCTCTATGAGAACCAGGCTCACTGTAGTCCTGATCCTCTATAAGAACCGGGCTCACTGTAGTCCTGATCCTCTATAAGAACCGGCCTCACTGTAGTCCTGATCCTCTATAAGAACCAGGCTCACTGTAGTCCTGATCCTCTATGAGAACCGGGCTCACTGTAGTCCTGATCCTCTATAAGAACCAGGCTCACTGTAGTCCTGATCCTCTATGAGAACCAGGCTCACTGTAGTCCTGATCCTCTATGAGAACCGGGCTCACTGTAGTCCTGATCCTCTATGAGAACCAGGCTCACTGTAGTCCTGATCCTCTATGTGAACCAGGCTGAGTGTAGTCCTGATCCTCTATGAGAACCAGGCTCAGTGAGTCCTGATCCTCCTGATCCTCTATGTGAACCAGGCTCAGTGTAGTTCTGATCCTCTATGAGAACCGGGCTCACTGTAGTCCTGATCCTCTATGAGAACCGGGCTGAGTGTAGTCCTGATCCTCTATGTGAACCAGGTTCAGTGAGTCCTGATCCTCCTGATCCTCTATGAGAACCGGGCTCACTGTAGTCCTGATCCTTTATGAGAACCGGGCTGAGTGTAGTCCTGATCCTCTATGAGAACCGGGCTCACTGTAGTCCTGATCCTTTATGAGAACCGGGCTGAGTGTAGTCCTGATCCTCTATGTGAACCAGGCTCTCCTGCCCTCTTCAGATGGTTTCCGCTGCGATTCAAGAAGATCGTCATGAAGTCAGCTTGACCTTCAGCTTTGTATCAGCCGGTGGAGGAGAACATCAGGTCTGTTGCTGACCCGAAGGATCGGAGTTCAGTTGTGATCACTTCCTGTTTAGCGAGTGACGGAGGTGGGTGTGTCGGTTCTCAGGTGGAGCAGGCAGGTGACGGCCTTGGACCCGCAGCTGGGACCGAGACTCTGGGCGGCATGACGGAGCGATCGGTTGACCGCCAACGCATCACGTGGTCCGATGCAAACGGCCCTCACAGACCAGCCGTGAAAGCCAGACCTCCGGTAAGGAACCGGCACAAAGGTCTGAACTCGCCTGACACACGACCGCTGCTCACTGACGGGTTCTCGTGGTTCCAGGTGAGCGACGTGCAGCTGCTGAAGGAGCTCGGCCCAGGTCCGGGTCGAGGCCGGATCAGCATCATCCAGCAGCTCCTGGATCAGGTACAAGTGTCTGTGGCAAACCTCTGAGATGAGAAGCTGCTGCTCAATTGGTCGTTGATCACCTGACACGGACTGATTGGCCCGTTCCCTCCTCACTGACCAGGGGGCGGACCCGTCCTGCTGCGACGCAAACGGTCGCCACGCTCTGGCGGTTGCCGTGGTGAACGGCCACCATGACGTACTTCCTGTTTTAGTGCAGCGAGGAGCCAACGTGGATCAACAGTCTCGGGTGTAAGTAGTACTTCTAGTAGTAGCACTACAAGTAATAGTAGTAATAGTTTCATAGAACAACATCAGCTGATCAATAATGAAGTGAAACGCTCTGCGTCAGGATGAAGAATACGGCTCTGCATGAAGCTGCAGCTCTGGGCTCTGAAGGTCTGAAGGCTGCTGAGGTGCTACTCAGGTATGAAACACCTGGTCCACCTGTACCAGTAATAGTACCACTGGTACAACACCATCAGCCCAGAATGACAGAAGGACAACACTGCTGATACGACACACAAACAAACCACAGAGAGACACAAAACAACCACAGAGACTCAAAACAACCACAGAGAGTCACAAAACAACCACAGAGAGTCACAAAACAACCACAGAGACTCAAAACAACCACATAGACACAAAACAACCACAGAGACACAAACAAACCACAGAGACTCAAAACAACCACAGAGACTCAAAACAACCACAGAGAGACACAAAACAACCACATAGACACAAAACAACCACAGAGACACAAACAAACCACAGAGACACAAAACAACCACAGAGAGACACAAAACAACCACAGAGACTCAAAACAACCACAGAGAGACACAAAACAACCACAGAGACTCAAAACAACCACAGAGAGTCACAAAACAACCACATAGACACAAAACAACCACAGAGACACAAACAAACCACAGAGACACAAAACAACCACAGAGAGACACAAAACAACCACAGAGACTCAAAACAACCACAGAGAGTCACAAAACAACCACATAGACACAAAACAACCACAGAGACACAAACAAACCACAGAGACTCAAAACAACCACAGAGACTCAAAACAACCACAGAGTCACAGAACAACCACAGAGAGTCACAAAACAACCACAGAGTGTCACAAAACAATCACAGAGACTCAAAACAACCACAGAGAGTCACAAAACAACCACATAGACACAAAACAACCACAGAGACACAAACAAACCACAGAGACTCAAAACAACCACAGAGACTCAAAACAACCACAGAGAGACACAAAACAACCACAGAGACACAAACAAACCACAGAGACACAAAACAACCACAGAGACACAAAACAACCACAGAGACTCAAAACAACCACAGAGAGTCACAAAACAACCACATAGACACAAAACAACCACAGAGACACAAACAAACCACAGAGACACAAAACAACCACAGAGAGACACAAAACAACCACAGAGACTCAAAACAACCACAGAGTCACAAAACAACCACATAGACACAAAACAACCACAGAGACACAACCAAACCACAGAGACTCAAAACAACCACAGAGACTCAAAACAACCACAGAGTCACAGAACAACCACAAAGAGACACAAAACAACCACAGAGAGTCACAAAACAACCAGAGACACAGAACAACCACAAAGAAACACAAAACAACCACAGAGACTCAAAACAACCACAGAGAGTCACAAAACAACCACAGAGAGTCAAAACAACCACAGAGTCACAAAACAACCACAGAGAGTCACAAAACAACCACAGATAGTCAAAACAACCACAGAGAGTCAAAACAACCAGAGACACAAACAAACCACAGAGACACAAAACAACCACAAAGAGACACAAAACAACCAGAGGGTCACAAAACAACCACATAGACACAAAACAACCACAGAGACACAAACAAACCACAGAGACACAAAACAACCACAGAGAGACACAAAACAACCACAGAGACTCAAAACAACCACAGAGAGTCACAAAACAACCACATAGACACAAAACAACCACAGAGACACAAACAAACCACAGAGACTCAAAACAACCACAGAGACTCAAAACAACCACAGAGTCACAGAACAACCACAAAGAGACACAAAACAACCACAGAGAGTCACAAAACAACCACAGAGACACAGAACAACCACAAAGAAACACAAAACAACCACAGAGACTCAAAACAACCACAGAGAGTCACAAAACAACCACAGAGAGTCAAAACAACCACAGAGAGTCACAAAACAACCACAGAGACTCAAAACAACCACAGAGAGTCACAAAACAACCACAGATAGTCAAAACAACCAGAGACACAAACAAACCACAGAGACACAAAACAACCACAAAGAGACACAAAACAACCAGAGGGTCACAAAACAACCACAGAGAGACACAAAACAACCACAAAGAGACACAAAACAACCACAGAGAGAAACAAAACAACCACAGAGACTCAAAACAACCACAAAGAGTCTCATGTCCCCCTGGTGACCTCCCCTCTCTCTTTGCCAGCTGTCGGGCGTCCTGGAGGCGGAGGAACGTCCAGGGTGGGACGCCGTTGGACATGGCGCTGAGCTCCGGGTGCAGCGAGGCGGCCGCTCTGCTGGCTGCTCGCAGCGGACTGGACCTACTGGGCAAACTGGGAGGAACCAAAGAGGACCTGGACGGGTTCTGATGGTTCATCTCGTCCACTGGAACAACACGGGGAACCGTGCACGTGTCCACAAATGAACCTCACCAGAGCCACGTGTCTCCAATTAGATAATACATACTATGTAATTAATTACAACTAATAAAATACTAGCAAATGAAAACAATTTAATGGTTTAGACTAGTACTTGAACTAATGTACACACACACATGTACACAAACCTGTGGTCTGCAGACTAGAATGTTGCGTTTGTTGAGGACAGAGTTTACATTCCTAACTTTAAAGTCTGTATCTCAATCATTGTGCCTTAAAGTCCATCAGGACGCAGACAGAGACAAAGCTGTGGAGGAAAATACGGGACAGATATGTCCACAAAAAGAGACAAAGAAAAGCAGCAGTGGCGAAGCACGAGGCAAAAAAGTATCTGATCAATAAATAACAAACCAACGACTTCCACACACGCAGACGTCACTCTGCACCTTCAGGACCACGAACTGAACCCCCGTTCAGCTGAACTCACGGTCCTCAGAGTCCGCTAACGACTCGTCCTAGAAGTGCTCATATTTACGGATTTCTTCCGTCAAAAGCACTCTGAACCAGCAGGACATCATCAAGTGTAATAACACAGATTTGACAAAAATGAATGATTGAATACTTTAGAATCTTCGGTGGTGAGAATGTTTCTATTCCTTCATGGTTTGACCTGCAGCATCATTGATCTTTGTGTTAAAACACCATCGATGCACATTCAATGAATTCATAGTGATGTTTGTGCATTGAACTGGACGAGGACGCTGATCATCAACCTCCACATGTTTGTGTGTAAATGACTGTTCACCTTCCATCCAATATGAATCACATACAATGATAGAAACACACGTCAGTGACTCTGATCAGATCAATCAGACAGAGAACATGTCAGTCCTCACTGTCCTGTTTTAATGTGGTTTTAGAGGAATGCAACAGAGGACGTCACCATCATCATCACCATCACCATCACCATCATCAGAACTGTTTGCAAGAGATCACAAATCCTTCATTGTTTTTAAATGAGCACAAAGATGCAGTGGATAAGATCTTGTCCGTTCTTTGTTTTGTTGGAGGGGTGGAGGGGGGAGGGGGGAGGGGGGGGCGAGGGGGGGCAGCCGCCCGTCTTCAGCGCCTCAGTCGAAGGAAGAAGGCGTGGCGGCACTCGGCGCTGTCCAGCGGGTAGTACTTATCGTAGAAGTCCAGGATGTACTCCTCCGCCTTGAAGCCAAACTTCTGATAGAGCAGCATGGCGGGGTTGCTGGCCGACACGTGCAGCGTCACGTCCTTCCCCATGCAGGTCTGAGCAGGAAGCCGCAGTAGAAGGTAAATGAGACACATGGGGACACACAGCGGGGCCTCGTCGTGTCCCTCTGGACTCACCTGGATCAGGTGGTAGATCATGAAGGTGCCGATGCCGGCTCTCCTCCACTCGGGGTGGACCAGCAGAAAGGAGATGTAAGCCTCGTTGTACTTCACGTCAGGAACCATGAAGCCGAAGCCCACCACCACCTTCTTATAGAGGACCACCACGCTGAAGTCCGGATACTGCAGGCACTCCGACAGGTCCACACCTGGGGGGGTGAGGGGGGGGTTACATGATGCTGGGACGGTTACGTGCACGCTATGGAAGCGGCTGGGCTACCTGGCCAGAAGTTGTCGTGACACATGGCGTTGACGGAGGGGATGTGGTTGGGGCGGACGTAGCAGTAGTCGATGGGGGCGACGGCTTCAGGCGTCCAGTCGGGCTCCTTCCTGTGAGCGTGAGCTCGCAGCTCCGCGAGCAGCCGCAGCTTCACGGGCCGACTCTCGTAATCCCTCCTGAGGGGCGAGCAGAGCGCACAGAGCGGCTCGGGTTACTTCCTGGATGTGAACAAGTTTACATCCAAACCGCCATTAACTGCAGTCAGATGGAAGGAAAACAAACAGAAGAACTCCTCCACTCGGGACCACTTAAAGCGATGCTAGGCTAAGCTAGCTGCTAGGCTAAGAGTCGCTACTTCTCCAAGATGATCACTTGTGTAGTTTAAAATAACATGAAAAATTAAACAGTGTCTGTGACGCTTTGATGATTACTGATTACTTAGAGAAACAAACATTAATTAACAACTACATTTCATTAATCATTAATTAAAGTTGCAAAATGTGCCATTCATTATTTTATTGACAGCCTCATTGAGACCACCGGCCCCCCCAGAAGGCCTCCCAGCAGCACCGTCACCTGATGAAGGGCTTGAGCAGGCGGGCGCTGTAGGGGCTCTTGATGGTCGGGTCTGAACTGGTCTCTGCTCCCATCAGACGGCGCCAGAAGGACACAGACTGCTGCTGGAGGCCTCTTCTGCTGCACATGTTGGTCTGCAAACACAAACCGAACATTATGACACACAGTTTTCCTTTAGAGACCAACAAACAGGAAGTAGACAGGAAGGTACCTGGAAGCGATCAAGAATACGCAGCTCCTGGCTGCTGGTGCAGTATTTCCCCACGACTCCGCCCTCCTCCACAGCCCCCGCTACCTGGGCGCCGTAGATTCCCCCCACCAGGCCCAGCGTGGCGCTGACGGCCCGGTCCACGTCCAGCAGGGGGAGCCCCCGCTGCCTCTTGGCTTGGCGCACCAGCAGCTTCCTGTGGAGGCGTTTGGCGGGCGGCGTGACGGCCAACGCCAGCGGGCAGGCGTCCAGGCGGCGCAGCAGCAGCCGCTCCTCGTAGAGGCTGAGGGAGGTGAAGCGGGGGGCCTGTGGGACGCCCCCCCCCTGCGTCTGCCTTCTCGGGGTGCGTTATCCTCCTCCGCTCCGCCCCCCCAGTGGAGGGGGGCGGGCCCTCGCTGCGTCCCACCGGCTCCGGTCCCTCGTCGTCCTCACTGTCGGCCTCGTGCTTGATGTGTGGCGGCGCCGGGCGGAGCTTCTTGCGGGCCACGAGGTGGGGGCAAGGGGGGGGCACGTACTCCATCCCCGGGTCGATCATTCCCTCCGTCTCCATCTCTTCGTCACCTGCGGACGAGACGCCGTCAGCGAGGACGCTGCACCGCGACGCCGAGCCACGCGCACGACACCAACTCACCGTGGAACAGCGCCTGGGGGGGCATGGCGTCCGGGATCAGGTCCGCCTCCGACAGCAGGCTGGGCGTTGCCGAGTGAGAAGCCGGCGTGCCCGGGCCGGAGAAGTCCGGCGAGGGCGAGGGCGACGGGCTGGTGAGCGGCGTTCGGTCTGACGAGCTGATGGAGGAGAAGTCGATGACCTCGCCCTTCTCCAGGACGAGGTCGGGACGGCGCCCTGTGCCCCCTCCGCCGCGGCCTCCTCCCACTTTGACCGGCGTGGAGCAGGCGCTGCGGTCGGCGTAGCCCCCCGCCGCCTTCTGAGCGCGCCGGATGTCTTTGGCCTCCTGCGTGCGACTCCGCTTCTCCTTCAGCTGGATGGCGTTCTCCACCGGGTTCCTGGCGCCGCGCCGCCTCAGACCCTCCACCGCGATGACGGGCTCCACGGCGGCCTTACAGGCTGCGGGGGAGGAGTCAGGTGAGCGTCTTCCTGCTGTGTTGAGGCGAGCTCACCTGGAGCGCGGCGCCGTACCTTTGGCCTTGCCGGCGGATTTGTCCGCCTCCGGGCGAAGAGTCGGCGGTCGGTTCTGGACGAGTTTCCACCAGCCCGGCTCGCCGAACTCCTGCGCTCCGGAGCGGAAGAAGGCGGGGCTACCGACGGACAGGCAGCCGGCCACCGTGCTCCACCACGTCGAGGTCTTCTTCCTGCAGAGGTCAAGGGTCACCAGGTCAAAGACAGCAGATGGAAGCACACGCAGACCATAACAATGTTTTAAGCATCAACAGAGTTCGTGACCTTGTTCCCAGCAGGAAGTTCCAGTGTCGACCAATGAAAGCACAGATGTCCTCCTTCCACCTGAAGTAGCCCTGACGGCCCGTCCCCTCCAGAGACAGGTTGTACATGGCCAGCATCACCACCTGAGACACACAGCAGAGTTTACCTGCTGCAGCAGAGGCTCCTCCTCCACAGCGGCTCCGACGGGACGGACGTTTACCTGCTGCCAGGTGAGTCTCATCCTCTCGAAGCTCTCCTTGGCGTCCTCGGAGCAGTCGCAGCAGATGAACTTGAAGAAGTTGTCACCTTTCAGGTAGCTCGGCTGCTCCCCTCGCAGTTGAGCTGATGCACAAAGGCAGAACATTCGGTAACGCCTCCTACACGAGAGACTCCGCCTCCCCCCAGGTGACCGCGGTGACCCTCACCTGCAGGGACCCACTTGTGGCAGTGGTCACAATAAAAGGACACGCCCTCGCAGGCCCAGCCCCCATCGGCGTCCTCGCCCACGTCGCTGGTCAGCGAGTCTCCACTCTGGTCATGTGACAGATCCACCGAGCCCTGGTCCTCCGACTCCACGATGAGGAGCGTCTCCCCCTCCACCTCCCCCTCCTCCAGGCCCTCCGAGGCCGACATGCAGGCCGCCTCCTCCTCAGCGGCGCCCAGCTGCTCGCCGCCGCCGCTGCTGTCCATCCCTTGCACACCTGCACAGGTGAACAGGGGGGTTGAAACAGCATCGTGGAACCACACATCACGCCCGCGAGCTAAACAGGAAGTCCATAGTTGTCTTGGTTACAGAAGTTAAATCACGTGTCTTTTATCTAAAGCGACTTTAAACAAGTTAATTTCAACCACGAGGATACAAACTCAAAGAACTAGAAACAAGAAAGAACAAGTCGAGGAGGTTGGAGAAGATAAGAACGAGGACTCAATTCTGGGTTGGTAGAAGGAGCTTCTGGCAGAAAAGGAGAAGAGAAGAGAAGAGATCGGAACGCAGGCAGGTCAGCAGCTCGTTTAGATTCACCTCAGACATACAAGGAATCAGACAGGGGAGGGGGTTTACCGCCCTGTAAGAGGACAGAGGGCAGTCCAAAGGAAGACAGTCCAAAAGGAGGACAGAGGGAGTCGAGGGGAGGACAGAGGGGAGGACAGAGGGAGTCGAGGGGAGGACAGAGAGGAGGACAGAGGGGAGGACAGAGGGGCAGCGAATGCTACGACCAACAGGTACAGAGTCACCTGATGGGGTTGGTAGTTACAGAGAGCAGGAGGTGCTTGGTGGGACATTGGATGTGGGTACCTGTCTCAGTGGTCCTGTGGGCGGAGCTCCGCCTCTCTGCGTCGTCTCTCCTCCTCCAGCTGTGAGGTCAGAGTCCTCTGCTCCTCCAGCAGACGTAGATTCTCCTTCTTTCTCTGCAGGCGCTCGAGATCCCTGACGACGCCCTCGTGGAGACGCTGGAGGATGAGACATAAAGACAATAAATACTTACCACACTGACCATACGAATAAGTACTAATAAATAAAAATACAACAGATCCTCAGTTGTGCAGAGAGAACCAGAAACTCCAGCCTGCCCCCCCATCCTGGACCTGTACACCCGCGTTACATCACATGCCATTTAGCGGAGCATTTAGGAAGGAGCTGAGGCTTTTATCCACAGCGACTTACAAGAAATTAATTTCAACCACAAGGAAACAAACTCAGAAGAACAAGAAGCAAGAAAGTGCAACTTCATCAAAGAAGCCGAATAACAACCTGCTGTAGATAACTGCCATTACATGACATGTAATGTAATGTGTAACGTAATGGGTAATGTGATTACATTACAAGTACAGTTTATGTGCTGCTGCTTGTTAGTGCTTCTAGTCAATCACAGAAACTCCCAGAACCCCTTTAGACACCTCCACAGTCCTCAAAGATCTCTGCAGACCTTCACACCTGGACACAACCTGTCCAGACTCCTCCCCTCTGGGGGCGCTGCACCCCGAGAACCCCCAGCACCACCCGGACCCCAGCACCGTGCCCAGAACCCCCAGCACCACCCGGACCCCAGCACCGTGCCCAGAACCCCCAGCACCACCCGGACCCCCGGCACCGTGCCCAGAACCCCCAGCACCACCCGGACCCCAGCACCGTGCCCAGAACCCCCGGCACCACCCGGACCCCAGCACCGTGCCCAGAACCCCCGGCACCACCCGGACCCCCGGCACCGTGCCCAGAACCCCCAGCACCACCCGGACCCCCGGCTCCGTGCCCAGAACCCCCAGCACCACCCGGACCCCCGGCACCGTGCCCAGAACCCCCAGCACCACCCGGACCCCCGGCACCGTGCCCAGAACCCCCGGCACCACCCGGACCCCAGCACCGTGCCCAGAACCCCCGGCACCACCCGGACCCCCGGCACCGTGCCCAGAACCCCCGGCACCACCCGGACCCCCGGCACCGTGCCCAGAACCCCCGGCACCGTGCCCAGAACCCCCGGCACCGTGCCCAGAACCCCCAGCACCACCCGGACCCCCGGCGCCGTGCCCAGAACCACCCGGATTCCGGACAGGGCTTCCTTCCTCGTCGGTCTCTCTCCCGCTTCCTTTAATATTAAATGATTCAAACAAAAGGTCCGTGAGATTCCGTTAATCTCCCGAGCTAAGCTAGCAGTGGGCCCCTTAGCTAACAGTTAGCCGCGTTAGCTCGGGTCGGACCGGCTCACCTGTCGGTCCCAGGACTGGTTGAGGTGCACAGCAGCCACGGTACTTAGAGTCAGAACCACAGAAACTCCAAGAACCACTTTAGAGGCCGTCGTCATCACGTTAGCTTTAGCTTCACCTTAGCCAGCTGCTAACTGGCCGGGAGGTGCCGCTACGCTCTTCTTCTTCTTCTTCTTCTTCTTCTTCTTCTTTTCATTACTGGCAGATCGCAACCAACTTAAAGTTGCATATACCGCCACCTACCGCACTGGAGTGTGAGGCCGGTCATGGCCTCCCTGCTATATCCTCCTGTACAGACCTGTGTTCCTAAGAAAAATAAATACTGCCTTCATTACTACCTCCCCCCCCCCCCCCCCCCCCCAAGCACCCCACCTCAGTCCCAACCCCGCTTAGTCTTCCTGACACTATCATACAAAACCACCCTCTCCATATCATACCTCCCACAGACAAACAACACATGCTCAACCGTTTCCACCACCTCACAGCTCTCACACACACCTGTGTCATGCTTTGCCACAACTTTCAACGTGCCATTCAACCCAGTGTGCTCGTACCTTAACCTACTGCACACTACCTCTTCCCTCCTACACCCCATCACTCCCTCAACCTCCCTCACTGACCTATTTATACCCCGGAAGTGCCTCCCTTTACCACCTTTACCCCACTGTCTCTCCCACTCCGCAATCCCTGCTTCACGAATCAGTGACTTAACCTCCCTGCGCCCTAACTTCACCCTGACATCCACCTCATTCCTCCTTAACGCACGCTTTGCCACCATGTCAGCCACCTCATTACCCTCCACCCAGCAGAAGCTCACCACTACTCCCCGTCTCTCCAACCCCATCAATATCCCCATCATTTCTCCCAGTAAGTCGTCCCTGTCAGACCTACCATCCATAGGACCAGTCAACACTGCTGCTGAGTCTGAGCATATCAGCACCCTCCATGGTGCTACATCCTCCACCCATCTCAGCCCAACGATCACACCCACCATCTCTGCTGCGTACACCGACACATGATCAGTGACTCTGTGACAGATACTTACATTGAACTCAGGGACATGCACCCCTGCACCCACTACCACCATTCACTACTTTAGACCCATCAGTGTACACCCTTACAAAACCATAGAACCGGTTACAGACATACCTCTCCACACACACGCTCACGCCCTCTTTGCCCCACTCCCTCCCCTCCTCCATCATGCCTACATCCACGGAGGAATGGGCCCCAATGCCACCGCCGGCCCTATCTCCATCACTTTCTGTCCAATGTCCACCCAAACATCCTCAGACTACTCGTGTCCATTTCACACTCACTAGTTGCCACAACCGCCGTGGCTTCCAGCAGACCCTTTCAGCCTGCCCCAATGCCATATACACCATATATAAAACTATCTAACCAGTGCCTGATGCATATACCACAGTGTCCTCCTATCAGCCCCCCAGTCTACACCTGCCACCGCCCTCATCATTCAGCACCTTCCTACACTTCTGCTGTGTATACTCCACATGTCTCCTCCATGTAAGCCTCTCATCAAACCACAACACCAAGTATTTAAACTCTAACACCCCCCCCCCCAATTCCTGCCCATACATGTGTAACCTCCCCCCCCCCCCTCCTGGAGTACACCATGAAACACGATTTACTACTGCGGGTTCTTCTTCGCGGTAAATTACTCAGAAGCCAGGCGGAAGTACTTGTATCTTGTACTTTTACACAGTGTACACAAATACTACAATGCTACAATAATATTACAAGCGAAAAGTACTACCATTATGTAACCTAACGAGTCAAAATGACTGAATTCACAGTATATTGTGTATTATATTTATTGTGGGTTAGGGTTAGGTGTCACTTAAAGCAGAATTTGAATTATAACTTTTATATTTAATAACACTGTATTTTATTATGGGATGCAGTTCGGTTTAAACTGTCTGAAAGTAAACAGAAAAAAACCTCATCACAATAAACTATACAATAGCACATTAGAGCTATAAAAGCAATGAAAACAACACAAAATATGTCAATACAAAATAATGTTTGTATTCATTCTTTTGGTTTATTTATTTGTTTTTTTGGAGCTTTTTTGAAATATTGTATTTTCATTTTTTATGAATATTTTAGCCATACATATAACCCAAGTAAGATAAATACAATTAAGTAAATAACAAAGTAGTAAATAGTAATACTATACTAAGTATTACTATACTAATACTATAAATAGTAAATACTCAAAAGTAGATGCTACTTGCATAGAGTAGAAGAACACTTCCCAGGAGGGATGCAGATGTTCATTCCCACTTGTTGATGTCATTGATAAGCATTCCCCAGCCTTCATTTGGGCTTTGTTATTTTGAAAGTTGATAATGTCCCAGTAGCTGAACACATCTCACTTTGGGTTCATGCAGCTTCAGACCACAGTTGCTCTTCACTGTAACAGTCGAGTCGGATTCTCACGTCTTTATTTAAAGGAGTCATTCTGGCCCAAATTAGTTCTCAAAACGGATCTTAACTGGTAACAAAAAGTCCCACTGGACAAGTCAAACTTTCTTTTCAGTTGTGCAAAAGTCACACTACTTGTGTCATGTTAAACAAGTTGAGTCCCAGTAAGTGAAGGCAGAAATTAAAAATGAATTGATTAAAGATATTATTCTTATGTTCATTAAAAATTGTATTTTACTACTATAGTTAACATGATTTAATTATACAGTTAATATAATCAGCTGTTATCCATCCTGTGGTGTAAAGAGAACTACATCTACCGGGGGGCTCCGCGTCTCAGGTAAGACGTCACACCTGACTGGCCAATGAGGAGCTGCGCTGCCCGGGGGGGCGGGGCTTCTGCTCCCGTTCGCAGAAAGTGCCACGACTCTGCAGCCTGAACCGCGAAGAGGTGAGACAACTTTCTCTGTCCATGTAGACGTACACTGTAAATGTCAAAGTACTTAGTAAATGTAAAAGTACACGTTGTGCCAGGCTTTTATGACAAAGAGACAGAAACATGTTAATGAGGCAAACCTTCGTGTTTCAGGGTTTGTATGTGATACTTTTTGGGTACAAAATGTTTTTTGGTTCAAAATATGAATTGTCTGTGTAGATGTGATGATGTATTATTATTATTGACATTATTATATTATTACAATTATTATCATACTTTTTATTACCCTACTGTAATTGCGATAGTCTTCTCGATATATATGATTCTCTTACTACTTTGACTTGAACCTTTAAGGTTTGACATCTTTTGGAGACGAAACAGTCGATCAATCGATCAGCAGATTGTTTGTCGCTGTAATCACAAACACACACAGAGGTCTGGTATTGGCGCTCATGTGTTGACATGGCGTTGGGGGCGTGTCCTTCCCCACAGACCGCCACCATGGACGTCTCTGACCCACAGACGCTCGGCTTCGTGGTCTTCGGAGGGTTCATGTTCGTCTCGGCTGTGGCCATCGCCCTCGTCTCCACGCTGTCCATGAAGGAGACGTCATACGAGGAGGCGCTGGCCCAACAGCGCCGGCAGCTGGTCCAAACGCAGCCGCCGCAGAGAGCAGAGAAGAAGAGGAAGGACAGGGCGCCGGAGAAGAAGAGCAAAGCCAAGAAGAAGGAGCTTTCCCAACCGGGCGGCGATGCTGGCGAGGAGCTGGAGGCGGTGGCTAGTCCTGAGCCAGAACCTGAGCCAGAACCTGAGCCAGAACCTGAGCCGGAACCTGAGCCGGATCCTCAGCCGGAACCCGCCGTGGTGACCCCCGCTGCCACCTCGCCGAAGCAGAAGAAGAAGTGGGCCATGGTGGAGGAAACCGCTGCTAAGGAGGTCCTGCTGGACGCGTCCCCGGCGAACGCCATCACTGAAGTCACCAAAGAGACAGCAAGAAAGAAGAAGTCCAAGAACAAAGTGGATCCAGGTGAGTAAAGGATTTCAGGTGAATAATGTGACACTGGAATCGAACCATGAGGAGTTCCTGTTCTGGTTTTGTCCCGATTAAGTGACGACCTCCTCGCCGCTGCTGCCGTACGACGAACTGCAGAAACATCTGGAGGAGAAGGAGAAGCTGTTGACCACCGAGCAGGCGGACCTCGCCGACGCCAAGAGGCGCCTCCGAGAGCTCAGCAAGGTGAGGCCCGAGGCATCGGGGTCATGTGGTCTCTGCAGGATGGATTTCTCTCAGTGCTGAAGCTTTGCCAACTTAAAACAACCGAACCAACTCCATTTTGTGTGATTTCGTTCTGGGTGAAGGCCTGTGAATAAGCAGTTAATTAAGTGTTAGATTACAGTGTTACTCAGGAGACGACCTCCAGGTCTTTAAAGTGAAGTCAATGCTTCGTGAGTTAAAACTGCATTCTCTGCAGTGACCAGCAGGGGGCGACTCCTCTGCTCCCATAGACGTCTATGAGGAAATGACTCTACTTCTCTCTGGATTTATTCCCTCAGTAAACATTGTAAACATGAGTTTATGGTCTCAGCCTCTAGTTTCAAGTCTTCTTCAATCAGCATGATGCTCATTTAGTGAATTATGGTCCATGTGGAGTCAAACAGACCATAAAGCAGGGGACGCTTTAGGGCGGGGCTACATGATGATTGACAGGGGATGCTTTAGGTCTCTAGGTCCTCCTATAACTGTCTGTTTGTTCACGATTTGCCTTCAGACCTTCAGCTGTGTCTCTTTCTTCAGGAACTCAGTGCAGAAAAAAACAAGATGGCGTCTTTGGATGCTCATCTGGAGGCGGAGCTCAGCGCTCAGGTTCAGAAGGTCAACTCTATGCGGGTCACCATGGAGGCCACTACCCAGGAACACCTGAGACACACACAGCAGCTCAACCACAAGGTCTGGTTTAACTAAGTTTAAAGTCTCAATTCAAGTTAACTTCCTGTTAAATGAAGATTCCTCTTGGAAGTTCTTGATGGTCTGTTACTCATTTTTGCCAGCTAGTGGGGTTAAATTGTGCGGTAATTAATTAAT
The DNA here is from genome assembly GCA_021346845.1 of Apeltes quadracus. Taxonomy (NCBI): domain Eukaryota; kingdom Metazoa; phylum Chordata; class Actinopteri; order Perciformes; family Gasterosteidae; genus Apeltes; species Apeltes quadracus. The sequence goes on along the minus strand of CM037925.1, from coordinate 19,899,833 downwards.
GACCGAGACAAGGAGCAAATGTTAAAGGAGACACATCGTGTCCATTTTAAGACTCAGACTTGCATTTAGGGTTCCGTCCTTAAGTTCACATGCTTTGATGTTAAAGCACATCCTTTTTGTCGTGTTGTCTGTGTAAATACATCCTGCATTCCGTCGGAATCGTTCCCTTTCAGCGCCTGTTCCTGCGTTTGGGGTTTGGCAGACATGTCAGATCAAAGTGGGATTTCAAAATGTTTCCCCTTTAAGTCATCTAAGGGACAGTTGAGTCTCGTTGTAGCAAGCTTGTCATCTTAGAAAAGGTCTTAAGAGGATCCATTGTAACTCTTAGGTTTATGAAAGATGAAATTGGTACATTGTAACTCCCGTATCTTGAGTTCTGGGGAACCACAGGTCTCGCGTTGTAGTGCGTTAAGCTGACTCTGTGATGAACCGGAACAGATCGGGACTCTACAGGAGCAGGAGAACGGTTCCAACGCACAGCTGGCCCGGCTGCAGCAGGAGAACTCCATCCTCCGAGATGCCCTGAACCAGGCCACCAGCCAGGCCGAGAGCAGGTGGGTCGGGTCAGTAGCTCGGCCCCGTTGGATCCATTGACCCTCCGATCTAACGGAACTCCCCTCCGTCTGCAGACAGAACGCAGAGCTGGCCCGTCTGCGGAAGGACTGCGTCCGTCTGGGTCGGGAGCTGACCGAGCGCACTGAGGCTCTGCGGCTCGACGAGGAGCGCAGAAAGAGCTTGGAGGCCAAGATGGCCTCCTACGAGCGAAAAATGTCCCAGTCCCAGGTCAGAGACTGTATATGTCCAACATGCTAGTTATCCAGTATATCCAGCACATGTTAGTTAGCTGAGCTGAGGTCTTCTGCTCTGTGCAGCTCGTCCGGGACGACGCTCTGAAGAGACAGCTGGACGAGCTGCGTCTGAAGTTGAAGACGTCGCTGCAGGAAGCCGCTGCCGTAAGCGGTGAGCGCAACTGTTAGCATGTGGCTAACTACTTTTTTTTTCAGCAATGCTAACTGATGCTAACCAGCTCTGTAGGAAGTGATCAAGGTGTGAGGGATTTTCTCTGTGAGCTATTTGTGGTTCTGTTCGAGTATCTCAGTCGGTTCCAGTTACGATCTTTTCAGATGAATAGAACTAAAGATTCTAAAGTTCAGGAAGTACCTCAGGAACCAGCAGGGTCTTGCGTCTCCATCCAGTGGATAACAGGTCTTCCTCCTGTTCACACCTCAGAGCTGAAGAAGGCTCTGGAGTCTAGAGACGTGGAGCTACAGGAGCTAAAGGTCCAGCTGGAGAACCAGGTGAGAACCTGTTACTGCTGTGGTGGATTAAAACTGATCACAAATAGATATGGATATGAGAATGAATATGTCTGTCTGTCTGTCTGTCTGGTCCAGACTGGCACATCTCAACTACTGTTGTGTTGATGAAATTGGGTTCTGGATAAACTGTCAAAACTTGGGAACGTGTCCAGCACTTAAAAGACATTCAATCAGATGGGCTCTGTGTTATGGGCTAATGTTAGCATGGTAAAATGCTAAGCTAAGATGGTGTGGGTTTGTGTCAGCAGGTGGACGTGTCACCTGAAGTGGATCGACTGAAGATCTGGTACCTGAAACAGTATCTCACATTATTTATTTTTGGCTTGAAATTTAAATCTTTCCAGCAGGACTTTATTTTACAAAATAATTTGTCAAACACCACAAAAGAAGATCCTGAGCATGCTCCGTGAGCGTATGTTATGTGACGATAAACAAATAGCTTTTAGTAGCTCATTATTCATTTACTTTATGTATTAGTGCTCAGTCGCAGCAGTGAGCATGTGGGAATTAAGGAAGTTTGTCATTGTTTCTCAAATAAGTTATTAATTCAATAATTCCAGTGTGTTCTATTCAACATATTTTATTTTGTTTTGGCTAAAATCCCAAATTCCGTATTTTTGGCTAGTCAGACAAAAGTAGCTTCATATTGGGTCGAAAAACATTTGAAAAAAAGTATAAAAAGGTCTATCAAAATATTGTATAAAAGATTGTAAAAAATATTAAGCCCAAACATGTTTTAGAAAAAAGTCAAAATGTCAGATCGAAAAGAATTTGGACAAAAAGATCGAAAATATAAAAAAAGGTCCAAACTTTCATGTCAAAAAAAACTTTTGAAAAAAAACAGAGAATATCTTGGGTCAAAATATATGGAAAAAAAGTAAAAAAAAATAGATTTTCACAAATTAGACCAGAAATTGTTTTTTTAAAAAGTACAAACATATTAGGTTGAAAACTTAAAATAAAGAAATATTTTCCAAAAAAAGTATGCATAGTTGTCAATGTAGTTACTTGGTTGACGGTGGCGCATGGGTAGTGTGGGGTGGTGTGGTGCACTGGGAACTGAAAGGTTAGTGGTTCAAATCCCGGCTGCTCCATGTGCCATGTCGAAGTGCCCCTAAGCAAGATACCTAACCCCTAATTACTCCCCGGGTAAAAATGTAATGTAAGTCGCTTTGGATAAAAGCGTCAGCTAAATGACCTGTATGTAATGTAGTAAAAAATGCCAATGTCAAAAATATTTGAAAGAAAAGGCCCTCTTGATCACTGAGCTGAGGCAGAGCTGCAGCTGCTGACACCAGCGTCACAGAGGTCAGAAACACACGGTTATCTCCTTTGCAGAACAACTGCAGCTCAAACACGGCTTTTATAAACGTGTGTTTTGTTATTGTCCACAGCGGAAGCGGAGAGGAAGTCGAAGCAGCAGCTGCCGATGAGAGAAAGGAAGACGTACGTTTGAATTCACATTATCATGTAAAAAAAAGACATGAAGAAAAAAGACATAAATTGCATTTTTTTTGTAAAAGTAGCTGCTATTCCTAAACGATGGGGGGGTAGATCGCCATCACCCCTTCGTTAGACCTTCAGCGCCCGCTTAAAATGACGGTGTCCCTCTGTTCCCCCCATCGACCGGCACTTATCCAATGATAGTTTAGCCTCAGATTAAGATGTTTAACACATTTCTTGGGTTCTATATTTTCTGTGTTAACTTTCAAAATAAAGTATGGATTCGTGGTGTTTCTTCTTCTGCCCTGCAGGGATCAGAAAGTGAGACGGAGTCTGATCAACCGTTTGAAAGGTGAGAGATTCACCTGGATATAATCTAATGACGTCATGTTATTATTCATGAGCCACATCATTTATAAAATGCCAACAACGTTGTAGTAAAAGTAAAAAAAATCCCCTTTTCACAGATCAACCCGGTGGTTTGTTTGATTATTGTTGACATTCTGTTTGTTGTTTTTCAGTCTGGAAGAAGATTCTCAGCTGCTCCGTCTGGAGGAAGAACTTCAGCAGCTTCATGAAACTCACATCGTGAGTCCAAATATAAAAACTCTAAAACAAAATAAAGTGATGATTAGATATAGATTGTAATTTTCCAACCCATTTAGGAAAATGTCAGACTTTACTTTCTCTTTCGTATTCTTCAGGAGCTGAAGAACAAAATGGCGGCGCTTTCAACGTCAGAGCTCCAAAACGACCAGCGAGAGGCGGAGCTTAAAGCAGCACTGGCTAGTATATTAAATATACAAAGATATTATAGTCGGAGTCGTCTGTATTTGTTTTTAATGACAGTATATTATAAATATTTAATATAAAATCGTATCCAGACTTGGTCCCCTGCGTATGGACTTCCAGGCGTCTCTGTGGAGGCGGAGCAAGTCTGTCAGCCGGTTCCCATTTGTTTCACTTCCCTGTGTTTTATCTTTTGTCTACAATACAAATCAACTGGCCCTTTTGAAGCCTGGCAGTCAGCGTTCAGGGGTAATCGATGCATTGCTCCCTCTGCAGAAAAACTGGCTGCAACATGAACTCGCCAGGAAATAGTTTTTCCTTCATGTTCCTGTGTTTTGTTGAGCTGCAGTTGAGACTTCATGGTGACAAAGGTGTAAATAAACTTCTTCCATGTTTTTTTTTTGTGACAGGAGGCGGAGGTTCAGGATTTACAACAACGCTCTAAACAAGAAGAAAACACCTGGAAGAAGAAACTCTCTGAAGCCGAACTGCAGAAACAAACAGTGAGAATCACAGCGGCTCTTTATTTATGTTATATTGATAGATGATGAGGATAATATGATATATTAAGACAGTCTTGAAATGTTACTTTTTTTAAATAGTTTCTTTCCTTTTGTTTATGGTTCCTTCTTTTGTACAACTATCAAACCTGAGCCAGCCCCAATTATAAACCTGAGCCAGCCCCTAACAATAAGCCTGAGCCAGCCTCAACTATAAACCTGAACCAGCCCCAACAATAAACCTGAACCAGCCCCAACAATATATATATATATATATATATATATATATATATATATATATATTCCTTCATGAGCTGGCTATCATGTAATTCAGTGTGTGATTGCTGTTGTCTGCAGGTCCTGGACCAGCTCAAGCTGCTGCAGGACCAGTCAGTCCAGTCGCAGAGGACGGACACAGAAGACACTCAGCAGGTCCGTCCTCTGTCCTCCTGAAGTCAAAGTAGATGCAAACTGGATGTTGGAGGTTAACGTTGACTCTCTTGTGTCTCAGTTGAAGGTGAAGATGATGCTCCTGGAAGCTCAGCTGGAGAAACAGCTGGAGGAGGCCAACCTCACACGGAGCTGCAGCGAGGAGCTCGCCGAGGTTACATGACTCTTAAAATCAACCATTGTCTTCTATATAAAAATCATTTTAATCATAATAATATGGAGAACAATATGCAATAAAGGCCAACAACTTATCAAGAATAAAAACAAATTATAATATGAATAATAAAAAAAATACTAATTCAGGTTCAGTCTGAGGTGCAGCAGATGTACGTCCAGCTGCAGGCGGAGCAGGAGCAGCGGCAGCAGCTGGAAAGACAGCTGGAGCAGGTCCGTCTCAGCTGGAACATCTGTCACATGCTGACTAGTGACAGAAAGTTACCTCAAACCGTCTCCTGTGTCTCGTTGTTCTTCAGGCGCGACAGGAAGTGATGGAGCTGCGGCAGCAGGTGGAGACTGATCACAGATCTGCTGCCACACTACAGGTGCACTTTCTCAAACTCGATGACGTCACCACGTCAGCTGGTCTTGCTGATACATTTTAATACAGTTCTTGACTGTGAAGTATTTTACTATCAAGCTTTTGTTGTGTCTTGAATTTTTAAAGGAGTACCATATGTATACACACATACATTATTTTCCTCTGTCGTGGTTGCCTGTTGTTGACATGAAATGCATTCTGGGATATTTGGCTCTCTTACATGCCGGTAAAATTGGCGGCGCGAGTCACATCCGGGAAGGAGGAGTCACAGCCTCGTCAAAGTAAAGGTCATGAGAGACTTCAAGGACAGTTATGTTCCTTCAACCGACTTTTATTTTGCCGAGGATTTCAAAGTCAGACCGTTTCAATGTTTTTTTTGAGAATTCCATTGTCTTTTCAGGAGGACAAAGAGTCAGAGGAGGCCCAGGAGAAGGAGGACACGGAGACAGAGGGGGTCCAGGAGAAGGAGGACACGGAGACACAGGGGGTCCAGAAGAAGGAGGACACAGAGACACAGGGGGTCCAGGCAAAGCACACAACTGCCGTGTGAAACACACACGTGTCTTTCCTGTCTAGTTTCCATGGTAACATGAGTGTAACTTCCAGACGTCAGAGGGGATGGTGTTTTACTCCACTGGACTGATTCTCTGTACGACTAATAAAGTGAAACGTGTGACATTCATGCTTCTTTTTTTCCTCACCGAACTGATAACTGACATTAGTGTTTGGACATGTCTCAAGATGGCGTCCACCTAGCTGAAGTCTTGAAAGCTTTAAACGTTTGCATGCACATGTTTATACACTGTGCTCTTTAGAGTGTAGATACATGAATTTATTTCCCGGACTGACACCGACTGACCCCAGCAGCTGCTTTGCACAATAACACGCTGGTCCTGTAACAGTAACGGTGTCCTAACCGGGGCAGTTTTTAGCTACATCTCCCGGTCTGATGGTGTAATTTGTGGACCCAGCCTCCTTGTGACGTGTTTGTGACGAGTCTCCAGTCCATCGTATTCTCTTCAAGGATGCTCCGGTATTTGGCTGCGTCCATCTTTCCCTCACAGTGACCTGTTTCCTGCTGAAAGACGCATCCCCTCAACATGACACCACTGTTGGTGGCTTTCCTCCACACAGTGTTTGCATCTAGGCAGAGAAGTTCCATCCTGGTCTCATCTTCCACATGTTGCTGTGTCGCAGGATTTCTTCTGGTTTACTCTCAAGAGCGTCTTAGTTCCTGCCAGTCTTCCATGAAGGACAGATGTGTGGAGGACACGGTGGTAGTAGTTGTCCTGTGGACAGATTGTCTCCCTGTAGCTGTGGATCTTTGCAGCTCCTCCAGAGTTCCCATGATTCATCTCCTCCTTCTCTGGGTGGGTTTGTGCCGTATTCTTTCCATCTCGTGATGATGGACCTTGTGGTGCTGTGAGACGTTCAACGCTCGTCTTGGTCTCTATAAGCGGAGCTCCTTGTTCTCCATGACGCTCATGATGCTCTCTGACACACTTGCGTGGATTCATACTGAGATGAAATAGAAGTGGACTCGTTTACTGATTGTGGGACTTGTGAAGGTAATTGGTGGCTCTAGTCTAGAACTTTAAAACGTTTCTACAGTTAAGGGGCTGAATACAGATGCACATTTTTAAATCTGTGTAAACTTTTCCCGACTTCTAGATGGACTATTTTCTGTTGGTCCATTACATACAATCTGTAGAAAAGTCCACTTTAGGTAGTGAGTACTGTAAACTGTGTATCCTGTACACGGAGACCTACTTTTTAGTGGGAAATTTGTTTTAAAAAGTTTTTTTAAATTATGCTATTTAATATTTAAATTTTCTGCGATCTGTTTTTTTTCATTTGCTGTAATCCATAATCATCAAAATGAAAATGCCTCAAATATATCATGCGTTTGTAATGAATCTATAGGAGTTTTACTTTTTGCATTGAATTACTAAAATAAACTTTGATATAATTCATTGAGATGTACTTGTATGTTGGAAAGTAGCATGCTAACACGTTAGCAAGGCTGTATTCTGCCGTTGGAATAATCCAAACTACATTTGGTGTCATTTTGAAACAACATAGTATTTATATTTTATTTATTTATTTATTCATATTTTATAATGGTTTCACATTTTTAAAATATATAAACGCGTTATGCCCCTCCCCCCGTGCTGCTTTGCGTCGAGGTTCACCTGCAAACATGCTAATAAATACAGAACAACTTGGCAGATGAAAGACAATTTTATTAATCATGTAACATAAATAGGAGAAAGGTTTCCCTGTGCTATGACCTGAAACCAAAGTAGAAATAAATAGTCACAATAAATTAAAACATGAGATGACCGGTGGTTCCACAGAGTCACGTTCGTCTCAGGATGACACTGCAATTTGATGCTATTTACACACATTTTTATTTTACACGTTTTCCCGCTCGCTTGTTGTTGGTTCACATTCGTCTTTTTACGACTTCAGTAACAATAATAAAAAAAAAGGAAAAGCATCTGATATTAAAAACCTTCAGTGACATGTAACAATAGCTATTGACGTCAGTATCAAACACTTAGTCAGCAGCTTACAAAAATATTACAAACTTCTGTTTTTATGGGTTTCACGACACCGAGGCGTCAGCAGCTCGGCCTTAAGTCCACCGCAGGGTTCAAAGGTCAAACACAGATGCTCAAAGGCCTTCGGGGACATTCCACAGATCATTTTTAGTTCTTGATGGATCAGGATTTATTGATTTAGATGCTTCAAGACTGAAACAGAGATTTAGAAGCAGATTACAGAAGTAATTTCACCTCAGAGCAGGTTGGATGGTTCTTGGTGTGACCTGGTGACGTCTAGTGGAGGTGCTGCATGTTACAGCCAAAGAAGATCTAGAGTCACGTTGTTATTAAGATTATATTCTGATTTCACTGACAAATATACTGTTCCTTTAAATTAGCATTTCAAACTGGAGCACCACTTCTGGCTGAGAGCTGCTGAGCCTGTCGGATTCACTGTGCAAACAATCAAGGGGCGGAGCTTCGGGCGGCAGAGCGCACCCCCTCCCCTCGCCCACCCCCCCTCCGCGGGTGATGGGAAGAAAAACATCACCTGGACACAAAACGCTGCAGGTTCTCCAGCGTGGAGCCACAGACACACCGATGGCTCCAGCCTTCATATTCCAGCTGTGTCCATACGCACACACACACACACACACACACACACACACACACAAAATCAAAAGAAGCAACATAAACTGATGTAAACATTATTTCATGGAGACGAACACCTGAGACTAGAGTGTTGTCTGCTTCCTGCTCCTGTCGCCATGGTAACCAGTGACGCTCTCCGACTCCGCGAGGGGCAGCTGCTATTTGTGTCCTCTTATGTTTGACCTCTAGGGGGCGCAGCCTCGTCTCAGAACATACATTCTGAGGAGGAGATACCGACTACATTTTCTTAAAACCTTTCGAGGTGAAAACATTTGCATCTGTGTCGCAGAGCGTCAGAGCGGGTTTAGCCTAGCGTAGCACTAAGACAGGAACCAGGGGGGTGCAGCTAGCCTAGCTGCAAAAACTGTCACAGCAGAATAAATCAATTTCTTCATGCAATATTTAGTTGCAGTTGCTGGCAAGCTAAACGCTAGCATGCTAGCCAGATAGGAACATGCTGGGTTCTTCTCTTCACTGTTTATTAATCCAGCATTTGGTTCTCGGGTTGAGAATGTTAATGACATGCTATGAAAAAGACATGCTATGCTACGGTTAGCTTGTAGCCCTACAAAACAAAACTACAAGATGGACTGGTGACTAGCTTGTTAGCCAAAAAGCAAATCAAGAAAAGCTAGCTTGGCCTGTAAAGGTAACATTTTAGTCTCTCAGAAGATTCAGCATCAGACCTATGCTACATTCCCCACCCGTTTCCAGTGTTTGTGCTAAGCTAGGATAAATAGTGTACAAGATAAACATCTGGCTGAGCTGCAGAACACATTTAGTGAGATCTCTCAAGCACACACGCGCGCACACACACACACACACACACACACACACACACACACACACACACACACACACACACACACACACACACACACACACACACACACACACACACACACACACACACACACACACACACACCTTTGAGGGTCCCGCTCTGGAGGAAGAGCGCTGCTCTTCTGCATCTGGCTGAGCTCAAACATCTGGACTTCTGATGCTGTCGGAGCTTCTTTAAGTTCTACTTGTGAATGAGAAGAGTCTGGTTAATACACACAGACAAACATCCCGCTACTTCGCCGTGTTTCAAAGTGGTTGGATGAAGCGGAACGCCGCGGTGAAGCAGAAGAGGAGGAGGACTTGCTGCAGATTAGAGAGGACCTCATGTCTTCAGAGTGATGAAGGTGCTGAACGAGGCCACATGACGAGGGGCTGACAGGTCTGAGCTTCTAGCACTACGAGAGCGGGCAGTTGGCAACTTATGGAGCACTCTGATGGTGGTGGTGGTGGTGGTGGTGACGTAGGTGTAGGTCAGGTTCGTTTGGAGGCTCCAGCATCAGCTTTCACCCCTCGACAGGAGTCCTGGCGACCTGCGGTGCGATTAGGAGGCAAGACACGAGTGCGAAACAAAACGGAGAGAAACCCAGCCGAGGCACGAATGTTTAAACCCCACCCCCAACCCCCGAAAAAATAAATAAAAACTGAATATAATAAAATAAAAAGGTTTGGCTTTGTGGTTATGTACAGGGACTTCCAGTGGAGACAGTTCGATGTCCATCTGGTTTCCACAGACGTGTTGGACTGGATGTTGGCGAGCCGGCGCCAGAGGTCAGGGGTCAGGGGTCAGGGTCAAGTCAAGGGGGGAGGGTGAGGAGCTAACGGTGTCTGTGTGTATATGTGTGTAGTAATTCTTCAGTTAGCTTGACTCTTAACTGTTGTTTAGCTTTGGACCCTCAACTAGCTCCGCCCCCTCCCACCAGCTACGCCTCCAGCTAATGGTGGACCTCGTTGGCGATCAGACTGTCCTCCCCCGACTGAAAATCCGCCTCGTTGATGCTGCTCCCTCCGTTTAGCAGCTCCTCGTCCTGGGACGACCCTCGGTCCTCCTCGCCACCGGCGCCGCCGCCGCCACCTCCACCCCCACCCCCACCTCCACCTGGCTCGTCTGAGTTCGGGTCCTGGAGCACCTGGGCGATGTACATCTGCTGCTGCTGCTGCTGCGTCTGGAAAACAGACCAACATGTCAGAGAGTTCACTCTGATCAGGTTCAAAGGTCGTCGACCGACTGCGATGGGACCAGAGCAGCGCCCCCAGGTGGTCCGTAGGGAGAATGCAGCTTCACACAGGACGCTGTAACCCGGCCGCCAGCCGTCAACCACAAGCTCACGACCCGCCCTCTTCAGCCACAGACCGCTCATTGGTCCCGGTGAGGATGTTGGGCGCAGACGATGGCGAGGTGAACGAGTCGCCTGCTGGTCGGGTCCACTCACCTGAGACTTGGGGATGGGGGAGGACGAGGGACGAGCTGGACGTCCGTTCTCCACCGCGTCCACGTCGTTCTCCTTAGTGTCGATCTGAGACGGGAGGGCACAGGGTGAGACCGAGCTAATGCTAACGAGCGGCTAGCAGCCTGGCGAGTAAACGGCGTTGCAGTACCTTGTAGTTGTGAGCACTGAGGTACTTGAAGTGTCCGAAGCAGACGTGAGACAGACAGACCACGATGGTGACGATCAGCACCACCAGCGTGAACATGGAGGTCGGCGTCTCGAAACCTGGCGGCGTTGGTAGCAGTTAGCATTGGTTAGCATCTAGCTAACAACAGGGGTCGGGCTGGCGGCTCACCTGTGCGGACGGTGGAGAAGAACAGCAGCCAGAAGAGGCAGAGGATGGGCGCCGCCACCACCTGGGTGACGGCTGCCGAGTGGATCTTCTTGTCCAGTTTGGAGGGCAGGTAGGCGTAGTACATGTTGTACCTGTCCACCAGGTGCTTTAGCAGCATGTACATCAGACCTGCAGTGGGACAGGCGAAGACACCGCGTCACATACACCTCACACATGTAAATACACAAATCCGCACAGGTGCACTGACCGAAGGGGACGATGATGGGACAGGTGATGCTGTAGGCCATCACCACCGTGAAGACGTTCATCATCCAGGCGTACGCCGCTCCGAACTGAAACTCATAGGCCTGGTGCTGCAGGGACGAAGACAAGATGTCAAACAGAAAGTCTGTCCCCTACGTCCTCTGCGGTCAGAGTCTTTCCGCTCAACTCAGAGTCTGTCCCCCATGTCCTCTTCGGTCAGCGCCTGTCCCCTACGTCCTCTCCAGTCAGCGTCTGTCCCCTATGTCCTCCTGGTCAGAGTCTGTCCCTACGTCCTCTCCGGTCAGTCTTTCCTCTCAACTCAGAGTCTGCCCCCTACGTCCTCTCCGGTCGGCGTCCGTCCCCCGTCCTCACCCTCTTGACGTTGCGGCGGTCGGCGGCGGAGCGGGCCAGGCACAGCCGTATCATGTACATGAGCAGCCCGGGGATCCTCAGCAGGTCCATGGCGTTACCGATGAAGGCGGAGGCGATGACGTAGTTGACGAAGAACGCGCCGTTGTCCGGCAGGAAGACGCACCTGAAGGTCGACATTCAAACCAACTTCATTCATCCGGTCAGTTTAAGTCCCCGTCACAATAAAACCAATGGCCTGCAAAGTGTTTAATTTGAAGTTGAGTCAGAAGTGTTTTGTGTTGTTTCCATTCTGTTCTAAAATGTGATCGAGTTATTTAAAATGTATCGATGAAATGGAATAAAAAGCACCCACTCAAATCTGACTTTGGCATCAGCGAGGAACTTCCTGTCAAAGAGCCACCGGAAGAAAACGTCCAAACTGTAAAAACAGATGGTTCAGTGAGGACGCCAGAGGTCAAAGGTCACAGAGGGACGGATGCCTGCAGCCAACTGTCTGTCGTTACCTGCTGAGGCCGAGAGACGGCAGCAGTAGAACCATGAAGATCAGGAAGGTGTAACACTTGTGCATCGTCGTCCTGTTTTCTCCAGAGCTGCAGACACGAAGAGGTCAACTCAGGGTCAACTCAGGGTCAAAATAAGGTAAAGGAGACATGAAATCAGGGTCCATTGAGAAAGAGACGGCGTTACCGGGTCCAGTGAGCCTCGAAGAAGGCGGAGTAGTAGACGATGGTGGGCAGCAGGGCGGAGAAGGCCCACAGCAGCAGGGTGGGGAAGAACTGCGTGACGATGGGGTTCTGTACGAAGAACCAGGTCACAGAGTCAGAGGAGAACAAGCAGCACACGTCAAACCACCCGGGGCAACTGAGAGCCTCACGTTGAGATACTCCACCGGCTTGGTGACGTTAAACTTGTCCATGGTGGAGATGATGATGGCGGGCGTGGTGAGGAAGAAGAGCAGGAGGAAGAGGATGACGTTGATGATGAAGCAGCGGATCCACCAGGAGATCCCCCCGAGCGACAAGTGCTCCCTGTGTGAGGACAGCGGGACGGGTCAGCCGGGACGGGTCAGCCGGGGCGTGCTGGCGCTCGTGGGCGGCGCCGTTGGCCGGCTGCGGCGTCTTACCAGCGGACGTTCTGCGGGTCGGGCGCGTAGGAGACGCTCCAGTTGTAAACGTGGAGCGCGTCGCTGAACTGAGAGGATCGAGGCTCCTGACGACAGCGACAACCCTGAACCTGACAGGCGTTGAAGTCCTTCAGGATGCTGTGGGGGCGGAGTCACAGGGGAAGAGGCGGGGTCAGACAAGGGAGGCGAGCTTGTGGAAATCATTGGGCCTAAAAGGAGGCTCACACGGCGGTCATGGACTCATTCTGGAAGGTGACGAAGGCCATGCCCAGCGGCTTGGTGTGGACCTTCTCCTTCTCCTTCCTGTACTCCTCCTTCAGCTTGGCCTCCGTCTTGGTGTAGTAGCTGACCGCCTCCTCCTGCACGACAAGTGCTAACATGCTAAAAGGCTAAGAAAACTTTGACTTTGAGGACCTGTGATGTGTGCAGAGCCGCAGCGTCACCTCTTCACAGCCGGCGATGGCGCAGCAGCACAGGTGTCCGCACGGTTTGGGGTTGATCATGGTGGGAACGTGTTCCTTGGCCATCAGGTCGGTGAAGAACTTCTTACTGCGCTCCGTCTTCTTCCTGACCAACACCACACACGAAGCAATGACATGTGACCGTCACGTGACCACTGGAAGGCATCCCAGCATGCACCGCGCCGCCTCACCTGTCTGCGTTCAGAGACATCAGTCTGGCCACGTTGTAGCAGATGCGAGCCTCCAGCACCGTGCAGTTCTCATAGGCCTGTCTGGAGAAAGTACACATTGCTGTTCTCCTTCAGCTCCCCAATAAGAACCCGGAGACCAGGAGACGACGGGCGGAGAACTCACTCAAAGTGCTGCTTGATCTGACTCTCCTCAGCGTACTTGGAGATGCCGTTAATAAATAAAGTGCGCTTCACCTGCAAGTCGTGACACAGGGATTAAAACCCACTCAGAGCACCTTGTCTGCAGGAGTTTGATTGTGAGGTGCCGTTGCTGTGACGACCGGTCTTACCAGGTCGTCCTCCTTGTAGTGCATCTTGGACGTGTGTCTCCTCATGCTGTAGACCGTCAGCAGCAGGTACATGAAGGCGAACGACGTGTGCAGCCACAGCAGGTTGGTCCTGAGCACACAAACATCTCGATCAACACTATTGATCCAACAGCCGGTGCATTCAAGCTAACGCACATGTGTACATATTCAATAGACATGTGAATGGTAGATGTGTAGATCACTGACAGTAGTACTGTAGTACTGTAGTACTGTAGTACATCATGTACTCACCCAGACTTCAGGTTAGCGATCGTTGTGCGTCCGAAACTGTAAGCGTTGTTTTCTGGAACAAAATAGCCAGAAATCAGGAGACATCAAGACCTGATCAACGAGTTCCTCAAATAAAGCTACAGAACCACACAACTATAGAACCAGACCACTACAGAACCACACAACTATAGAACCAGACCATTACAGAACCAGACCACTACAGAAACAGACCATTACAGAAACAGACCACTACAGAACCACACAACTATAGAACCAGACCATTACAGAACCAGACCACTACAGAAACAGACCATTACAGAAACAGACCACTACAGAACCACACAACTATAGAACCAGACCACTATAGAACCAGACCACTATAGAACCACACAACTATAGAACCAGACCATTACAGAACCAGACCACTACAGAAACAGACCATTACAGAAACAGACCACTACAGAACCACACAACTATAGAACCAGACCATTACAGAACCAGACCACTACAGAAACAGACCATTACAGAAACAGACCACTACAGAACCACACAACTATAGAACCAGACAACTATAGAACCAGACCACTATAGAACCACACAACTATAGAACCAGACCACTACAGAACCAGACAACTATAGAACCAGACCATTACAGAACCAGACCACTAAGAACCAGACCACTACAGAACCACACAACTATAGAAACAGACCATTACAGAACCAGACCACTAAGAACCAGACCACTACAGAACCAGACCACTACAGAACCAGACCACTACAGAACCACACAACTATAGAACCAGACCACTATAGAACCACACAACTATAGAACCAGACCACTACAGAACCACACAACTATAGAACCAGACCATTACAGAACCAGACCACTACAGAACCAGACAACTATAGAACCAGACCACTACAGAACCACACAACTATAGAACCAGACCACTACAGAACCACACAACTATAGAACCACACAACTATAGAACCAGACCACTACTTAACCAGACAACTATAGAAACAGACCATTACAGAACCAGACCACTACAGAACCAGAAAACTATAGAACCAGACCACTATAGAACCACACAACTATAGAACCAGACCACTACAGAACCAGACCACTACAGAACCACACAACTATAGAACCAGTCCATTACAGAACCAGACCACTACAGAACCAGACCACTATAGAACCAGACCATTACAGAACCAGACCACTACAGAACCAGACAACTGAAGAACCAGAGCATTACAGAACCAGACAACTATAGAACTAGACCATTACAGAACCAGACCACTACAGAACCACACAACTATAGAACCAGACAACTACAGAACCACACAACTATAGAACCAGACAACTACAGAACCATACAGCTAAAGAACAACACATCCATGCAATCACACGTCTATAGAACCACACCATATAGAGCCACACGTTTATGGACTCAAACGTCTATAGAACCAGACCATATAGAGCAACACGTCTATGGAATCACACGTCTATAGAACCAGACCATATAGAGCCACACGTCTATGGAATCACACGTCTATAGAACCAGACCATATAGAGCCACACATCTATGGAACCACATACCCACAGAGGCACAGACAGCTCTGGTCCGACTGCTGTTACCTTCTCTAGAAGGAGGTGAAGGGACTCCTTGTCTTAGGAAAATATCTTTACTGATAATTCTGACTGAAATAAGACATGAGGGAAGAGTTCAACCTACAAACAAATATTCATAGCCATGTTTTAATCAGTGTGGAACCGCCTGACACTAAGAACTGCGGTTTATAATTCAGACATTAAAAACATTTTCTGAATCCAAGGTAATATCTGTGACAACTGAAAACTTTAGTTAGAAACCAGACGTAGAAATCTCTAACAGTAATATTACTTCAATATTTTATAGAGGAGAATTGTAATGACTTGTATGACCTTTTCTCCTCACATTAGAGGATTCAATGAAACATTAATACCGTTTCTCCTTTCACTCGTTTCTGAGAGCCTTCCTACTTGGTCCCGTTTGGTCACAGTCCTTCTCTCTGCTGATTGGCTAGCTGTGATCCTGGTTCTCACCTAGAAGGTCTCCGGAAAAGTTAACGGGCAGAACGATGCCGACAGAGAGAACGCCGACGACCACTAGCAGCCCGATGATGTGCCGCTGGAAGGACAGGTAGTGCACCGCGTCCTCCCCACACTTCTCACGGATCTCCTCGTCCCTGCGGGGGAAACACAACATCATCAGAAGGATCATTATTGGGGCTGTCAATAGATTCAAACATATATTATTATTATCGGGAATGAATTCCCCTTGATTAATCACGTTTAAATTAGTAATCACTTCAGAAAGCATGTATTTTAATGTATTTTAAAGCAGTCTTGGAGGTGGAGGATGATGAACTAGTGACTCTTCCTGTTGTCCTCCTGCTCTCAACTCTCCATCATGGGACGTGTTTGAAGTACCAACCATGTCCCCGTTTAGAAGGACGTCTTTTAGGGACGCAGTGGAGGTCCTCTGCAGTTAGATGTTGAGATGGAAGCAGCCTAGCAGCTAGCTTAGCCTAGCAGCTAGCAACATGTCGCGGGCACTATCGGTCCTAAAGTGGTCCGTTTGCACTCGTCCCCCTTCTATTGGACACGGGGAGGACTTCCATGCAAAAAGCTCCCTGCATCTAACTGACTGCAGCACACAGCGCTTCAGAGGTCAGGGGTCAGGGGTCAACGCACACCAGAAGGAAATCAAGCTGCCTTCAAATATTTTATTGCGCTAATCTGGGCCACAATAATCTCCCAGATTAACACGTTGACTTTGATGTTTTTCTACATAAAATGATGCTCACTTTATTCTGAAGATGGCTGTCAACCACGAGCAGAAACCCTGCAGGTAAAAAACAGAAGATCAGGAGAAGGAGACAGTGAGGAGGAAGGAGTCCTCACATTGTCTCTCTGGTCACAGTCGACGGAGAAAGACACGGTGAGGAAGAGAAGGAGCAGAAGATGAGGAGGAGACAGTAAGAAAGAGGAGGAGAAAGGTATCCTCACATTGTCTCTCTGGTCGAAGTCGACGGAGGAGGACACAGAGGTGAGCCGCTCATAGCGGTCGGGCGTCTCCGAGTGCATCGCCGAGACAACGCTGTGGGCAAACACAGGAAGCTGTTAGCATGTAGACGCTCTGACCTTTGACCTCTGTGTCTGATGGAGTCCTGAGTTGACACATTGAACACAGTGGGAGCTAACAGGAAGTGGAAACACAAACATTGACCTGCTTCTGAGGAGGTGTTTCCAGGTGTGAGGAGATAAAACTTTACGTATACAGACGTTCGACTTCGACCAGCTAGCTCGCTAGCTAGCTAGCACGTGACAGGGTGGTGGACACATCGGGCTAGAAACACACACAGCCTGTTACCTGTCGACCGGTTCATAGTTATCTCTGTCTCGCCTCCAGCTGGGTTAACGTTACAAAACGAGAAGTTCGGAGCAGTTTTAGCATCCCAGTATGTTAGCATCTGTTAGCATACGTTAGCATCACATCTGTTGAAATCACACTTGTTAGCATCACACCCGTTACAATCACATTAAGAAGGACTTTTCATATTGCGTCTGGGGGGCCTCTGGTGGTCTGGTGGAGGGGGGGTGGGCCTCTGGTGGTCTGGGACCTGTGAGGGGGGGGCTCTGGTGGTCTGGCGGAGGGGGCGGGGGGGGGGCTCGGGCTCTGGTGGAGGGGGCTCTGGTGGTCTGGCAGGGGAGGGGCTCTGGTGGAGGAGGGGGGGCTCTGGTGGTCTGGCAGGGGAGGGGCTCTGGTGGAGGGGGGGAGGCTCTGGTGGTCTGGCAGGGGAGGGGCTCTGGTGGAGGGGGGGGGGGCTCTGGTGGTCTGGTGGGGCTCTGGTGCACACTTTCCCTCTGCAGACCGTAACACCAACCAACACACGGTGAAATAAAGGAGAAGTATTAGAGCACCAATCAGTGAGCAGCATCCTGTTAATGACCCCCAGAAGAAGAAGAGGAGGAGGAGGAGGTGGCGAGTGGATAAACCAGACATACTATTCCCGCTCCTCCAGGCCGCTGAGACGCCTCTTCAGTCTTCAGGATGGAAACAGAGAGACGATCACAAGCTGCCGCCAGAGCGTCGTCGTGACGACGGACAACAACAGATCGACCTCCACACGGATCAATAAACTTGACTTATTCTCATCATCCATGATGCCCTGATGTCTCAGCACCTTGTGAAGTACTCGGAGTCACAGGTGAGTTTACCTGTCGGCGTCGGTGACCAGCGCCAGGCGGCCGTAGTCCCACGCGACCTTCCTCAGAATGGAAAAGACGAAGAGCAGCACCTGCAGCAGAAGAGGATCGCCCAGAGGTCAAAGGTCACGGACAGATCATCACTAAAGTCTAACGGAGCGTCGGTTTATGGGTCGATCCATGAATCAGAGGTAAAGATTTTTCTAACTGTCACTGAACATTACAGCAAGAGCTCCCACAATGCAACACCAGAAGTTATTTTTTTTTAATTAATTTTTAATTATTTTTTTTTTTAGAGTAATTTCGTCATTATTTCAGTCTTGGTAAAGTGGGAGGAGTCATTTCCATGGAAACCATTATAATTAGTTTCCTCCGGAACCCATGAAAGAAATAACATCTATTTCTGCTCAGTACTTGTTGGTGGTCTCACATGGTCTCATAATGACCTCATGATGATGTCATGAGGTCATTATGAGGTGAGTCACTGAATCCATCAAGAAATACTCAGGCTCGTTTATTGCAGCTGTTGATCCCAAAATAAAAGCTGTGTTTTTATCACAACAGACAAATATGAGAAATAACGACATAATGGTAAATTGTCTAAATTCATGTTTAGTTATTTCTCTCCTCAAGACGTCGCGTAAATAACCTTTAATGACTCGTTTTCTGAATGGAGTCTGGTGCTGTGATGTCCTCACGAGGATCTCTTCTCTGATTGGCTGCATTGACTCTGCTTCTATGGCGCATTAGCCCGCCCCCTCCTCAGACCCGCATGCCGCTCTGAGCGCATGCAGTGACCCCGGCGACTCACCAGGAAGCACATGAAGTCGAGGGCGAGCACGGTGGGCACGCCCCCAAAGGGCAGCCCCTGCAGCACCGTGCTGCGGATGCGGGCGGAGTAGCAGTAGTCCTTGGATTCGCTCTGGGTGGAGCAATTGTCCTGGCCGCTGCACGCCTGGCCGCCGGCGGCGGCGCCCAATACCGCCATGGTTACGATCAGCACTGTGAGCATGCTCACTGCCACATCCTGGTAGAGAACCTGTGGGGCGGGAGGGACGACGGACACATTGGGGGAGGCGACCTTCAATCGGCTGATCAATAATCATGAGGGACTTCTGAGGCTACGTGAGATTCTTTGACCGGTCATGAACCTGCAGAACTATAGATGTTCCCCACACTTTCATTGACATGCTTCACGCACGACTTCCTACTCTGTGATAACTCATCCTGCTGCCACGGTACCCCCCCTTCAAAAACCCAGCTCCTGACCCGGTTCTCACACCTCGGCGAGCGTATGAGCGACGGCGTAAAAACATATTAACGTTATTTTGATTACTCAAATGTTCTAAATAAAAACATGCTGGTGCTTATGCTCTAGGTGAAAACATGAGGGTTCTATGTTCTAGACAAACACATGAGGGTTCTATGTTCTCGGGTTATGCTTTGAATAAAACATAGGGTTCTATATTCCAAATAAAAATATGAGGGTTCTACGCTCTTGATAAAAACAAGCAGGTTCTATGCTCTAGACGAAAACATGACTGCTGTGACTGCTAGCATTTAGCCTTTAGCACCATTTAGCACATAACCAACGAGCTAACCTCAAGAAGTCCTGGAGCAAAAAGAAGAAACCTGTCTGCAGCCCAAAGATAAGAGACACCATGACGGTCCTCACTCTAAGGCCTCTGGGTAACGTCCATCAGTGAGACATCAGGGACACTGCAGACACATGTCTGCTTTGTGTTTGATTCTGTGTGATGTCGTCCGTCTGCTGACCCACAGTGTGTGTGTTGTACCGGATGTTACCATATTATCATCTATTACATCGATCGATTTATATTCCTCCGATCCCTCTACATCGATCTGTGCTCGGCGAGTTGGCCTTATGGACGGCATTAAAATGTAATAAATCGATTGTATCGATACTAGGAAATAACCCGTTGGATTTAAGCACGTCAGACTTTTTTCTTAGCACTTTTAATGATAAAGGCTGTCGCGGACTGAGCCGTGTGCTCACGCAGTACGCAGGTAACCAACCCACCGCCGCCCCGAGCCCCGATTCAACTTCCAGGTTTCATCCCAAAAGGGTTGAAATAGAGGGGGGGTTTGTCGGGGTTTGTTGGGGGAAACCATTATTGCAGGGGTGTTTTTGTGTATATCACTAATACGGGTTTTTTCTGCTACACTGCTACAGCAGTGTTTGCACTTTATTCAAATAAAATGTGAATGCATTTGCCATTCATTGTTGTTTACTTGTTTATTTATATTCATAATTAATTGATACCTGATTCCATTACAAGAAACAACAGGAATCTAGGAAATTTATTTCAGTCACACTGGTTGAATTTTTGGCTAAAAAGTTACTGAATCGATTTCAAGTCACTGAATCGTTTCGGATCGTATCGTTCTAAATGAACCAATATCGTCCTTGAATCGTATCGACAACCACGAATCGTGATCGAATCGAATCGTTGTTAAAACGAATCGTTACACCCGTACTATCATTATAATAATAAGCTCAGAGGACACCGCCCTTATTGGTGGGGCGACCAACCATCTGGTGACCTGGTGTGGACTCGACAGCCAAGAGCTCAACACTGTAAAGGCAGCTGAGGATTTACTGCCCCCCCCATCACCCACCATCACCCCCCATCACCCACCATCACCCCCCATCACCCTGTGTGACTCCACCCGCTGCATCGCAGGCACCAGCAGGCCCACCGACGCGCTGCTGCTACTCCTCCTGGAACCATTTTACATTCAAAGGATGGCAAAGTGGTGTTTTATTGTTGCAACAATCTCAATAAAGTCAAATAAAGATGAAAGAAGTGTGTGTGTTACAACGTGTGTAGCAGTGTGTGATAAAGTGTGCGTGTGTGTGTGTTACACGATGATATGACCACCCAGAAAATAACCGACGTGACGCGTGTCTGAGTTACCGGCACCGCCTGAGGTGAAACCACGTTACTGACAGACAGGCAGGCAGACAGGCAGGCAGACAGGCAGGCAGGCAGACAGGCAGGCAGACAGGCAGGCAGACAGACAGGCAGGCAGGCAGGCAGGCAGGCAGGCAGACAGACAGGCAGGCAGACAGGCAGGCAGGCAGACAGGCAGGCAGGCAGACAGGCAGGCAGGTGTGTCCTCTGCGCACACATTATATAACCCCCCCCCCCCCCCCCCGGAGGCTGGATGGTTGCGGTCCGGGTGGAAGGAAACAGGAGCCGCGAACAGGCCGCCCGGTGAGGCTCCGGCAGCGGCCTGCCCCGCTGAGCAGATCAAACAAAGCCGTCTAATGATAACCGCGGCCCGTCGCCGGTAAGCCCCATTACAGCTAAGCCGGTACCTGAGCCCCAGAAGTCGATCCTCCTCTCCGCTGAACCACGGAGAAACGGACGCGTTAAGTCCTCACAGATCCCCCGCGTCCTGCCGCAGCGCCGCCATCCGAACACACACAGGCGGAATCGGGCCCCGGGAAGTAGAGCCGCCGAACCTCCGGCGCTCTGCGGCCGCGCCGACGTGTCCCTCCGCCGCGGAGTCCGCTGAGAGCGCGGTGTCTACGGTGCAGGAGCCGAAGCAGAGCCGCTGCTGCTGGGGGAAAGAGGACGGTCAGCCGGAGCTGCGATGCGCAGAGCCGCCGAGAGGGGGCGCCCACCGGGAACCACCGGGGCCTTCACAATAAGAGTTCTTAGTCACAGAATAAACTACATTTATGTATGATAACTACAAACGTTTAATTATTAATTCAATTCATTTTATTTTGTATAGCCCAAAATCGCAAATTACAAATTTGCCTCTGAGGGCTTTACAGTCTGTACACATGCAACATTCTCCGTCCCGAGACCCTCACATCGGCACAGGAACAAGTCCCCAAACAATGAAAACCCTTCCAGGGAAAAAAGGGAAGAAACCTCAGGGAGAACGTCAGAGGAGGGATCCCTCTCCCGGGATGGACAGACTGCAATGGATGTCATGTGTACAGAATGACTCATACAGATGTAGAATACATTCAATTTCTATAACAGAAATTAATCAAAGAATTCTAAGTAGCCGGCCAGATGTATGACAGAACCTCCATCAGATAGAACCACCGTCAGATAGAACCTCCATCAGATAGAACCACCATCAGATAGAACCTCCATCAGATAGAACCACCATCAGACAGAACCTCCATCAGATTGAACCTCCATCAGATAGAACCACTATCAGATAGAACCTCCATCAGATAGAACCACCATCAGATAGAACCTCCATCAGATAGAACCACCATCAGATAGAACCACCATCAGACAGAACCTCCATCAGATCGAACCTCCATCAGATCGAACCACCATCAGACAGAACCACTATCAGATAGAACCTCCATCAGATATAACCACCGTCAGGTAGAACCTCCATCAGATAGAACCACCATCAGATAGAACCTCCATCAGATAGAACCACCATCAGACAAGAACTAATAAAAGAGACCATATCACGCCTGTATTGTCTGCTTTGCACTGGCTCCCTGTTAAATCAAGAATAGAATTTAAGGTTCTTCTCCTCACCTACAAGGCGCTTGCTGGTGAGGCACCTTCTTATCTTAAAGAGCTTGTAACACCGTACGGCCCTGCAAGGCAGCTGCGTTCTATAGATGCTGGGTTACTTGTTGTTCCTAGAGTTATTAAAAGTAGGATGGGAGGCAGAGCCTTCAGTTATCAAGCTCCTCGTCTGTGGAACCAGCTTCCACTTTCAGTCCGGGGGGCAGATTCAGTCAGCTCCTTTAAGATAAAGCTTAAAACTTTCCTCTTTGATAGCGCTTATATTTAGGGCTGGCTCAGGTTTGCCTGGACCAGCTCTTAGTGACGCTGCTATAGGCTTAAACTGCCGGGGGACTTTTTAGGACACACCGAACTCCTCTCTCTCTCTCTCTCTCTCTCTCTCTCTCTCCCCTTTTGACCCTGGTCAATCTTTGCTTTCCCTCCCCACAGTCTTCTGTGGATGGAGGTTCTATCTGATGGTGGTTCTATCTGATGGAGGTTCTATCTGATGGAGGTTCTACCTGACGGTGGTTCTATCTGATGGAGGTTCTGTCATACATCTGGCCGGCTACTTGGAATTCTTTGATTAATTTCTGTTATAGAAATTGAATGTATTCTACATCTGTATGAGTCATTCTGTACACATGACATCCATTGCAGTCTGTCCATCCCGGGAGAGGGATCCCTCCTCTGACGTTCTCCCTCAGGAAGGGTTTTCATTGTTTGGGGACTTGTTCCTGTGCCGATGTGAGGGTCTTGGGACGGAGGATGTTGCATGTGTACAAGCCCTCCGAGGCAAATTTGTAATAATCTATAATAATAATCTACCTCACAGCCGCGCATGAAAACATTCATTTAAGGAAATAAATAAAAAAGAAAGATCCGAACGACTGGTATTCGAACCCCGCGGCCCAAAACATACATCCACCACACCTGCGGCCTTAACCAGCACGCCACAGAGACACACAACGTCAGCAAGCCCTCTGTATTATTCATAATTCATTTAGCATGTTGAAGCACAACAGGCTGGGGGAAACTGTTTGGTGTAGATGTCTGAAACAACTTGTTACGTGGGCGTGTCTTAGAACAATTCCAAATAAAAGTATGTCACAACAAAATAAAGTCTAAAGGAAACATGCTGGACAGCAGAGGTCCTGCTCCGGAGGTGGTTTCCCAGTGCAGAGCTAGTAGAACCACAGAGTGCATGTTGAGCCAGCCCACGTAACAAGTTGTTTCAGACCCTCTACAACAGAAGGTTTCCCCAGCTCAATGTGATCGACGTAATGTTGTGATCATACTGAAGACAGCAGTGAGTGCACGGCCCTCCGGCCTGCTGTGCACAGTGTGTGTTTGTGGTGTATCTTATGTTTTGCTCCGTAGGTTCGAATCCTGGTCGGTTCAATGTATTTATATATTTTTTTGTAACTGTATTGTTTTATAAGTGGCGATGGCCGTCCAAATACAATATCCGTTTTCATCCAAATGTGTCGGTCCAAGGCTGCAGTCTCGCGAAAGAAGTGTTACACATGTGTGGAAACACGACACGTACAAGGTAACCAGTTGTTTTAGGCACAAAGGGAACCAGTTGTCTTGGATCGCCTACACCAAAAGGTTGTGCTTCAACATGCTAAATGAATTATACAGAGGGCTTGCTGACGTTGTGTGTCTCTGTGGCGTGCTGGTTAAGGCCGCAGGTGTGGTGGATGTATGTTTTGGGCCGCGGGGTTCGAATACCAGTCGTTCGGATCTTTCTTTTGTATTTATTTCCTTAAATGAATGTTTTCATGCGCGGCTGTGAGGTAGATTAGTGCTCACTTATACAATTGTAAACGCTGCGATGTATATGTGACGCGTTTTGTAGATTTTCAACAATATGTTTGTGAATGTGTGGCGTGTGACGTCACAGAAGCAGGAAACAGACGCGGACACATCTGCACACGCGCACGCGTACGGGAACCAGTAGGTGGCGGAACCAGTAGGGGTGTAACACCGGTCTCATGGAGTGTCGGCAGGCGGCCGTCGGCGCGCTCAGCGGGGCTCTGCTCCTCCTCGGAGCCGCTTACCTGCTGCGGCAGATCCGGAGCCCCGCGCGGTACGGCCGCTACGTGGCGGCGGCGGCGGGTCGCAGCTGCCCGGCCCGGCTGGCCTGGTTCCTGCAGGAGGTCCCGGCTCTCCTGGTGCCGCTGCTGCTGCTGCTGCTCACCGGAGACCGGCCCGGGAGCACCGGGGAGCGGACCGGGAGGACGCTGCTGCTCTGCACCTTCGTGCTGCACTACTTCCACAGGTCCATTCCGAGGGTCACTTTCCTCCCTGTCAGTTATTTCAGTTCATTTCAGGAGTTTTTGAACAGCACAGGAAGGGCTTTTATTTTGACGGCGTGGCCCTTAGGAAGCAGAAAAGGATGTGTGTGTTCTGCAGGAGTCTGATCTACCCCCTGGTGACCAGAGGACGGCCCGTCCCGCTGCACATCGTCCTCTACGCCGCCACCTTCTGCGCGCTCAACGGCTTCCTGCAGGCGCATCACCTGCTGCACTGCGCCCGCTTCCCGCGCCCCTGGCCGGGGGACGCGCGCCTGGCTGCAGGTGGGACACCGGAGCGTCTTTCTAGAGGCATTTCGTCACGTGGCAAACTATTTATTTCACTTGTACATCTCTAATGGATTCCAATAATTGACTCTAATGAACGACTCCAACCCCCCCGCGACCCTTTGTTCTCATAACCCTCTGATCTCCGTGAAGGTTTTCTTCTCTTCTTGGTCGGGATGATCATCAACCTCCACAGCGATCACATCCTGCGAGGCCTGAGGAGACCCGGAGAGACCGTCTACAGGATCCCCCGCGGTACACGCCCTCCTAATCCTGGTCCATGTGAGATCCTGGTCCACGTGAGATCCTGGTCCTCGTGAGATCCTGGTTCACGTGAGATCCTGGTTCTCGTAAGATCCTGGTCCTCGTGAGATCCTGGTTCACGTGAGATCCTGGTTCTCGTAAGATCCTGGTCCACGTGAGATCCTGGTCCACGTGAGATCCTGGTTCTCGTAAGATCCTGGTCCACGTGAGATCCTGGTCCTCGTGAGATCCTGGTCCACGTGAGATCCTGGTCCTCGTGAGATCCTGGTCAATGTGAGATCCTGGTTCCCGTGAGATCCTGGTTCACGTGAGATCCTGGTTCACGTGAGATCCTGGTCCTCGTGAGATCCTGGTTCACGTGAGATCCTGGTCCTCGTGAGATCCTGGTTCACGTGAGATCCTGGTCCTCGTGAGATCCTGGTCCACGTGAGATCCTGGTTCTCGTAAGATCCTGGTCCACGTGAGATCCTGGTCCTCGTGAGATCCTGGTCCACGTGAGATCCTGGTCCACGTTAGTTTGTTTTTCATTCATTTTCTTTATTATTGTCATGTTTCATGTTCATGCTCTCAGGGGGAATGTTCGAGCTTGTGTCTGGTGCAAACTTCCTGGGGGAGATCCTGGAGTGGGGGGGTTACGCTCTGGCCTCGTGGTCTTTACCCGCCACCGCCTTTGCCTTCTTCACCATGTGCTCCATCGGGCCCCGGGCCTTCCAGCACCACCGGTACTGACCTACTTTGGATGAGAGTGCATTGACTTTGGTGCTTTGGTGACGTCGTCCCCCCATTAAAACATGCTCTGATAATAGTTACATTAACATCACCAAGAACATCAGCTGTGATTAAATATGAATTCAGTTATTTGTCACATGTTGAAGTCTGGCTTCTGGTCTTGCAGGGACTACCAGAGGAGGTTTGAAGACTACCCTCGCTGCAGGAAGGCTCTGATTCCCTTCATCCTGTAGACAGAGAGAGAGGGGGAAAGAGAGAGAGAGGGTCCTCAGCTGGTCAGATAGAAAACCACCAAACAGTTCACGTCACGCTCGGATTACTCAGAGAGGGAACAGAGGACGAGGTCACGTGGAGAACTGGAGGTCTTTCAACGTCCACAAAGACCACATTCCTGAGAGGAGAGTCATTAGCGCGTGAACATGTTTCTTCGTGTTTTGGGCCGTAGATGCAGAGAGAGGGAAAGACGAGGGTTCTCCTGAGACCTGAAGAGGAGGGGGGTCTTCACCAGGTGACTCACGTCCCTGGTGTTGTCTCAGGCATTCTGTACGTAGGGGAGAACGTGCCACAACTGGTAGAAGATGTGTTTATGTTAACGGCGGCCTCATTTAAAGTTTCTGTAGTCTGAAGGCTGTGACGCGATGTCCACCAGGTCTGAGCACCGCAGTGTGAATGTGTATAGCATTCATCATCAGAAGTTAAAATAAAAGTGATTCTCTCTATTCTCATCATCCAGCTTGATTATTTTCGACAATAAAGTCACTGTAATGATCTAGGCTTTACTAATAACACATTGTGACACTGTAATATGGAGGACTAAAAGTGCCACAATTAAATAAATAAATACACCATTAAATAATTACTTAAATGTGTCAATTGAAATTAGAATTAAATACATAAATGTGTCATTAAATATGTCCTCAATTCAATTAAATTAGAATTAAATACATAAATGTATTTAATATGTCATTAAATATATCATTAAATATGTCATTAATTAATTAAAATACCAATTCATTTGATGTAAAATAGTTGTATAATTATTTCACTATTGACATTTACATTTCATGATCCTGCGTTGCGGTGCTTCATGAAATACGTAAACTGTCAAACTGACCCATCAAAGTCAGTGGGCGGGGCTAACGGGACTCTAGTCTGATCCGTTGCTTTGGTGGAAGTAGAGAACCTTGATAGAAACATGGAGGATCTCCGTGAACTTTGCAGGGAGTTGGTGGGAGACATTTTAAACTTAGCAGAGGATGTAGAAGCAGGACCTGCTGAACCAGAGGATGTAACTGGTGAAGCAGAGGAACTTATTAAAGTTGAGTAATTTCCGCACTTTCAGTAGCTCTGCATCTTAGCTCGTTACCAACTTACCAACTTTTGATGGGTCAGTTTGACAGTTTACGTATTTCATGAAGCACCGCAACGCAGGATCATGAAATGTAAATGTCAATAGTGAAATAATTATACAACTATTTTACATCAAATGAATCGGTATTTGAATTAATGAATGACATTTAATGACATATTTAGTGACATATTTAGTGACATATTTAAGGATATATTTAATAACATATTTAATTACATATTTAATGACACATTTATGTATTTAATTCTAATTTGAATGAATTAAGGACCTCCATACTGTAACGCTATAATAACAGACGTGTTGAGCTGCTGTGTGATGCTTACTCCGCAGCAGCAGGGGGCGCCCGGCGCTACAAAGCCGCAGGAGCCCAATAGAACAAGAAGAAAAGTAGACCTACGTCACACAGCGTTACCATCCACAACAAACATGGCGGACGGTACGTGTATTGTTGACCATTCATTCCTTTTTCAACGTCTGTTTAATCGCGTTTTGCGTCTTTGCGGCACGTGTCTGGTCATCCCGAAGACCCGTGACTTGGTATCAAACGCGGGGGTGTATTTCTTACCTCGTTAGTGCGGTTTATTCACCGAACACGGAGCCTAAAAGTGATGCTAAGCTAGTTAGCCGCCGCCTGCGGGCAGCTCTCGTACAGCCGGTGCGGACTGTGATTGGCTGTCCGCGGACAAATGGTCCCGCTCACCTGCAATAATACAACTTCTTCCTCACAGTTAAATCACTTTTATTGGATATTTGTCTCTTTAATCAACACTGTCACTCCAGTAGTGTTTTTCCCGCGACGTTTATTCGTAAATGAGAGCCCGGATGTTGGTTGATTTGATTGATTCCGTAGTTTTAGACAACTGAAGGTCCGTTATTACGCGCCCGCATCTGTTGGTGAACTCGGCCATATTTAATCTAAAGATTAAACACTACGTCGTCGCTTGGGAGTTTCTCGATGTAAATATCAGGCAGTTTAAGGACGAAACACGCGCTGCTTCATGGATGATGAAGGAAAGTGAAAAGCGTCTCATTTGTCTTTCAGATCACACAGATGCAGACGCGTCCATGGAGGGACACACTCCAGTGAGTACCGGTACTATCATTGAGTATACTAAAGCGACCAATACTCACTATGTAGTACAATAATATATTAGCATTCCTGTTGCAGACCTGTGTTCACTTCTACGGTTTTGGAAACTTTATATAATCTGACATTAGCATATGACGTTCATTTATAATCTGAATATGTAACCAGTCATCTAATTTTTAAAAAGTAGACTATTAACTCTGATACGTAGCAGTGTTTCTCCTACCATCATAACAGCCCAATTGAAAAAGTGTGACCTTTGCCCCCAGGGGGCACCTAGCACTGTAGTATGTGAAGTACAGGTGTGGTCCAAAAGTGCTGTGTGTTCTTCTGGTGAATAAAGGTGATTCTTCCTGCAGGTGTCTGAGAATCCTCACGGGGAATACGGTGTGACAGAGAGCCTCCAGGTAACACACAAAACCACACACTCCTATATGTACACACAGGCCGTGTAGTGTGGAGGAGCCAGAGGTGGACTCCCAGCATGCTTTGCTCCCCAGAGGACGTTGGAGAACGAGAAGGCGGGCTCGGAGAAGATGTCCAAGCAGAAGGTGGATCTGCAGGCGCTGCCGACCCGGGCCTACCTGGACCAGACCGTGGTCCCGATCCTGCTGCAGGGTCTGTCGCTGCTCGCCAAGGACAGGTGGGTCGGGGGAGGGGACACGTGATGCTGCGTTCACGCCACGTCATTATTGCCGGCTAGGGGAAGGGGCTTATCTCCCATCAACCATTTGAACAAACATCCTTCCAGATATTGAGCTCAAAATAGAGCTGCGATTTATCACGGTTGAGTTAGTTCTTCCCTTTAAATGCTCTCTGATTGGCTGCAGAGACCAGAGTGTTAACAGTAGTCGGGGTAATCGATTCAAGGTGACTGAATACTCGTAGAGGTGGTTGTGTTTAAATAAAAGTGTTTCCTCTCGGTCCTCAGACCTCCAAACCCCATCGAGTACCTGGCGGCCTTCCTGCTGAAGAACAAGTCCCAGTTTGAGGACAGGAACTGAACCTTGACGTCTGTTCATAAACGGTTGCTTTTTATTTTCCACAATAAACATGTTGATGAAAGACGAGCTGCTCTTTATTATTTTATTTTTATAGTCAAACTAAACAGCAATATGATAATTATATTCACAACATAACACGTTTTTTTGCAGACATGAGGAACCTCGTAGAAATATTCAGCCCTGGTTCTTAAAACCTGAATAATGAAACAGGGTCTGTGGGTCCTCTCCTGATTCCTGTGAATATTTTATTTCCGGGTCTTGGGACGACAAACGCATCTCCAACGAGGGGTTGTAGGTTTGATCCCCGTCAGAGGTCACATGTAGCATGTGAACCATGTTGCATGTTGTTTGTTTTCACTTGAGTCAATTTATTGTCTGATCCTGGATCAGAAGAACAACATCTGGATGTGAGGGGCGGGGCTTAGAAATCAGCATTACAATTAGCTTGAACAAATCGCTACATAGGAATTTTAACTAGATTACATTTATGAAAAAGTCATCTTAATAATCATGTGGATCATTTGTAGAAGAATAATAAAGTTATTGATTAAATCCTCTCCCAGACCTCTTGCTCAACAACTTGCATCGTGTGTCAGGTCAGGTGACATACACTGGGCTGTGAGAGCCAATCGGGACAAAGAGGGTCTTTACAGGTTGTAAGTTGACTGACGCAGGAAAGCCGCCACAAAGCACGACATCATTTCCTGTCCTTCAGTGAACGCATCGAGTTCCCCGAACAGAAGACGGCCGCAGGAAGTCGTCTCTGATGTAACAGACGGGGAGGCGTGTTGGCAGGTGAGGTGGGCGGGGCTTTCTCTCAGATGTAAAACTGGTGAGCGGCCAGGTTGTCCATAAAGGGCTGAACCAGGAAGTCAGTGGAGAAGTAGAAGACTAGGCCGAAGGTGATGGAGATGGGCAGCGCGGGCAGAGCCTTCTTAAAGATGGCCAACAGCAGCAGAGTCAGGCACAGACCCTGAGAGGACAGGTGAAGGACAAGTGGGGGACAGAACACAGAATTAGAAGAATCCCACGTACATACCAGATTACATTACATGGTTCGGCATTATTGAAAAACTACAACTTACGATAAGAATAGCGACAAAGCAGGCCAGCGTCGTGTTCCAGTCTCCACCCGTCGCTGCAGCTTTGCCAACCAGAACGCTGTAAAAGATGAAGTCCCCGAGGCCGAGTTTCACTCCTCCTACAGACAGTGAACACACCATCAGCCCCCTAAAGACAGTGAACGCACCATCAGCCCCCTAAAGACAGTGAACGCACCTTTGGTCCCCCACTAACGCTGTGTTTTTCTACTCTGGTATTAAACCTCAAAGGGCCCATATTATGGAAAAATCACTTTTCTGGGATTTGGGATGTTATTGTGTCTCTGGTGCTTCCACACGCTTACAACCTTGGAAGCAAATCCATCCATGCTGTTTTGAGTGAGATACGAGTTTCTGAATTGATCCCCCTTCAGCCTCTGAACGGGCTGCTCAAAATCCTCAAGGTTTTCTACGTCACAAACCAAGATATTTGAATAATCCCACCCCCTCCCGTCCCCTTCTCCAATCACAGCCCGCATGCGCCGCTACCACGCCCCCCACCCAGTCAGCCGACCGCTACCGCCGAGTCTACAAGCTGTGGGCGTGGCCTAATGAGCTGCAGCTCATGAGCAGCAGAAAACAGCCACCCTGAAAGGGGCTGAAACAGAGGGAGCAACAATCGTTTCCTACAAGCGATTTCCAGCAAACAACTTCAGAAACATGTTTTCTGGAACTCAAAGACCTATTTTAACTTGTTGAAAAATAATCAAAATATGGCCCCTTTAAACTCACGGTCCTCCTCCAAGTCGTCTTCTGGAAACAATTGGGACTGTCGGTTCTCAGGCTCCGCCCCCCCGCTGCTCTGCTCCGCCTCCTCGTCTGTAAAACAATATGGCAAATTCACTAATTTAATACATTTTAAAAACACTTGAATGGCCAATTCAATTTAAACTCTAAAAATGCATTTTTATTGAGATGTTTGAATGCATGATTGCACTTAAATAACCAAAGTAACAAAGTATGCCGTTTTATTCTTTTAATTAGTATGGAAAATGGAAGTTAAATAAATTAGTAAGTAAAAATGCATTGACAGCAAGTGATTATATTATTTATTTTCTATTTGGTTTTTAATTTAACTAATGAATCGTCATTTAGTTTTGTTTAGAATGTATTTTTATAAATTAAACGTAATAAATCCAATACATATTTTTTAAGAGAATAAATGGTCATCCAGAGGAAGGATCCTATTCGGAGGACCATGAAGCTCATTTTTCTCTGTGGCAGCAAACAGGTGCTCGTGATGCCCGACCTGTTTCCTGTCCCGAGCGCTGCGCGTCCGGCGGGCTCGCCATCCCGACCGTCCACATCATGGCGGCTGAGCACAAACGGAGAGGAGGAGACGTGAGACCTCATCGTCTGCGTGGCAGAACCTCAGCTTGTTTTGACTTCAGAGTGACTCACAGGAGTAGATGAGCGCCGGAAAGATGGGCTCGTTGCGCTCCTGTAGCCGTCTCCACCAGCATCCGGAGAGGACCTTTGGGGGACAGGACGGCCACCAGATCTGCAACGCCACACACAACCACAGCAATGCATGATGGGAACCCAAACTTCAGCACGAAGGGATGTCACCGTGGTTCCTCACCGTAGACGGAGATGGACCCCAGGATGAGCCAGGCCGACCACTCGGGCAGGAACTTGATGAAGATGAGGGCCATGAGGGCGCTGATGAGGATCAGGTAGGCCTGCTGCAGCTGCAGGGGCCCCTTCCAATGGATGCAGATCATCCCCACCGCGCCGAAGTTCCAGATTAGCACTGCGACCGTTGGGTAGTCCACGGCCACGTTGTACGTCTTGAACACCTCGCTGGGGATCAGAGGAGGAGCACCAACGTGATGATAAGTTAAGCTACAGGTGAGGACAAGTAGGGCATTGTGGATAAAGAGCCGGACTCACGTCAGGTACATGAAGCTGAGCCAGAAGAGCAGCATGAGGGAGGACAGGATGAGCCAACCGTGGATGAACTAAAGAACACACAGTAGCAAGTCAGCAGCCATACACTGAGCATGTGGGGCTACATGAGGCCACATGAGGCCACGTGAGGGTACATTAGGCTACACGAGGGTACGTGGGGCTACACGAGGGTACGTGGGGCTACACGAGGGTATGTGGGGCTACACGAGGGTACGTGGGGCTACACGAGGGTACGTGGGGCTACATGAGGTTACATGGGGCTACACGAGGGTACGTGGGGCTACATGAGGTTACATGGGGCTACACGAGGGTACGTGGGGCTACACGAGGGTACGTGGGGCTACATGAGGTTACATGGGGCTACACAAGGGTACGTGGGGCTACACGAGGGTACGTGGGGCTACATGAGGTTACATGGGGCTACACGAGGGTACGTGGAGCTACATGAGGTTACATGGGGCTACATGAGGTTACATGGGGCTACACGAGGGTACGTGGAGCTACATGAGGTTACATGGGGCTACATGGGGCTACATGAGGGTACGTGGAGCTACACGAGGGTACATGGGGCTACACGAGGGTACGTGGGGCTACATGAGGTTACATGGGGCTACATGAAGCTACATGGGGCTACATAAGGGTACATGGGGCTACGTGAGGGTATATGGGGCTACATGGGAATATGTGAGGATACATGAGGCTACATGAAGCTACATGAGGCTACATGAGGGTACATGGGGCTACATGAAGCTACATGGGGCTACATGAGGGTACATGGGGCTACATGAGGGCACATGGGGGCACATGAAGCTACATGGGGCTACATGGGAATATGTGAGGATACATGAGGCTACATGAGGCTACATTAGGGTACATGGGGCTACATGAGGGTATATGGGGCTACATGAAGCTACATGGCGCTACATGAGGGTACATGAAGCTACATGAGGCTACATTAGGGTACATGGGGCTACATGAGGGTATATGGGGCTACATGAAGCTACATGGGGCTACATGAGGGTATATGGGGCTACATGGGAATATGTGATGATACATGAGGCTACATGAGGGTATATGGGGCTACATGAAGCTACATGGCGCTACATGAGGGTACATGAAGCTACATGGGGCTACATGAGGCTACATTAGGGTACATGGGGCTACATGAAGCTACATGGGGCTACATGAGGGTATATGGGGCTACATGGGAATATGTGAGGATACATGAGGCTACATGAGGGTATATGGGGCTACATGAGGCTACATGAAGCTACATGTGGCTACATGAGGTTACATGGGGCTACATGGGGCTACATGAAGCTACATGGGGCTACATAAGGGTACATGAGCTACATGAGGCTACATGAGGGTACATGGGGCTACATGGGGCTATATGAGGCTACATGAGGGTACATGGGGCTACATGAGGGCACATGGGGGCACATGAAGCTACATGGGGCTACATGGGAATATGTGAGGATACATGAGGCTACATTAGGGTACATGGGGCTACATGAGGGTATATGGGGCTACATGAAGCTACATGAGGGTACATGAAGCTACATGAGGCAACATTAGGGTACATGGGGCTACATGAGGGTATATGGGGCTACATGAAGCTACATGGGGCTACATGAGGGTATATGGGGCTACATGGGAATATGTGATGATACATGAGGCTACATGAGGGTATATGGGGCTACATGAAGCTACATGGCGCTACATGAGGGTACATGAAGCTACATGGGGCTACATGAGGCTACATTAGGGTACATGGGGCTACATGAGGGTATATGGGGCTACATGAGGCTACATGAAGCTACATGGGGCTACATGAGGGTATATGGGGCTACATGAGGCTACATGAAGCTACATGTGGCTACATGAGGGTATATGGGGCTACATGAAGCTACATGAGGCTACATGGGGCTACATGAGGTGGATATCATTTTAACCTTCCTCTTAACACTCCAGCATAACCCGCCTCCCGACTTGCCCCAACAGTCCCATCATGCACTGTTTCTCCTGCTCTATTCAGACACCCCCCCCCCCCCCCCCTCCCTGAGGTGGACGCTCTGACCTTGTAGCAGCGATACTTGTAGAGGACCACGAGGAAGATGGTCATGACCACGATGACGCTCGTCATGATGATGGTGTTCAGAACGGAGTTGAGGAGCCGGCGGCTGACGGAGCCTGTGTTCTCCGTGAATGGCGTGTAGATCCTACAGGGGAGGAAGGTTAGCTGAAAGCGGGAGGTTAGAACGGCGGTGAGCCGAAGAAGCGTGGGAACCTACAGCGTCTGGTTGGTCTTCTCCGTGTAGAAGCTGACCGACTTGATGGTGGCGACCACCACCAGCATGCAGACGGTGACGGGGATGAAGAGCATGATGACGTGCTTGGCTCCGTATTTCAGAGTCAGCTCCTCCTCGTCTACGTCCACCTCCTGATCCGAGCCGCCCTCCACGGGGGCCGTACCCGCCCTCCTGCTGACCCCAGACTGACCAGCAGAATCCCATTCAACACACCACCAACAAGCCGCATTTCTGATCCAGATTCCACAAAGAAAAACCTGACCTTTACCCTTTTGGTGGAGGGGTCAGGAGGGGGGTTTAGGGACGGGTCCGGTGTGTAGGAGGGTTGCGCCGGGTTCTCAGATGGGACCAACGCCGACCTCTCATCGTAGGAGTCCTCCTCGCTGTCCGAGGCGTTCATGGCGACTCCACGCGGGACTGACTGGAGATCGCAAGAACAACCGTGTGAGCACAGACGTGCTAAGCCCCTCCCCCCGCTACCGCCGCCCCCAGCTGGGCAGACTCCCATGACGGTCAGCTGATTAGGGATCAGCCCGTCAGCTGTTCTCTCTCCATGAATAGATATTGTTAAGTGTTTTGATGACCACGCTGAGCATCATGGGATATGTAGTTTAGTAGATTATTACTCTTCACTTTTCATCCTCATATGTGATATTCATATATTTACTAATACAAATGTTGGAGCTGTAGTTTTAAATCTTTTAAGTCTTACAGCAGCCTAAAGGAATAAATAACTCAAATTATTATTTTAGAATACATATAAGAAAAGATACATGTACTTGACATGAGAGTATTTATTGTCTTTTTATCCTTATCTTGGGTTTAATTCAGGTTACTGAGCAGAAACAATTCAAACTGCAATATGTTACTTAAATAGAGTAGAAATACTTTTTAATGGCTTCCTCAGAAAATCACAGTGATGACGGTCCGTGTACTTGATGGCCAACGGATTTTCGTTTTGAAAGGAAAAAAACAAAAATGAAAAACGGCCAGTTTCCTGATTCCCGTTAGTAAATAGGAAAACAAAAAACGATCTCGTTATCCGATTTTCTTTGATGCGGTACACATGTTTGGAAGTAGCCTACTACACGCACACCAGTTATCTCAGATCCACTACACGTAAAGGTTTCCTCAACGGCGATGCACGTCACCGCAATGGATAAATAACACGAGGGTGGGAATGCTGTGTCCGTGTCTGTGGCGCGCTGCTTGGGGCATTTGGCGCTCTGGTTTTTTGAAGTTTGCCCCGTAGTTCGAAAGCCGGTCGTCCCCATCTTCCCTTTTAATTTATTTCCTTAAATAAATGTTTTCATGCGTGGCTGTGATGTAGTGCTCACTTATAACATTGTAAACGCTGCGATGGATATGTGATGCGTTTTGTAGATTTTCAGCCATATGTTTGTGAATGTGTGACGTAACACCGGGTCACGAAAAAAATGAATGAGGAATAAGATTTATAAACCCGTATTTTAATTCCCGAGTTCCATCTACAAACACATCAAAGAAAATCGGATAACAAGATTGTTTTTGTTTTTCCGTTTTTTAATATCAAAACAAAAAACGAATAATGGGTTGTTTTCAGTTTTTCGTTTGTTTCCTTTCAAAACGAAAATCCGTTGGCCATCAAGTACACGGACCAATGACATGCATGTTGATGATATATATTCACACGTAATAGAACTAAAATAAGAATAGAAACATGTATTATATGGTATATAAATGGCATGTTGTAACACAGTGTGGCGTAATACACAGTGAAATAAAGTAACTGAGTGTGGTCACCCTGAGTGATTTTACTTTTAAAGTGAAGTACATGACGTCATCCGACCTCAAATCACTACATCCGGCCTGACAGTAAACAAACATATGACGTTACGTGTGTATCTATATTATATATATATATATATATATATATATATATATATAAATATATAATGTACATATGAGCAGTCTCTGAATGAACAGAACGAATCTGTTGACTGTTTCTAGAATCAAAGACATTTGTTTTCCAATGAACGCGTTCAGATGAACAGCTTGTACATGTGTAAATAAATGTATATATATATATACATACACACATATACATATATAGAGAGAGAAAGAGGTATGTGTACATATATACTCACGCAGTGACGGGTTACTCGACTTGCGCCGCAGCAACTGAGGCGAACCGCTCACAAAGTAAATACCGACGACAACCCGGAAGCAGGTCAGCTGACCAACACACCACGTGATCCGCGGGAGGACGTCATGGGATCACGCAGTGCTACGTTCCACTACATACGCTTTTATCCAAAGGGACGTGCAGTCTGCCACATCAGTTTTTACCAATATGAGTGTTATTTTTAAATGATTAACACTGTTACCTGGTAAGATAAAGGTACAAAAAGGTACAGGTAAGTCACGATGACGATGACGGGCCAACCCACCTTTCTAAATGAGAAGGTTCATACCTACGATAAAAGCCCATCGCTATGAAACACAACCAGTAGTCAATGTGCCAGCAGCCAGTTTAATGTGGAATTCATGCTACTTTGTTGAATTCGTGCATCTGTGAAGAGTCAATGCGAACAGTTATTCCCCTTGAAGACAGAACTTTATTTTGAAAGGACGGGCTCACGTAACAGGGTGAAAACGACACGTGTTGCTGAACTTCTAAGGACACTTAATAGCTGGTTGTCCTCTAAAAGCACACTCCGTGTTTTTAGGATACTTATAATCCCGCAGCTCTGTTCTCAGCGTCCCCCCCTCGTCTCCCCCCGCCGGACCGGAGGCAAGTCGACCTGCAGCGATGGCGGCCCCGGATCCGGACCCCGCTGCCGGCCCGGTGCCGATGAAGCTGTTCGCTGCCTGGGAGATGGAGCGGTGCTGCCCGAGCTGCGTCCCCAGGTGAGAGGAGGGGTGTCCGGCCGGAGGCGAAGGCGCTGCCCGCTGCGCGCCTGGAGCTCCGCGGGAGGTGCGACTCGTTATGGATGTAATCACGCACACCTTTTTTTATTATGGTCATTCGTATTATTTTAAGAAACCCCAATTTATCGTATTATTTTTTTAACTTTATAAATACTACTACTATTGTTTTAATTATTGTTATTACCACACTTTACTAGTGCTGCATTAGATGCGTCATGTGATTCTCACAGTGTT
This sequence comes from Apeltes quadracus, assembly GCA_021346845.1. Lineage (NCBI taxonomy): Eukaryota > Metazoa > Chordata > Actinopteri > Perciformes > Gasterosteidae > Apeltes > Apeltes quadracus. The sequence continues at coordinate 19,861,727 of CM037925.1, read as the reverse complement.
TCTGTCATTTCCTGCTGATCATCTCAGTTTGAATCCTTCAGAAGCAGGTCCACAAAGTGGCCTCAGTACAGCCGGGGTCAAGGGTCACCAAAGGAGAAGCTCCTCGCGCAATGTAATCAGTAGTCAGGGTCAATGCAGTGTGAGGAAAGCGAGCGGAGGGAGGACAGAGTCAGTCAGTGGGGGACACAGGCTCTGTGGATGAAGAAGCTGTTTGTGTGGCGGGAGGTCTTGGTCCTGATGGACCTCAGCCTTCTGCCACATGGAATGACCACAGACAGGTTCTGTCCGGGGTCAGAGGGGTCGAGGCTTCAGGGTCCTGGAGAGACGGCAGCGTCTTCAGGGAGGCGTTGAAGATGGCAGTGAACACCGGAGTGAATGATGTCTGTCACAAGAAGCTGAATCCCAGAGAGATCCAGTTGTCCCTAATCTTTCACCTGCTTGGTTCCAGAGGGATTAGCAGCCATGTGACCGCGGGGTTCCCCAATCAGAGATAATCCTCTTAAGGAGCCGAGTGGACTCCGCCGACCTGTTGCTGCCTGAGAATCAGATGCAGGTGTACATGTCGGTGTTCCTCAGGGATCCTTCCCAGGGCCACTTGAACCCAATGAAGGAAACAACCGGATCCTCTTCTTCTCTTACATTGAATAGCGTATAGGTTCAATTTAAAGACCTCAGCTGGTCTGGAGGTCGAGTGGGTGCTGATGCTCTGGTATGAGTCACCAGGACCTCCTCACCAACCTTTAAACACAGTTACTAACCACTCGTTTCCCTTCATTGGGCAACCTGACTGTGACTCGAGCTGAAGTCCGTCAGGACCACTGAGCTCCGTCACTCGTTACCACTGAATAAAGGCCCGGCGAAGTTCTCCTGTAGGAACACCAGCTGCTCTGCTAGAACGATCAGGAGAAGCCCCCCCATAGTAACATGCACAGGCAGAAGACCCTTTGTGTGCTGTGGCTGTCAGTGCTTCGTCTCTCGTGTCTCCAGGTTATGCAGTCTGACTCTGACCAGGCTGATGGTTCTCAAGGCGCTGGACAAAGAGATGAGCTCTGTCGTCATCGCTGTCAAGATGCAGGTGAGGACGAGAACGTCTTGTGTCTCTGGTTGTCCTCCGGGATCTGTTCTGCTTTTACTTTTAAACTGTCGGAGTCTCAGCTTATTCACCTTCTTTAGTCACATTTTTGCTGCTACTAATTATTGAGAGGTTGAGTTTATCAGTTATTTGTTCATTTCTTTAAATCTCATTCTCTGACCACTGAGGTAGTAATCAGGTGTAGAGACATAAACACTTGTCTTGTCCGTCCTTCAGGGCTCCAAAAGGACTTTGAGATCCAACGAGTACCTTCTTCCTCCGGGCGGCCTGATGGAAACAGAGCTGGAGCTCAGCTTCTCACTGCAGGTCACACATTTCATCATCCGTTAGTCAGCCAATCAGATTCTTTCCTTTTGATTCTGGATCAATATAGAAAATAGTTCTGATTGTGTGAGGTTTAACCTGACAGATTCATTTTGATGATGTTTGTTTGAAAGATTCTTACTCAACGCTGGTGTAAAATCATTAGACATCACATTTATTCACTAAAGTACCTGTTGTAGCACAGGTAGCACAGGAAGCACAGCTGGCACAGCTAGCACAGGTAGCACAGGTAGTACAGGTAGCACAGGAAGCACAGCTGGCACAGCTAGCACAGGTAGCACAGGTAGCACAGGAAGCACAGCTGGCACAGCTAGCACAGGTAGCAAAGCTTGCAAAGCTAGCACAGGTAGCACAGGAAGCACAGCTGGCACAGCTAGCACAGGTAGCACAGGAAGCACAGGAAGCACAGGTAGCACAGCTGGCACAGCTGGCACAGCTAGCACAGGTAGCACAGGTAGCACTGGAAGCACAGGAAGCACAGCTGGCACAGCTAGCACAGGTAGCACAGGTAGCACAGCTGGCACAGCTAGCACAGGTAGCACAGGAAGCACAGGAAGCACAGGTAGCACAGGTAGCACAGCTGGCACAGCTGGCACAGATAGGAGAGTCATGCATCAAGGCTGCTCTTATTCTCCGTCCTTCAGTATCCTCACTTCCTGAAGCGGGACGTGAACCGTCTGCTCGTGATGCTGCAGAGGAGGAAGAGGCACAAGAACCGAACCATCCTGGGCTACAAAACCTTGGCAGTCGGAGTCATCGACATGGCCGAGGTAGTGATGTTCTGACCTGCACACCTCGACTGTGACATCACACGTCATTTAGACCGACAACGAGTTACAGACACAAAGAACAAGAAACAAGTGCAATTTCATCCAATAAGCCGATTTATAGCTTGCTATAGATCAGGGGTGTCAAACTCATTTTAGGTTGGGCCAGATACTGCCCACTTTGATCTCCAGCGGGCCAGACCGTCCGGATGGTCCAGTGGGGGAGGGGGGCGGAGTTTGGCGCTAATGGTCTGGGGGAAGTGCCGCGCGTCATTTTCAAGCGGGCGCTGCTGGTTGGAGGGCCGCCGTGATGGAAAAGGTCGAACGCAGGGCTCCCCACACTTTTTCGGCTCACAAGCTATTTTTCACTCAACTTTTCAATGCAAGTCATGTCACGATTTACTCCCCCCGCCCCCCGCTCGGACAGTTCGTCTGCAATAACAATACGGAGCAACATGGCTGCGTACCGGCAGCGCAAAACCAAACGATATAACAAAACCACCCAACGAGCCTCTCTGTCAGAAGCGATCTGCCAATGGCAGGTGCTCTACCGGCACTGCGCTAGTGAATGACGTGTCCCCCTCACTCAGAGTGCGCCCCCAAGTGGAATCTTTAGGAACAGCAGCTACTTTTATAGAAATGCAATTTATGGCTTTTTGAAGTTCTCACAATAGCAAATTCATCCGGCGGGCCTTACTGGACTCCACCGGGGGCCGGATTTGGCCCGCGGGCCTTGAGTTTGACACCTATGCTATAGATGAACACATGAACACGCCCATGTTACCGTCGCCGTTGTGAGCATGTTAGCATTCAGCTCGTCTGCGTGCGTTTGTGTGTGTGTGTGTGTGTGTGTGTGTCCGTGTGCGTCTGTGTGTGTGTCCGTGTGCGTGTGTGTGTGTGCGTCTGCGTGCGCGTGTGTGTCTGTGTGTGTGCGTGTGTGTGTGTGTGTCCGTGTGCGTGTGTGTGTGTCCGTGTGTGTGCGTCTGCGTGCGCGTGTGTGTCTGTGTGTGTGTGTGTGCGTGTGCGTGTGTGTGTGTGTGCGTCTGCGTGCGCGTGTGTGTCTGTGTGTGTGCGCGTCCTGTCCCAGGTGCTGCAGCGTCCCACGCACAGAACCCACCTCCTGAGTCTCCGTAGCAGCCTCAGAGACGTTTCGATGTGCGCTGCAGAGCTGAGCGTCCGCTCCCTCAGCAGCCTGCCCGTCCACCAGGAGGACACGAGGGGTCACCACGGCAACAGGACCAAGGCCTCGGGTGAGGGGAGCGGGGACGTCCACCCGCCGTCTGTCCGGCCGCAGTTTAGGATTTGATTCCTACCGTATACGAACTAAAGTGTTCACTCAAGTTCTGTTCTGTGGTACAGTTCCAATGTTCTCACACTTTGTTAAACATTTTATTTGTGTTCTTTAAGACACTGTTTCAAGTCTGTGTTTGTACATCAGCAAGTTGTCTGTGCCAGTTGCCGTGGTAACATCAGCACCTGTAGCTGTAACTCTGACTCTACTTCTCTCTGGATTTATTCCCTCAGTAAACATTGTAAACATGAGTTTACATGAGTTCAGAGGACAGCAGCGGCATTAGGGAACGCTCACACCGTGTTAGGACTGTATGAGCTGAGCTCTTCCCCCACATGAACAGAGAGGCAACGATGACATAGAAGCAAACGCCACGTTATGCATGACGAGGAGGAGCTGGGGAGGTGTATGCATGACGAGGAGGAGCTGGGGAGGTGTATGCATGACGAGGAGGAGCTGGGGAGGTGTATGCATGACGAGGAGGAGCTGGGGAGGTGTATGCATGACGAGGAGGAGCTGGGGAGGTGTATGCATGACGAGGAGGAGCTGGGGAGGTGTATGCATGACGAGGAGGAGCTGGGGAGGTGTATGCATGACGAGGAGGAGCTGGGGAGGTGTATGCATGACGAGGAGGAGCTGGGGAGGTGTATGCATGACGAGGAGGAGCTGGGGAGGTGTATGCATGACGAGGAGGAGCTGGGGAGGTGGCGGGCGGCAGAGAAGCGAGCTGCAGGAGCAAAACTGAATCTGCTTTAAATAGGCGCCCTGTTTGAGTGTAGCCATTAGCGAGGGGGGGGGTTTGACCAGCTGGTGCGCTAATCCAGATCAGCTGATGCGGCTCAGCTGGAGCAGATCAGCTGATGAGACTGTGTGTGGGCCAATAGCGTAGCAGCGCCTTGACTACCTGACCTGCCAGAACTGACGCTGACGCTTAATTTAGTGGATTATAGTCCATGTACAGTCAAACAGACCATAAAGCAGGGGACGATTTAGGGCGGGGCTACACGCTGATTGACAGGTCGTCCCTTTGTCTTAATTACACTTAATTACACCAGGTAACACTTTCACATCGTTTTCACTTGATGAAAGGAAACTGCAGATGTCTTATTGAGCGTTCATTGTGTGTTGATGTGACAGATCACTCTTACCAGGAAAACTACGGGCAGGACGACAACGACAGCTTCTCCTCCGAACAGGAAGAAAGTGACGATGCCTGTCCTCTCCAGGTGATTGACAGCCCAGATTAGCTGCCTGACAACATGCACCAGTCTAACATTGCTCATGTGGAGGGGTGGGGGGGGTCAGTCAACATATAACACAATAACTAAAAGAAGGCACCCCTTTTTTTTCATTTAAATACCTGCATGGTAGAAAAGGGTATTTTATGCTCATTAATTGATGAAAACTAGGTCTGTCAACATAAACGTGTAAATCGATCAATGTGGCTGAGATTAAGACAGGAAGTAAACTGATGACCGTGCAAATGAAGCGGCCGCTAGCTACAGTCAGTTAGCAAGACGCTAGCTGGAGATGGAGAGAGCTTCTTGCATTGGAAGTAAAGCAAACAGATGTGTTTCAAATAATCCAATAAAGTACAGGCGTTCTAAAGTGATCACTCGTTTCTTGTTGGACTGTGTTAATATTGTCCTGCAGGTTCTGGACTCTGGTGATCGGGGGGCCGGGGAGGACCTGGACCTCCTGTGTGACAGCGGCCCGGAGGACAGCGACAGCATCCAGAACACGGCCAAACCCAAACTCAGGTCCGACACACACCACACAAGGTAGATTCAATAACAACGTGTGCACATCTGTACAACACCTGTATACCTGTATGACCAACAGGCCGTTCTTTGAGGAGGTTTCTCGTTCAGCCTCTCAGACTGAGATCGGGAGTCTCAGCGGTCAGAAGAGTCAACAGGAAGAAGGAGCTGCAGCTGTGAGTTCAGCTCAATGTGAACACCACATCATCATGGAGCCATCTATCTACCTCTGGATGCACACAGAGTGTACACCTGCTCTCTTTAGGTTGTGTCTCTGTTATCATTGACAGGGGACGGAGCTGCTGTCTTCAGAGTGTCTCAGAGCTCAAGGTGCCCAGTTCCCCAACGAGACCAAAGGAGTGAGTTTCAATCAGGACACACACACACACACAAACACACACACACACACACACACACACAAGTCAAGTGAGCATCGCCCCTGTAGCATTTTAAAGAACACACACTTCTTTTTCTCTCCACAGGAAGTTGAAGATAGTGTTGCCACGGGAACAGATGCAGGCCAAGCCGCCAAACTGTGTAAAACGGAGTCCCAAACACACCTGACACCGAGGTACATACGCAAACCAATCAGCGTGTAGCCCCGCCCTAAAGCGTCCCCTGCTTTATGGTCTGTTTGACTCCACATGGACCATAATTCACTAAATGAACATCATGCTGATTGAAGAAGACTTGAAACTAGAGACTGAGACCATAAGCTCATGTTTACAATGTTTACTGAGGGAATAAATCCAGAGAGAAGTAGAGTCATTTCCTCATAGACGTCTATGGGAGCAGAGGAGTCGCCCCCTGCTGGTCACTACAGAGAAGTAGAGTCATTTCCTCATAGACGTCTATGGGAGCAGAGGAGTCGCCCCCTGCTGGTCACTGCAGAGAAGTAGAGTCATTTCCTCATAGACGTCTATGGGAGCAGAGGAGTCGCCCCCTGCTGGTCACTACAGAGAAGTAGTCATTTCCTCATAGACGTCTATGGGAGCAGAGGAGTCGCCCCCTGCTGGTCACTACAGAGAAGTAGAGTCATTTCCTCACAGACGTCTATGGGAGCAAAGGAGTCGCCCCCTGCTGGTCACTACAGAGAAGTAGAGTCATTTCCTCATAGACGTCTATGGGAGCAGAGGAGTCGCCCCCTGCTGGTCACTACAGAGAAGTAGAGTAATTTCCTCATAGACGTCTATGGGAGCAGAGGAGTCGCCCCCTGCTGGTCACTACAGAGAAGTAGAGTCATTTCCTCATAGACGTCTATGGGAGCAGAGGAGTCGCCCCCTGCTGGTCACTACAGAGAAGTAGAGTCATTTCCTCATAGACGTCTATGGGAGCAGAGGAGTCGCCCCCTGCTGGTCACTACAGAGAAGTAGAGTCATTTCCTCATAGACGTCTATGGGAGCAGAGGAGTCGCCCCCTGCTGGTCACTACAGAGAAGTAGAGTCATTTCCTCATAGACTGTCTATGGGAGCAGAGGAGTCGCCCCCTGCTGGTCACTACAGAGAAGTAGAGTCATTTCCTCATAGACGTCTATGGGAGCAGAGGAGTCGCCCCCTGCTGGTCACTACAGAGAAGTAGAGTCATTTCCTCATAGACGTCTATGGGAGCAGAGGAGTCGCCCCCTGCTGGTCACTACAGAGAAGTAGAGTCATTTCCTCATAGACGTCTATGGGAGCAGAGGAGTCGCCCCCTGCTGGTCACTACTAGAGGATGGAGCTTAAGGACATGAAGCATTGGATTCACTTATCCGGATGTTGATAGCTGAAAGTAAGACAGGAAATCATCCATCCGTCTCTCTGCTCTCTTTGCAGTGAGACAGGAAGTCAGCTGTCTCGATATCCCTGGACCGTCTCCATTAAGGACAGACAGAATTTAAGATTGACAGGCAGAAGCAGCAGCGTGGAGAGTGAGACATCAACTGACTCCAGGATGCCTCCTCCACAGGCGAGACGGCCAGTTCAACATGAACATAATCACATTTTAATAGTATATCTTTCTGTTAACAGGTTTGGACCTGGTTTGATAGTCAGAATCGGGTCCAGTGGTTTTTGGATCATGTGTTCTTGTGTTCACACAGGAGGCCAGGAAATCGGTTCTGGATCAGCTGAACCACATCCTGTTTTCTGATGACCAGATTCCTGATTCCATCATCCTGATCAACATCAGAGACTGGCAGGGACAGGTCTCTCTGTCCGTGTGTCCCTCCCTGTCTCTCTGTCTCCCTGTTGGAACAGCGTGATGACGCAGCGTGTCTCCTGTGTGTCCTCAGTACCTGGCGGAGCTTCTCTTCGATCAGCCAATCGTCTGCACCGTCTCTTCCGCTGACGTTCAGGCCGCCTTCAGCGCCGCCATCAGCCGGATCCAGAGATTGTGAGAACCGGTTTCATTGATCTTCACATTCTCTGGGTCTGTGATGAGTTCACTGCCACAGAACAGACACGGGGACTCCTGCAGTGGTGCTGCGTGAAGATGGAGGTTTTCTGACACAACTGGAAGCACTTCCTGTCCACCAGCGACAGGAAGTGCTTCTTCCGCTTCGTGCTCTGTGGTTTCCGTGATTTGGGCTCAATCGGGCTGGTTCGCTTTGACGTGTGATCCAATGTGCTTCCCGCAGCTGTAACTGTAACTCCCAGACTCCGCCCATCCTGAAGGTGGTGGTGGGCGGAGACCAGAGCTACCTGAGCACCGTCCTCTGCTGCTTCGTGGAGCAGCTGGCCAGCAAAACGTCCGATTGGCTGAGCTACGTCCGCTTCCTCGTCCTCCCAGTTGGTGAGCAAGGCCTCCGATGTGCGAACCCCCCACCCCCAACAAGCCGTGACGCCTCCGTGCGTTTCTATCACCCAACAGCAGCCCACCCGCTGGCCAAGTACCTGGCTGCCCTGGACAGTAAATTCAACGCGCTGTTCATGGACAGCGGCTGGAAGGAGCTGTTTGGACGTGTGGAGTCACCTTCTCTTGGTATGGCTGACCTCTGACCTTTTTAGGGTCTCCATCAGACACACGTTTGGTGGTTCCTGTCTCCTTCAGATTGAGACATTGTCCTGTGTCTCGCGTCCCATGTTAAGACCTGTCAGATCCTTTGGGAGTGGCAGCTCGAGTGTCTCAGTACCTGAGTGGAGCTGCTGTTTCTCACCTGTGTCCCATCTCTGAGGCAATGCTCACCTGCAAACACAAGAGGTACCTTCCTCAGTGTGCCCCCACCCTAACCCCCACCCTAACCCCCACCCTAACCCCCCAACCCCCCAACCCCCGTGGTGTTCAGGTACCGAGAAAAACTCCACAGAAACAGAAAATAGGATGTAGAATGCAAAAAGATAAATAATGGCAATCTCTCAACTTCCTGTTCAACCAGGAACAACATTATATATAATTATATTAAGTACAGACTTATATATATATGTCTGTACTTCCTCCTCAGTCCGTACAATGCTCACATCCTGTTCAAGACGGTCAGGGCCTAAAGGCAGAAATCAGGGAGTCAACGTCCACTTTTTATAGAAACTCTAAAATAGAGACACACGAATAATTAAGTGAAAAGTGTTTAATCTGAATTCAGTGTGATTGTGGTTCCTCCACAGCCCTCTAGAAGACTCCTATCAGAAGTTTGTTCCCTTCATTGGGGTAAGACATTTGAACTGACCGGTGTGGAAAACGTCACAGGTTTAAGGAAAGGTGGTTAGGAGAGTTAGGGACAGGGAGGTGGAAGGAGCTCTGTGATGACATCAGGAGCATCTTCAGACTAGAGACCCACCTCTTCAGACTGTCCCTCCACTAGAGACACCAGCACACTGCAGCACTCACACTGACTCACAATGGATCCGATCTACAACCAGCTGCACGTCGGCTTATTGGATGAAAGTGCATTTTCTTGTTTCTTGTTCTTTCAGTTTGTTTCCTTGTGGTTGAAATGCACTGATTGTGAGTCGCTTTGGATAAAAGCGTCAGCTAAATGACATGTGATGTAATGTGATGTAATGTAATGTGATGTGATGTAATGTGATGTAATGTGATGTGATGTGATGTGATGTGATGTGATGTGATGTGATGTGATGTGATGTAATGTGATGTAATGTGATGTAATGTGATGTAATGTGATGTAATGTGATGTAATGTGATGTAATGTGATGTAATGTGATGTAATGTGATGTAATGTGATGTAATGTGATGTAATGTGATGTGATGTGATGTGATGTAATGTGATGTGATGTGATGTGATGTAATGTGATGTGATGTAATGTGATGTGATGTAATGTGATGTGATGTAATGTGATGTGATGTGATGTGATGTGATGTGATGTAATGTGATGTGATGTGATGTAATGTGATGTGATGTGATGTAATGTGATGTGATGTAATGTGATGTAATGTGATGTAATGTGATGTAATGTGATGTGATGTGATGTGATCTTTATGGAATCGACTCCACGTCCACTAAGCTACGTAGTCGTGATGGACGGACATGTTCATGTTGGTGACGTCAGTCCTACCAGACGGTTTAGAGCAGGGGTGTCAAACTCATTCTGGTCTGGGGGCCGCATACAACTTAATCGCATGTCAAGTGGGCCAGACCAATAAACTCATTCCAAAATTACATAGAACTAACAATAAGTCCACTTTCTTCTTTGTATTAGTGCAGAGAAGAAGTAAATTATAAAAATCTTTATATGCAATGAATTGTCCTTTTAATAAATATATTATCAACAACCTAAGAGTTTTTAAGAAAAGTAATGTGCAATTTCAACATTTTCACCCAGTTTAACATTTATTTAAGTGCATTATGCATAAAAACTGATCACAGTGATTGTGATTCACCTCCATGAACATGTGGGAAGAGGTCCATTTTTCTTGAAAAATCCGACATTGTGTCCACTTTTCAATTTCACTGAAGAGGGTGCCAGGGTCAACAGAAAATGCTGGTAAAGCGATAGACGTGAAACAGCGCCACTAGCGGACAATATAGGAACTGCAGATTTTATAGAAAATGAAATGTATTCTTATTTTTTTTCAATAATACAGATTAATCCCGCGGGCCAGACTGAACCACCTGGCGGGCCGTTTCCGGCCCGCGGGCCGTACGTTTGACACCCCTGGTTTAGAGTCTTGTTGCAATGGAGATCTCTTGTCACATGTTCTGTGTTTGTTGTCAGCTGGTGAAGGTCGGGATTGCGGAGCAGAACCTGAGGTCCATATCAGGTAGACCATTTATTTATTTTTGTGAAGTTTGCCGTATAAGATAAAAAACTGTAATAATAATAATAATAATAATAATAATTAAACTCGTGTCATAACATTCTGAATAAATTATAATGGTTTTACCCTGAACAATAATTGCATGTGTTGTTTGGCTCAATATATCATTATTTAATCTTTAACATGAGAAATTCATTAAATAATCTGAACGGATTGAAAAGAACACTGTAGTTTGATGACGAGCCTCTTCCTCCTCAGTTGACTCTGATGACATCACCTTTGGATCTCCTCCCTCCCAATCAGGAGCCCCGACCAGCATCACGTCCACGCCCCCCTCATCCCCCCCCACCAGGTACTTCCTGTTTCTTCTTGAAGGCTGTACAAATGTATCTTCATCTTCTGTCTCCTCCTCCTCTTCCTCCTCTTTGCAGCTGCCCGGTGGAGGTGATGGGGCTGCAGGTGGACTACTGGAGCAGCCCGGGGGGGGCAGGGGGAGGAGGGGAGCGAAGGAGGGAGGGGGGAGTGAAGAACACTCTGAAGAGCAACTTCCGCTGTCTGCAAGTATCAAGGATCAGCGGAGGAGAGCTTATGAGCATGACGGTGGTGACCAGGGAGAAGAACAAGAAAGGTGAGGAGGAAGAGACGAGGATGACGATGGTGATGATGAAGATGAGGATGATGATGTTGTGATAATGATGATGATGGTGGTGGTGATGATGATGATGATGGATGATGGTGATGATGATGAAGGGGCGGGGATGATGGTGGTGGTGATAATGATGATGATGTTGTGATAATGATGGTGATGACGATGATGATGATGATGGTTATGTGCCTCTCAGTCATGTTCCTCAGTAAGAAGATGAAGGAGGCGGAGTCGAGGAGTCAGCAGATTGAAGGGATCAGCAGACTGATCTGTACCTCCAAACACCAACACACACTGAGAGGTACACACACACACACACACGTGTTGTTAGTGTGTATCAGGTGTGTACATTGTGTACATTATGTGTCTTAGTCTCTATAGACGGAGTCGAGTGGAACGATGTCAAGTTCTTCCAGCTCGCTGCTCAATGGCCGACTCACGTCAAGCACTTTCCTGTTGGGATCTTTAGCTACAGCAAGCCCTAGCCCCCACCCAGCCCCCACCCAACCCCCACCCAACTCCGACACAAACCCCCACACTAACCACCACCCAACCCCCAAACAAACCAACACCCCAACCACCACCCAACTCCCAAACAAACCCCCACACTAACCACCACCCAACCCCCACCCAACTCCCAAACAAACCAACACCCCAACCACCACCCAACCCCCACCCAACTCCCACACAAACCCCCACACTAACCACCACCCAACCCCCAAACAAACCAACACCCCAACCACCACCCAACTCCCAAACAAACCCCCACACTAACCACCACCCAACCCCCACCCAACTCCCAAACAAACCAACACCCCAACCACCACCCAACCCCCACCCAACTCCCACACAAACCCCCACACTAACCACCACCCAACCCCCAAACAAACCAACACCCCAACCACCACCCAACTCCGAAACAAACCACCACACTAACCACCACCCAACCCCCACCCAACTCCCACAAACCCCACACTAACCACACCAACCCCAACAACCACCACCCAACCCCCACCCAACTCCCACACAAACCCCCACACTAACCACCACCCAACCCCCAAACAAACCACCACCCAACCCCCACCCAACTCCCAAACAAACTCCCCACACTAACCACCACCCAACCCCCACCCAACTCCCAAACAAACCCCCACACTAACCATGATAACTGTGGTAGAGGTTGTGAGTCATCAAGATGACTTGTGTGTTTTCTAGCGTTTGCGCTTAAACATCTTTCTACAACGTGTTTGAAACAATAAACAGAACCTTTGCATGGAATCTTTTTATGGTCTTAAAGTGTCATTTCCACAAAATCTCCATTTCACGCCACAAGCCAGCCACACCAGGAAAGACATTTAGAGAATATTATATTGAATACTACTACTAATAAAAAAGTCACAGTTAGGTTGTGACAAAAATAACAAATAAATGTAACTATCTTTTAAAAGTATTACATGGATGTAATATTACCCGCATAGTATTTCAGAAATATTTTATATTTTAGTACAATGGAAAAATACGAAAAACGAATATAGTCCAATATGTCAAATAATACCATAAAACATTCCTAGTACAGTATGTTGAAAAATGAAAAAATGATGTATTATGCTTCCACACATCTGAACATAATCATAGTGTATACTGTATAACCATGTGTCATTGAGACTCACTCATAAAGACAAAGACACTTTAATATCTGAAGAAAGGACACAGCTCTCATGTTCACATCATCCAATGGGCAGCTGCTGTTTCCAGACAGCCAATCATATGACAGAACATCATCCCTACGAATGCACACAAACACACAAACATTTCTCAAACGTGTCATTGTTCTCCGTAAGGACCTTGATCCTGGATCCGTTGTTTGATTTTCACTTTTAGAAGAACTGCATTTCAAACGCAATGCTGCCTCTGCGGTCGCCTCCAGCGCGAAAAGCCTCTCAGCTTTTAGTGAGAAGTCAAAAGCTGATAGATGAAGAAAGGAGCTATGTGAGGATGATGACGGTCCAGAGAAAAGATGTTTGGAACCTGTTAGACCTTAAAAGAACTTCTGTTCTGCTCTGTTGGTACATTAGAACCGGCTTCAGAGCTCAGAAAACTGATAAAAAATATTAAATATCCACCAGCGCTACATCTAGCTATGGTCAGGAATCGTATGTGTACGTACCTATATATTCATATATATAATTCTATAACTTTATGTAACGTTTTGGAACCAAACAGGAGGCACTTTGAACAAATACCTTTTCACAAGCTGCAGGAACCTACTGGAACATGAAATCCATCAACTGTCACTAACTGACCTCAGACAAACAACAAAATCTATAGAAAGTGGACGAAACCCTCAGGAAAATGAACCTGTCACATTATGCAGGAACATATTGGAACTAATTAATGCATAAGTCATTAAAAGTTGTTTTGAATTTGTTAGACGTTTAGAGAATATGATAGTCGAGTAGAATATTATATTTTTAGGATTCAGGAACCTCAAACCCAGTTACAACCATTCAGAGTTCGTCCAGGTGTCCAGAGGCCCGTCAGAAGCTTTACTTCAGAAGGACCGCATCAAGTCACCTAAAGCTGTTAGAACCTTTGGATACCTTCATCCCTCTGAGACCAATAACACAAATCAAATGAACCAGAATCAGAATATGCAGGAACCTATTGGAACCCTTACAAGGCCCTGAAAACGTTTCATCAAGAACCTGTTAGAGCCCTCGGGGACCCCACAGCAGCAGAGCTTTCAGAAGCCTTTGACGTGGCAGTAGGCCTCCAACGAGGAGAAGACAATGTACATCAACCACAGGCTGAAGAACAGGCAGGTGGTGAGGATTTTGGGGACTCTGGGTCCGCCAAGCTCTCCGCCGATCTCGGGCCGCCGGCGGTAGAGGAGCACGGCAATGCAGATGAAGGCGAAGATGGTGAAGAGCGTGACGGAGAAGGCCAGCGTGCCCGGGTCAACCTTGAACTGCTGGCCCTTGGAGTAGTGGTAGACGGCGGCAATGGACCAGGCCACGCCAATACCCAGGAAGACGTTGACAGCGTTGCTACCCGTCACATTGCCGATGGAGGCGTCGGCATACTGGTCCTGGATGGCTGCCACCTTACTGGCAAAGGTGTCTGAGGGAGGGAGAAGGTGGAGACGGTTGCCTTTGTTTGAGATGTATCAAGTGGATTGGACTGCTGTACTGATTGGTGTCTGACAAAGGTTCACAAGTCTTGATTAGTCCTCCTCCGCCTGTGTAGAAGTGGGAAGTAATACCTCAACTTTAGCTTGGAGGTTTCTAAAAGAAGGTCTGTGTCACAAACTGAAGGTCTGGGGTTCAAGAGACGTGTTTGTTTACCAGAAAAACATCTTGGCATTATTGACAATGTTAGATTTGTTTTCTTAATGTTAGAAACGTCAGGATATCAAAACCATATCTCATCTTGATGAATCTGTCTCTTATTAATTATGGAAGGGAAGGTAAACCAGTTCCCCTGAAGAGAGTAAACAAATCCAGGTTATTGATCCTGCTTAAACACACCTGTAATATTGGGTGTACTCAAAGTGTTTCTGTTTAATCAGGGTTCATAACTGGTGTTAACCTGAAAGTTAGGTCTTACTCTGGCTAAAAGGGATGCAGACTCTACATCATTTTGTTTTACCAACCTCATCAGCCAAACGTAAGTAAAGAATTGTATGTAATTGAGTCAGACCTGGTACAGATGTGCCCAATGCTACGAACACCACAGCCGTGACGGAGTCTTTGAGGCCGACGGTGCAGCCGAAATGCGACGCCAAGTCACCGAATGAACGCCGTCAGAAGGCCGATGACGGAGATGGAGACGACGAAGCAGGCCCAGCCGTTGAAGTAGTCCGTTGGAGGAACTAAAGCAAATAGAAGCTTCCAGAAGACAGTGAGGAAGTGCATAACATAGTCGAAACAGGAGGGAAGCTTCTCCTCGCCACACTCATCATAATCATCATCATCACCACCTGGGCAGGAGAGGAAGGCAGAGAGCCAGGAGTCAACACTGATTCACGTTTAAAGCATGTACTGGTTTGGCTCAGGGGAAGTTCTTACCAGAGCTCACTGTGATGGCCTCCACAAACTGCTCCCTCCAGCTGTTGGTCCCGATCACCAGAGCCAGGTTGGTCTTCTTCAGGAGTTTATCCACGGTGCTCTGAAAGACCACAGTGGAGCACCAAGGTCACATTAGAGAGGCCTTGCAACAAGTCGGACCGTGTTGTTCAGATTAATTAAACCTAGTTTGGTACTAATTATGAAATGAGATGAACAGAAACTGAGGCAACCTTGAACTCGTACGACTCCTCAATGACGACCTCTAGTTTGAAGTGCTCGCCCAGCGTCGGTCGACCCATCTCTGCAATCCTCCTCTCCTCCTTCTCCTTCTTGGTCAAAACCTCCTCCCCCCCCTCATCTGAGGGAGAGAGGATGTCATGAATGTCATGAAACAGTGAGAGTAGAGTGTACCTGGCAGACGGATAGCAGGGCGGATGAAGGAATGAGATGAGCAATGGACCTTGAGACCGACGTACCTGCGATGCTGATGATGGCCGAGGGGGCCGGGTGATCTCGTCCTTGGACCTTCCTGTAGACGTCTCTGCCTGACCAGGGAACCAGAAGAAACTGATGTCAACAACAAACCAGAGAAGATCTTGATAACTAAACCTCAACAAGAACCAGATGCGAGAGCATATTCAACCTCTGCATGAACCAGAGAACAATGTCGTCATGCATGTAACAAACCTGACATAATAAATAAAAGCCATTATTTCCCCTCAGAGGTCAGAGGTTGAGTTACTCATACTTCCTAATTCCTTCTCCTTGACCTCAATGGGAAAAGGCAGAAGGCCAAGTAACAATGTGATCAATGAAAACGGTTGGTTTTAGTTTCTTATTCACTCAGTTTACTTCTTGACTTTGTTCCGTTTGTCCGTGTGAAAACACTGTAAAGGACCTGTTTCCACTAATGAGAGGAGTTACACCAAACAGGACAACTCCGATTCCCAGGAAGACTTCTGTATCATTTCACTACGAATGAGACAATGCTGAGGAAAGGTTCGTGTTCACCCACCTGTTTTGACGAATCCACCTGAAAGGATAGAAAACATGAAACAAGAGGTCAGAGTGGGTTTGACTGTCGTTTATCATTTCACAGGTGTTAAGAATGAGGCAAACAGCAGGACAGAAAAGGAAAAAGCAGCTTACCAACTTCCTGAAGCAACACAGCTGAAGAGAAGAAACAGAGCAAACCAGAGAGAAAAAAGAAGCAAGGAGTCAAAAAGAGGAGCTCAGATCTTCTGAACATTTGGTCCTGATATCACAAAGAATACGACAACGGGAGCGCTCAAAGGAACACAACGTGCAGCAGGAAAACTACCGGACGAAGCATCACTGCCTTTGTCACAGCACGGGGGGTTTAGTGTTAAAGTCAGAGCATGCTTAATCTGGACCAGCCTGAACCAACACGGCTCATGTAACAGAAGACCACAGTCCTCCAATCACGTCCCCATGTGGACGGGAGACGAGACGGATAAGCTCTAAATAGAACGGTGGTGATGATTCAATCCTGAAACAAGCGACAGCAGCTGGAGAGAAGCGGACAGAAGCAGGAAGGTGGATGAAGGGAAGCTGATGTGTCTCCTCACACCTGTCCATCTCCTCTGGTCCCAACACGGCTCCTGCAGCTCTATGGAGAAGCTGGCCTGCTTATCGTACTCGTCACGGTCAATTACTCTAACTGCTATGGTCTTCCTGCGGACGACAGAGTAAGTGGGGGGGGTCAGGGGTCATGCGTTAGTTCACCAACAGACACACTCAGACACACTTGTGGAGGCCCACGGACGGCATCCGACGGGACTCCGTTGTCATGGTGCTCGAGTCACCGTGGCAACAGGGATGAGCTCACCTCATGTGGCCGGCAGGGAGGAGCCTAACGGTCATTAAATGGTCAATTCAGCACGGCCTCCTGTCATGTACATGTAGGTGTTTGATGTCTGGCCGAAGCAGGAGTCATTTAAATAGCTCATTTGGAAAACTAAAAGTCTGACTTTTGGACTTGAAAGTTTCCTCGTTGATCAATAGGAAACAAACAACCGAACAAGAGAAACCAACTATGTATCCCATGATGCCTGAGATAAAAAATGATGCAGATAAAACATTTATTTAGCTATTTTGTTTTATCTTCTCTTCAGTCAAAGGGTTTAACTAGACTCTTCCTCTCCTTGCCTGGTCTTACTTTCACAATAAGTTAATTTTTCCACTTTAGGAACAATCAGCTCTCAGGTTGTTTTCTTCACATTAAATAAATGTAAATGCGATCAAGCTGATTCAGAAGGAAATGAGAAGGTCCTCAACTGCAGCGTCTTTCTTCTGTGGTTCTGAGGTGATGCAGATTCTCCCTGTGAGGTCAGGAGGTGAGCTTGAGGTGACGGAGGTTAAAGGTAATGAGTGATGTGGGCGGGGTTACAGCACAGGGAAGGCGACGCCCCCACCTTTCCTCTCACTCATCTCCAGCAGCTGAGGCGCTCCGATCTCTAGGAAGAAGTTCTTGTTTTTCTCATATTCTTCATCATCGATTATATTGATCTGAATAGTTTTGCTGAAACAGAAAAAGACACAGAAAGGTTGCAGAAGGAGAAGTGTGCAGACGGCTGTAATGAGGAAACGAGGTGAGGAGAGACGACAGAGAGGCTGAGACATCTGACGGGACGCAGGAAGACGTGTTGCTGGGATTTTAATCCACATGTTTCATGAATACGTTCCATATCCGTACGTA
Source organism: Apeltes quadracus (assembly GCA_021346845.1). Taxonomy (NCBI): domain Eukaryota; kingdom Metazoa; phylum Chordata; class Actinopteri; order Perciformes; family Gasterosteidae; genus Apeltes; species Apeltes quadracus. Next base: position 19,843,870 of record CM037925.1, on the reverse strand, counting down.
GGAAACGGGGGGGCGCCACTTCATCGCCAGGCCGCACACACACGCGCCGGTATGAAAGGATAACAGATGCAAGTGTGAACAGGTTGTAAACATGCACTACGTCTGTTTCAGCTGCTGGTTCGTGACATGAAACCGAGACGCCGATGGATTGAAAGCAGTCAACCCACGTTTGGTTTGACGTCCCGATCGTAACCAGCTGACGCAGAGAGACGTTTGTTTGGAGGCTGCAGAAGGCCTGATTGGACGGTGTGTGTGTGTGTGTGTGTGTGTGTGTGTGTGTGTGCAGGCCGGCGGCGTGGAAACAGAGCCGCCTCATGCGGTTGCATGTTTATTTAATGCGAGCAGCTTGGCGGTTTGGAGGTTTTCCCGTGATTCAGTTTGTAGATGGATTTGCTCCACAGAGAAGATTCTCCTGGTTGTAATATTCTAATAATATTCTAATATTCTAATAACTGACATGAAACACAAAGCGTTCTTATCGTGTTTCCCAGCATGCCGTGCTCTGCAGCAGGAATGCCCCCCCCTCCCCCGGTGGTCCACGAGAGGAACCGGCTGCACTCATCTGTCTTCTTCTGGACGATGAGCAGGATCGCTGCTCAACACAAGCCGGCCTAATAAGGAAGAGCTGCGTGATGTTTATCACACAGGACAGAGGACACGTGAGACGACCAACAGTTCTGTCGTGTTTAAATAAAGTTCTAAAGAAAGACTTTGGACCTTGAGGGTGACTTCCTTCCCTTACGTAGCGCCTGTGTTCCAGCAGGATGCTACACAGGCGAGCGGTAACCGGATTACATGAGGTGAAGCTCTGGTCACCTGGTCACACCTCACGGCAGCCATCCAGCATCCATAGATCACCACACAATGAGACTCTCTAGCTGTCAGTGTGGATCATCCATGATCAATAATCATAATCATGTTCACAGATCTATATTCTTGAACCCTTTTGTCTGATGATCCTCATCCGCACCACCAATAGATTATCAATGACGGTGTCTCGCTGTAACCTGGTGGCTCCATATACGGCTCCTCATTGATACGGCGACAGCAACCACTATTTATGCTCTGGAAATAAAACGTGTTGTCATTAAATTCCAACTGCCCTGCAGGAATGGAAAGAGTCTGTGAGTCTCAGTGAGGCCTGTAAACCTGACCGGAGGAGCAGATCCGGACAGACCCTGTTTGACTATTTGTTTTCTTTTCATCCTCTCGTTGTTGGACTGACTAACGGTCATTTTGCCTTCTTAGGAACAACATGAACTATAAGTCTCCCTCACTGTTAAGTTCATATTAGATGATTCTTTCCGACAACAGGAAGTTGTGTGTCACATGGTAACGTGTTTGGAGTTTTTTAAAGAATCTTCCCCCTTTCCCATCAAGATCCACCATAGCCCCTCCCACATATACTTTGGCCCCGCCCACAGAACCAACCGTGAGCTCTGTGTTTAAACTAACACACCAACCGGCTTCATCTGCGTAATTCATTGACTTTAGTGAATTGAGGGCTGTTTGTTTTGATTCCACTTTAGAGACAGAATCATCAGTCATCAAACAGTAAACAGATATGAGGTTCAAATACCCAGGATGCATAGCAGAGGAGTCACAGACCTGACACGGAAGATTTGTACTTACAATATCTCATCGTTCTCGAACTCCAGGACCCCGTGCGTGTCCTCAAAGTCCTCGCCGCCCCCCTTAGCTGTTCCCGCCGTGGTTTTGTACGGCACCGCCACGACGCCCCGAGCCCCTGAGGTCCGAACCACCCTCGCCTCCATCACCCCGACGCTCTCGCTCACGGTAAGCGTCGGACTCTCGAAGGTAAAGATCCCTGCATGGTCGTCGTCGAAGATGGTGACGGTGGCTGAGCACGGCAGGCCCAAACAGGCGGGGGGGTCCTGGTGGTTTGCCTTAGGCCCATCCCATGCCGGCGCCCTCTGATATGACCTTCACGTTGCTCAGGTGAACCAGGAAGTGCTCGTCCTCCTCGAAGATGTCATCATCGATGATGTCGATGCGGAGTTCCTTTTCGGTCTCGCCGGCCGTGAACACGATGGTTCCCTCGGTGAACCGGTAATCCGAGCCGGCGTTGGCGGTGCCGTCTTCGGTACGGTATTCCACCGAGATGGCACTCGTTGGGTCTCCGCCACGGCGCACGACATTCAGCGCCACCGTGCCGCAGTTCTCCAGACACTGGTAGGTGCAAGGGTCAAAGAAAACCTTGGTGGAGAAGTCGTTCAACGAAACCTCGGAGCAGATGTCGTGCCGGCCGGCCCTCTTGGCCTGGTCGGCGGCGTGCTTCTTCAAGACATTTCCGGCTCCCGTCAAGATCCTGGTGGCCTGACAGCGGTAGAAGGCCCGACTCTTCTGCTGCAGCGTCAGAACCTGGTAGTTCGCAAGCTCCGTCAACTGCTCCATGTCCTTCTCGGGGTGCTTCTGCTTCAGCTCCTTCAGGATGCGGGCCACCTCCCTGCGGGCCTCCTCCTCGTCTGGCTCCTTGAAACCGAACTCCGGCTCCTCTCTGCCGGCGGCGAGCATCCTCCCGTCCATCTCGATGTCGATTTTGGAGGGAAGCTCGGGTTCTCCCTCCGTCTCAATGATCATTCCCTTCTGCTTCCCCGCTCTGTACCGCTTGTGCATGTACTTGTAGAAAAGGAGCCGGCGGTCGGCGACATACGCGAATCCGACGCAAAGGGGGAAGAAGAAGAGTGTTACCAGACCCTCCCATATCTCCACCACGCCCGGAGAGAAGACGGCCAGGATCAGGTAGAGCCAGATGTACGCAAAGACGCTCCAGGCGGCGGTGACGAAGAACACCCGGAGGTGCTTGACCTTCCGGGTCTCCCCCTCTGGAATGACGGAAACACAGAAGCCGATGATGACGAACATGTTGAATGCGGCGCTGCCCACAATGGTGTTGGGGCCCAGCTCGCCGGCGTCGAAGTTGTGACCGCACACCTCCACCACCGACAGGAGGATCTCCGGCGCCGAGGAACCCAGCGCCATCAGGGTCAGGTTGGACACCGTCTCGTTCCAGACACGCACCGTGGCGGTGACCTTTTCCCCGTCGGGCTTCTTGATGGTGATCTGCCTCTCCTGGGAGGTGATGACCTCGATGGACGCCATGAAGCGATCGGCGAATGATGGACACGCCCAGGAACATATACGCCAGCCCCACGAAGTACACGGCGGCCCTGGCCAGGCGGTCGGCAAAGTCCGGGTTCTCCGGCTTCCACACGGGCAGGATGACGCCTTCCACGCAGACGCTGCCCCCCCCGCACCTGGTGCTGTTGGCGAGTGTGTCGTTGGAGGCGAAGGCCGAGGAACCCGCGAGTGCGGCTGAGATGACGGTGCACAGGAAGAGCAGCCGATAGGTGGAGAGCGGTGTTGAGGTCCCGGGTCGGCTCATAGTGACACCTGAAAGACACGTGAGGAGAGGAGTGAAACTGTATCTCTCTCTCTCTCTTTAAGTCTCATTAACATTAATAACCTTCTAACTCCCTTCTCTGCCTTCTGACGAAGCAGATTTTCATCAAGTCACTTCATCATCATATTAAAAAATGTATTGACCTCAACATAACACAATTGAGCAAAGACGTAGTAATAATTTGTATTATGTATTAGTATTATCGAGAGCATCCTCACTAACTGTGTCACAGACGGTCGTCCCTCCTGTCCTCCTCAGGCAGGCGCTTCAGGAGCTCACAGCTTTATTTATTTATTTATTTGTAATCTAGAATGATGTGAGGGTCTCGGGACGGAGGATGTTGCATGTGTACAGACTGTAAAGCCCTCCGAGGCAAATTTGTAATTTGCGATTTTGGGCTCTACAAAATAAAATGAATTGAATTGAATTAATCTGTATATACTGTTATTTAGCATGACACTTTCTGTTGCACTTCTGGTTGGATGTCAAACTGCATTTCGTTGCTCTGTACTTCTCTCAATAAAGTTGAATCTAATCTAATCTGAACTAACTTGTTGAAATTATTTCCCTAAAGAAAATGAAAAAACATTTCTAAGTGAGGACTTTAAATAGTTTTAAAGTATTATTCTGCAAGAATAAAACAAAGGTATATATCAATATAATAAAGCTTCTGTTTTTCAATTTGGAATGTATTTTGTCTTTAATTGTTTTATTCTCTGTATGGACCAATAACATATAACTAATACACACTGGCTTAATGTAGTAGTACATCAAATGTAGTAATTCCTCTGATGCAATATTATGAAATAACACAGTTATATCAAACAGAATATGAATTCTGAAAACCTACCTTCACTCTGACAGAACAAAAGCAGAAAAATGAATCTTAAAGCAAAACAAGAAGAGTTTTCCTTCTGTTCTTCTTCTTCTTCTGCAGTAGAACAACAGAAGGCTGCTGAGTGGAGACGAGAAACAGAAACAATAAGAGTGTGAAACCCTCAGACCCCCCCACCCCCCCCCCCCCACCCCTCCCCACCCCGCCCCCCCCCTCTCACCACCCTCCCCCCTCTCTCCACCCCCTCCTCTCTCTCTCTAATAATAATCATGGTAATATTCAATGTGACTAGGATGCTGTTTCCTTCTCACATCAAATTTATCTCGTCTCAACGACGTCCCAGGTCAAAATAGTATTACAATACACCAGAGTATTACTACAGTTTTATTAGTACACCACCACAGTATTACTACAATCCTATTTGTACATCACCAGAGTATTACTACAGTTCTATTAGTACACCACCACAGTATTACTACAATTCTATTAGTACATCACCAGAGTATTACTACAGTTCTATTAGTACACCACCACAGTACCACTACAGCTGTACAGTATTAGTACGCCACCGGGTTAAATACACCACCTCCAGCACACTGGATTCCACAGGACCTCCACCTGGTCTCTGCTGGACGGGCCGAGTGGAGCTTGTGGTCCCTCCTGCGAGCCGGTCCAGATGCAGAAGAGGAGCGTGAGCCGGCGGGGGGGCGGGGTGGGGGTGGGAGGGCTGCGTCCGATAGCGGCTCTAAATTTAACAGAAGCAGACGTGGCTCTAAACACGGGGGCTGCTTATCGTCCCTCTCCCAGCGGGCCGTGGCCATACAAGGATGTACGGGGCCCGGGGCCATCCAGCAGCTCCTTGTCCCGCCGACACGGGGGGAGATAACGGCTAACGCCTCCCCCCCAACCCCCGCCTCACACACACACACACGACATCTGTGTGACCTTCACTGCACCGACAAGGTGACATCCAGGGACCCGGGGAGGAACAGAAAGTCCGTAATGAACCTTCAGGTCTGAACCTTCAGGACCTTCAGACCAGGTCCAGAAGAACTCCAGCTACTGAACATCCAACACCTCTATGAGAACCAGTCTCAGTGAGTCCTGATCCTCTATGAGAACCAGTCTCAGTGAGTCCTGATCCTCTGTAAGAACCAGTCTCAGTGAGTCCTGATCCTCTGTAAGAACCAGTCTCTGCGAGTCTTGATCTTCTGTGAGAGTCTCAGTGAGTTGAGTCCTGATCCTCTATGAGAACCAGTCTCAGTGAGTCCTGATCCTCTATGACAACCAGTCTCAGTGAGTCCTGATCCTCTGTAAGAACCAGTCTCAGTGAGTCCTGATCCTCTGTAAGAACCAGTCTCTGCGAGTCTTGATCTTCTGTGAGAGTCTCAGTGAGTTGAGTCCTGATCCTCTATGAGAACCAGTCTCAGTGAGTCCTGATCCTCTATGACAACCAGTTTCAGTGAGTCCTGATCCTCTGTAAGAACCAGTCTCTGTGAGTCTTGATCCTCTGTGAGAGTCTCAGTGAGTTGAGTCCTGATCCTCTATGAGAACCAGTCTCTGCGAGTCTTGATCCTCTGTGAGAACCAGTCTCTGCGAGTCCTGATCTTCTACATCAGGACTCACTGAGACTTTACCAATTTGATAAAGTTAAGATAGAATAGTTAATTCTGACATTTTTTTAACCGCAAAGGTTACATGAAACTGCAGACTGTTGAAACAAGTTTCTACTTCACAGTGCACTTGTTCTCTCGTCCCACCTTGATGGCCTAACCTAACGAGTAACTTGGAGGGGATCTGTGTCGGAACCTTCTTGTCCTCCTACTACTGGAGTTCCTCAGGGTTCTGTCCTGGGTCCTCTCCTTTTCTCTCTTTACTCCAACTCTCTCGGCTCTGTCATTTGCTCGCACGGCTTCCTCTACCGCAGCTATGCCGATGACACCCAACTAATTCTCTCCTTCCCTCACTCGGCTCTCTGCCTGTCTGACGGACGTCTCTCAGTGGATCATCTGAAAATCAACCCCGACAAGACTGAGCTGCTTCTCTTTCCGGGAAACGACTCTCCTACCAGGACCTGACCGTCAACTTTGGCAATTCTGTGTTAACGCCGACTTTGACTGCTAAGAGCCTCGTGTGACGCTTGACAGCCAACTGACTCCAAACATCACAGAACATCACAGCGACAACACGATCCTGTAGCTACAAACTCAGGAGAACACAACCCCTCCTCACTCAGAAGGCAGCACAGGTACTGATTATATGATTTATTTATTCTGACAGAGCCAGTGGGCCATAAATAACACATTGTGAGACCAAAGCCGCTAGTCGTGATTGGCTGGCGGCCTGGACCTGGACATGCCTGCTCTACATGTCTCAGTTTAGTACTGATCATCTATATCAGGGGTATTCAACTAAAATGTGAAAAGGTCCAGTTAGAGAAATGTCTAGAAGCAAAGGTCCGGAAGATCATAATGTGATTACTTAGTGTGATTAAATATGCCGTCCATTCTGCATTAAATGCTCTACTTTTGATGTCTATTTGTTCCTCATGTGTCTCACTCCCTTTTTCTCAAACGTCGCTATCTTACTTTTCGTCTTACCATCTTTTTATTTGTAATTTGCCGCTACTTCTCTCGTCTGTCCGCAGTATTGAGATAATATCATCGTCCGGCCTGTAATGCAAAGACTCGATTGGTCAAGTGGTATCACGTGTGGTGGTTTAACTTGAATGCTATTGGTCAGATGGGACGGCTTCTGGATCCGAAACTGGGGCCGCGGTGCGCCAGTTAGTGACCTCTGGCGTTGGACGTTGGTTAATAGCTAGTGTGAAATTAAATCATTGACATTGAACCTTCTCGGCCACCGTAGTACGCTTAATTCTTAACAGATTGGAACTTCATTGCACAACATGAGGCTAAATGTGATGTTTTAAATATCTGACATGTATTCATATTTTATCTAACAATTACCACTGTCCAAAGATTTTCAAAATTAAAAGGATATATTTGTGAATATATTTGCGTATTTAGCTGCGGACATGGCAACCCGCAAAACACGTGAACACCTACAGCCGGAAGCTCGGTATCAACAAAATTGAGCCACGTGACCTATCCGAGGCCATTTAAGCGGTCGGGTGTACGAGAGACAAAACGCAATTTATCGACAGATAAAACATAACATCATCATAGTTTGTGTTATATAACTATGTATAATCGACCATGGTAGTTTTCTGCTTTCCACCCCCTTCTGAATCATATATATGAGCGTGTACCGGATGTGACCCCTCGACCGATGACGCGATTGTCCGGAACTCGTTGATGTATCGTTCTTGACTCAAGACCCGGAAGCCAAAACTAGCTGTTACTTTACGGACGAAACCGCAAAACAGCCTCAAACTACACCATTAAGGTTCTGATTTGATTATAAACGACGTCACTATAGGAACGACATTCATCAGTCGAGGACTGACGTCATCGTAAGGCGCCTCGCGTACCGCTGCCGCCGCTGGCCTGCTTGTTTTTCAGCCATCTGGCTTGCTAACGTTAGCCGCTGATTAGCTTCCTGGCGATGGACGCGGCTCACAGCGGCGGTGTTGTGGCTGGATGTTTGCTCCTGTTCCTGCTGCTGCTGGCCGGCTGCGACGCGAGGATACACAAGCTCACCCTGCAGGTAAAGACGACCGCCCGAACTACAGGTGTGCTGCCTGGGGACCATAGACGTATAGTGTATATGTCTGTGCCTGGGGACGAGCTGCGCGGGCGGCATTCTACTGCTTAGTTAGCTCGTTCGCTAGCATTTAATTGGCTTTAGGAACGGTGGTCAGAAGGTTTAAGTGTGACGATCAGAAACTTGGTGAAAGTCATTAATGGCGCTGATGACGTGGCAGCGGCATCCTGTGACCTGCTGGCAGTGGAGAATGAATCCCACCTACATTTACTGCATCCAAGTGCACGCCTTCTGAGAGTTACTTTCATGTGTGTAACATCTGTATTACTTAACGTGAGATTCCAATGATGCATTTAAGATACAAGTTAAGTAATACAAGAGGATGCCTTGTCATGGGTTAAACTACCTCTAGTGTACAAAGGTATTCAAATGTGCTCCACTTATCATCGATGCTTCCACGTAAACAACACTGATAGTGATTCATCGATAAGCGATCGATTGTGTTGGTGGATGGTTTCTTTATTATTCTTTGTGCAAAGTAACAGCAAACAAATACAGTCTCTAAAGGTCATAGTACCCAAACATGGATTTAAAGGAAATCGATTGGCCCTGTTGTCATGGATACATCCAGCTGTTTGAGCAGCTTTAGAACCCATATTTCAGTAAAGTATCATTACCAGTACACTGTGCTAGTACTCCTACAGTGACGTGTCTGTGAGTACGTGCTGTAGGTGTTAAATGACAGACCGGTCCTCTGTCTCTTCCCAGAATGAAACTCGTTTTGTTGTTGACCTCAACACCTTTGGTTTCTACGGTAACGGGACCCTGGACGTCAACCTGCTGTCTCTGCGCCTCCCGGAGCAGCCGCTGAACTACAGCGCTCACCCCGTAAGCACCGTGTGTTTAGCTCTTTACTTTATTAAGCTCCAGATCGTGTTTGAGGGGATCCCTCTCATCACACACACACAACACACACACACACACACACACACACACACACACACACACACACGTGACTGGGAGTTGTGTTGATGGGGGAAACCCTCTGTGCAGGTGGGCTTCACCCTCTCGCGGTCCCGTGTCAACGGCGTGCTGTCCTACACGGTGAGTCTCCTGCATGACGCTCGTCAGTCCGTCTGGGCGCCGCTGACTGGTTGTGTTCTGTGAAACAGGCGGAGGAGACGGAGACGTGTCCTCTCACTGCTACCAAGTTCCCCAACAACGAGCCTCTCATCTTCTTTCTCCTGGACTTCAACATGTGCAGGTGTGTGTCTGTGTGTGTGTGTGTGCGCCATTGGCGTGTTACTACGGACTCATTTAATGTGTGTGTGTGTGTTTAGTGTCCATGTGAGAGCTGTGGGCGACCAGGACAACGTCCTGGAAGCAAAGATTAAGACGCCGGAAGGTCAGTGTCTCTTTACTGCTTCTCTGCTGCTACGTCCTCCTGATTGGTCAGTCTGTGTGACGTCATCCTCTTCGCCACATCCAGAACATTTTTTAGAAGAGGCACCGTATCCCATCTAAACGTCACTACTGTCCCTTTAAAGAGCCGCAGGAGTGATGTCATTGTAATAACGTCTGTACTTGCTTCCTGTAGCTGCTGCCACAGCCGTCAAACCAGCGCCGCAGGACGGCCTGAAGCACAAGGAGCAGGAACCCACGTCTGTGGCTCCTGACCCACAGATACAGGTAGGAGGCGCCATGTCCCGAGTGTCCCGAGTGTCCCGAGTGTCCCGAGTGTCCCGAGTGTCCCGAGTGTCCCGAGTGTCCCGAGTGTCCCGAGTGTCCCGAGTGTCCCGAGTGTCCGACCGCCGGGCTGAAGCCCAGTTGTGACGTTCTGATCGTCTCTGCTTTCAGCTGCAGAAGCTCAAACAAGTCACCTTGGCTCTGGACAAAACCAACGGCTCCTACAGCTTCAGCGTAAGCCGCCGCTCTCCCCGCTCTGCGTCATGTGACGTGCTGTTTGCTGTGTTGTACCGACGTGTCGACCCCCCCACAGTTCCACCTGGTGGTCGGCGCGCTGGCGGAGGGTCTATACACCCTCAAGTTCCACTACTGCAGGAACCGGGTCCCCGGGATGAAGCTGCCGTACTCGCTGGCCGTAAGTACCCGCCTGTGTCCCAACACGTGCGCACGCTCGGGTGTGCACATGTTCTCTGTCACCTCCACCTGCGCCCTCGCAGGTGGAGGTGACAGAGAAGAACCCGGGCGGCTTCCTGTCGGCGGCAGAGATCCCCCTCTCTCGCCTCTACATCGCCATGGCGGGGGTCTTCTTCGTGGCGGCGATGGTCTGGATCTACACGCTCATGAAGCACAGGTATGTGTGTGCCCACGAGGAGGAGGAGGAGGAGGAGGAGGAGGAGGAGGAGGTGTGTAGCGTTAGCTTAGCATGGAGCCGCTCTTTGTCCTGCAGGTACAGCGTGTTTAAGATCCACTGGCTGATGGCAGCGCTGGCCTTCACCAAGTCCACGTCCCTCGTCTTCCACAGTGTGAGTACGCACCATCCGTCCTCTGCAGATACACACCTACATTCACCATGTGAGTGCGTTCCTTTAGTGAATCTCTCTGTCCCTGTCTCTCTGTCCCCGTCTCTCCCTCTCAGATCAACTACCACTTCATCAACACTGAGGGGCATCCCATCGAGGGCTGGGCCGTCATGTACTACATCACCCACCTGTAGGTACCTGTCCTCCAGCGTCCCGCTGCGCCGTAACGTCCACTGAGGACGTCTGTGTGTCTCCTCCCAGGCTGAAGGGGGCGCTGCTCTTCATCACGCTGGCGCTCATCGGTACCGGCTGGGCCTTCGTCAAGTACATCCTGTCTGACAAGGAGAAGAAGATCTTCATGATTGTCATCCCACTGCAGGTGTGTGTGTGTGTGTGTGTGTGTGTGTGTGTGTGTGGATCAGTTTTGGTGACCCGCCTTCCTCTCGTCCTTCAGGTTCTGGCCAACGTGGCCTTCATCATCATCGAGTCCACGGAGGAAGGCACCAGCGAGTACTACCTGTGGAAGGAGATCCTCTTCCTGGTCGACCTCATCTGCTGTGGAGCGATCCTGTTCCCCGTCGTCTGGTGTGTGTGTGTGTTCATACCGTGAGAAAGAAACGTTCTGTGTGTTTGCCTCTCGTTCACAAACGTGCTGTTGGTCCTCAGGTCTATCCGTCATCTCCAGGAGGCGTCCAGCACCGACGGGAAAGGTCAGAAGCTGAGCCTCCTTACGCAGCGGCTGTGAGGAGCCTCAGGCGCTCATTCCTCTCCTCTCTTCTCTTCCAGCTGCCGTGAACTTGGAGAAGCTGAAGCTCTTCCGGCATTATTACGTGATGGTAAGAGATGGTTGTCGTTGATGGTGGTGATGATGATGATGAAGCCCTGACGTCTTACTGTCCTCCTCAGATCGTGTGCTACATCTACTTCACCAGGATCATCGCCATCCTGCTCAAGGTCACCATGCCCTTTCAGTGGCAGTGGTGCTACGAGGTGAGATCCACATGGTCCTGGTTGTTTGATGCTAACACTAGCCGATGCTAACCCCCCCCCCCATCACCAGTTCCTGGTGGAGGTTTCCACTCTGGTCTTCTTCGTGCTGACGGGCTACAAGTTCCGTCCAGCCTCCAACAACCCGTATCTGCAGCTTCCTCAGGACGAGGAGGACGTGGAGATGGACGAAGTGTAAGTTCATCTCCTTCAGATCCATCAGATAAGCAGTCGATCAGTCGCACAGTATAATTGATCCCCCCCCACCTCTGCAGAGTGACGGAGTCAGGCGCCATGGAAGGAATCTCCAAAGTCAAGAAGACGTGTAACGGACGAGAGCGGCAGAAAGAGTCCACTCTGTGAACGACCAGCTGACCCTTATTTATTCTTCTGTGGGACTCGAGACCCCAGGTCACCTGGTACACAGGGAGGGGGGGGGGGGGGGTGGAAGTTCTCTCCATCACATCACCCCCCCCCCCCCGACAGAGCTCCTTCACAAACTCTGGTGGTCGTGTCTGCTATGCAACAGAAAGACAAGCAGATTTCCTCCCCACATTTATATCGTTTGAGTGTTTGAGTGTGTCTGTATAAGTGTGTGTGTGTGTGTTGTAGTGGTGTGTGTGTGTGTGTGTGTGTCTGTATGAGAGTGAGTGTGTGTGTGTGTGTGAGAGAGATCGATTACACGGCAGCCTGTTCTCAGGTCAATGGCTAACTCATAAATATCTTTACCTATAAATGTAAAATGTGGCAGCGTGTCATCAGCTCTGGATTTTAATTCAACCCCCCCCTCCCCCCCTCCGTGTAACCTGATACCTTGTGACGTGAATTCAACATTTTTCTCTTGTGCAGCAATGCGACCATTAGCGTAGCTTAGCTTGGCTAGCTCACTAGCTTAGCCACATCCCAGAAGCACCGGCGTCGTCTCTGACTTCCTTTTACTGGACAGACATTTGATTGACACGTCTCTCTTGTACATATTTTAGTTTTACAACACGTTCCTGTGGCAAAGGGGGCGGGGCTTAGCTTCTCCACCATTGTGTATGGCTGAGACCCTTCCCATCACCCCTCGAATCCACCTTTTGACCTTCGTGCTCTTGATGTGAAGCTTATTTTCTGACTTGTTGGTGGAGGAGCCTTTCTGTAAATACTTCAGAGACGTTTCATTGATTCCTGGAGGAAGAGGAGAGGAGGAGGAGGAAGCAGCGGAGGTCATGTTGTGTTCGATGTCTGAAGGAGCATCACAATAAAACGCTGCTGTTCTGGAAAACTGTCAGAAAAGTTGTTTTTAATATTTTTCTGACCTGTTTTTCTTAACGAATCAGTTCATCTTTTCTCATGAGTTGTTTTTTTTTCTTGATGCTGAGTTTATTAAACATGGTGTGAAACAATAAAACCTCAGAATCCTTTCTTAAAGGCACACAATGCAACATATTTCAGCTAATGTGTTCCATACCGTTTTAGATGATTAAATGAGTCATACAGGGGTAATACCGCACTGGGGGGTCTGTAGGGGTAATACCGTATTAGGGGTCTGTAGGGGTAATACCATACTGGGGGTCTGTAGGGGTAATACCGTACTCTGGGTCTGTAGGGGTAATACCGTACTGGGGGTCTGTAGGGGTAATACCGTATTGGGGTCTGTAGGGGTAATACCATACTGGGGGTCTATAGGGGAAATACCGTATTAGGGGTCTGTAGGGGTAATACCGTACTGGGGGTCTGTAGGGGTAATACCGTACTGGGGGTCTGTAGGGGTAATACCGTACTGAGGGTCTGTAGGGGTAATACCGTATTAGGGGTCTGTAGGGGTAATACCCTACTGGGGGTCTGTAGGGGTAATACCGTATTAGGGGTCTGTAGGGGTAATACCGTACTGGGGGTCTGTAGGGGTAATACCGTACTCGGGGTCTGTAGGGGTAATACCGTATTAGGGGTCTGTAGGGGTAATACCGTACTGGGGGTCTGTAGGGGTAATACCGTACTCGGGGTCTGTAGGGGTAATATCGTACTGGGGGTCTGTAGGGGTAATACCGTATTAGGGGTCTGTAGGGGTAATACCGTACTGGAGGTCTGTAGAGGTAATACCGTATTAGGGGTCTGTAGGGGTAATACCGTATTGGGGTCTGTAGAGGTAATACCGTATTAGGGGTCTGTAGGGGTAATACCGTATTAGGGGTCTGTAGGGGTAATACCGTACTGGGGGTCTGTAGAGGTAATACCGTACTGGGGGTCTGTAGGGGTAATACCGTATTGGGGTCTGTAGGGGTAATACCATACTGGGGGTCTATAGGGGTAATACCGTACTGAGGGTCTGTAGGGGTAATACCGTTTTGGGGTCTGTAGGGGTAATACCGTACTGGGGGTCTGTAGGGGTAATACCGTACTGAGGGTCTGTAGGGGTAATACCATACTGGGGGTCTGTAGGGGTAATACCGTATTAGGGGTCTGTAGGGGTAATACCCTACTGGGGGCCTGTAGGGGAAATACCGTATTAGGGGTCTGTAGGGGTAATACCGTACTCTGGGTCTGTAGGGGTAATACCGTACTGGGGGTCTGTAGGGGTAATACCGTATTAGGGGTCTGTAGGGGTAATACCGTACTGGGGGTCTGTAGGGGTAATACCGTATTAGGGGTCTGTAGGGGAAATACCGTATTAGGAGTCTGTAGGGGTAATACCGTACTGGGGGTCTGTAGGGGTAATACCGTACTCGGGGTCTGTAGGGGAAATACCGTATTAGGGGTCTGTAGGGGTAATACCGTACTGGGGGTCTGTAGGGGTAATACCGTATTAGGGGTCTGTAGGGGTAATACCGTACTGGGGGTCTGTAGGGGTAATGCCGTACTCGGGGTCTGTAGGGGTAATATCGTACTGGGGGTCTGTAGGGGTAATACCGTACTGGGGGTCTGTAGGGGTAATACCGTATTAGGGGTCTGTAGGGGTAATACCGTACTGGGGGTCTGTAGGGGTAATGCCGTACTCGGGGTCTGTAGGGCTAATACCGTACTGGGGGTCTGTAGGGGTAATACCGTACTCGGGGTCTGTAGGGGAAATACCGTATTAGGGGTCTGTAGGGGTAATACCGTACTGGGGGTCTGTAGGGGTAATACCGTATTAGGGGTCTGTAGGGGTAATACCGTACTGGGGGTCTGTAGGGGTAATGCCGTACTCGGGGTCTGTAGGGGTAATATCGTACTGGGGGTCTGTAGGGGTAATACCGTACTGGGGGTCTGTAGGGGTAATACCGTATTAGGGGTCTGTAGGGGTAATACCGTACTGGGGGTCTGTAGGGGTAATGCCGTACTCGGGGTCTGTAGGGCTAATACCGTACTGGGGGTCTGTAGGGGTAATACCGTACTGGGGGTCGCCCCCACAGGCTCAGAAGTCTCGTCATCGCGAGTCGGTCGCTTTACGGCGAGAACTGCTGCACGCCGCAGTGAAAGGCAGGCTCGTAGCGCAGTGGCGATATTTGTGCAGTTATCATGGCGGAACCAGCGATAAACAGCGAAAGTCCACGAAAGAGGCGAGAAAGAGGAAAAGGGCTCTGCACAGAGACGACTCGTACACAAACATCGGGAAGCCTTTTCCCGAATGGCGAGAGCTCAAAGAGAAAGAAGGCTGCAAGGCTGAGCGTCTTTACGAAAGTGCACTTTCATTTTCGGCCTCTGGGGGGCGCCTCGCTGGGAAATCAACCCCGGTTGCATAGTGTGCCTTTAATTAAAGTTCTGTTTGATTAAACCGACTAATGTCCAGGAGATATCCAGGAGAGGAGCAGCATCTCGAAGCGTCTGGATGCTGAAGAGCATGTTTTTTTGATTTACACAACGCTTCTTAATGAATGGACGCTGTGTCCAGTATTTATTTGTTTTATTTAAAGTTATTTCATTTGAAGTGAAACAAACATTTGGTTTAGACTGAAGAGACACAAAGAACCAGCTGAATCTGATCATTTATGTGTGTGTGTGTGTGTATAAGTGCGTCTGTATTCACCCTGTTTACTGCGACTCGATGACCTTCACATCCTGAGTAAACAGGGTCCAGCTGATTCGTCTCAGTATGAACACACGTTTATGTGTTAGAGAGCTCATCAAACATGTATGTATATATACATGAAGCATGGTTCCCAAACGTTCATTTCATTTCACAAAGCACCGTAATCCAACTTTCTGGCCTGGATACAAAACGCCGTGTGAGGAAAGTCGCCTGGTCATCGGCCTCATATACAGACATTTAAATATATACCAATATGTATGTTTGCAGAATCATCTTCCTTTAGCTTTAGAGAGCAGACTGCATCACGCAGACTGCAGCCCCCCCCCCCCCTCACTGCAGTCCGTCCAGGGTGCAGCAGACTGCAGCGTCCCTCCTTCATTCCTCCTCACGCACGCTGCCGGGACCATGTGAGTACTGCAGCTATTCTCCTCATCGTCACCCTGCATGTGTGTGTGTATATATACATGTATATATATATATGTTTATATACATATATGTACATATATATACACATATATGTATATATATGAAGATATAATCCTAATAGAAGCTAGTAACTGCTTTAGTGGAGTCTGGTTCGGCTCGTAGAACCTTTGTCTTCTGTTTCTGGTCTTTAAAGAACCGATGAGACACATTGAGCGGTTCACAGATGCAGTTTGCTGTTGACCTCAAAACGTCTTTGATGTTGAGAGCGGAGGATGATGAGGGTGATGAAGATGATGACGAAGCAGATCTCTCTCTGTCTTTGCGCCACATTTTGTTGCATGCTCGACCTCACAAAGCTTTATAAGATCTTTAAAAATAGTTCCTTTATATTCCTTCCTATTGAGTTTTTTTAGTTACTGAATTTCTTAAAGAATAAGATCTCACGTATGTATGTGGAAGTACTTCATTAGTAATACCACTGTGTAAAAGTACTATTAAAGTGTCAGTTATACTCTCACTATGATATTGATCGCGTGATCATCTCCCTCATGTTCTTTCATCTGTAATATTACATCATCATTTATCAAGGCATGTCAAAATAAAGTAGCGTAAAATGTTTGTTCACACAGAAACAAAAAGGATCTCAAATGGTTTCTGGAGATAAATGAGGGTCCACTGCTAGCAAGTATATATTACATTCAGAA
>CM037925.1:19699851-19822351 GCA_021346845.1 Apeltes quadracus | reverse complement strand
CTCGAGTACTATTTGAAGGTACTCAGGAAAACTAAGCTGACAGTCTCAATGTGATTACGCGTTTAATTTAACTTCTCAGCCATCTCGTAGATCTCATCGACCCTTTCAAAGAAGGTTTTTGGAGTTCAAACTCTTTCAGGCAACTGTTTCATTTTGGGCTGTACAAATGAATTACATTCAATCTCAAATCCTAATTGGGATTAATACTTCATGGGGGGGCAGCATTGTGTACGCTGTAACAGTAGTATACTGTACGTATATCACCGTACCAGTGTGTAAAGTAAAGTCAAATGATTCATCTACCTCCACGATCCTGTTCTTCTGCGGCTCGTTGACCTTCCCGGCGAGGCAGCAGCGGGTCAGAGCGTTGTGGATGATGAACTTGTTGGACTTGAAGCTCGGTTCTTTGAAGAGTTTTGGACCTGCAGACACAGATGGACTCGTGACTGCCAGCCTGCCGGCGCCCTCGTCCTCCTCCGGCCAATGGCAGTGCACCGTTGTACCTGTGTACTCCGGCGCAGGCGGCGTTCCATTGGAACCGCCCTCCCAGTCTTCTGCACTCCGATTGGCCAGTTTACTTTGCGTCACACATCTTGAAGGTGAATCAGGGCGGCTGTTGAGGAACATCAATAAATGAACCAAAAGGACGTCGCGGCAACAGTCTGAAGCCTGTTACAGCTAGCATGCGGCTACGCTAATGTTAGCCCAGCGCTGTATTAGCATGACCTTCATGTACTATCATTTGGGAGACGAGGAATTTATGTACCAAATTTTGTAAAAATCGCTCCAGTGGTTGTCGAGGTTTTTGGCGCCTGGGCTAAAGAGACACACCTGAGCGTAGAGAGCTCACCTGTGGGATCTGTTTCCGGGCTCCTGCGTGGCTGCCAGGTTGAGGGAGGAGTTAGAGTAGACTTTGGTCAACTTCGAGGCTGGAGAAACAAATGTCAGGCCCTTAAAACCGCTTTGAAACCTTCTCAACTCAGACGTACGGTCATTAATAATCTACCGGCGGTTCCCCTGGAGGGGCTCAGGGACAGCTGCGTCTGCTCCCTCGTCACGCTGCGAGGACGGGGGCGGGGCTTCTTGGCGGAAGATCGTCCTTGACTGGCTGATTTCTGCTGAAGTACTTTGTCCAAGTCCTCCATCACCCTGAGTTGGTGGCGCCGTGCGTACTCCACCTGCGTGAAAGCTCCCCTCCGCACGGGTGTGGCGGGCGGCGTGGGGGAGGGGGAGGTCACTCCTGCAGGAGGCGTACTGTCTGCAGATCCTGGTCTGGAACCAAAAGGTTACACATATCTGGGCTTTTAGATGAATAAGGAACCTTGTAAGCACTCATGGACGTGTGAGGTACCTGTTTTCCCTTTCTTGCTCATTCCACTGTCTCCTCTTCCTCAACTCCTCAGTTCTCTTCTGCTGTTTTTCCAGCAGCAGAGCTCTACGCTGGGCCATCTCCCCTTCACTACGCGCCTCCTCCTGCAACACAAGGTCACACACCAACGGTCACGACACGATGGAGGTGCACAGAAGCCTTTGGGTTTCCCCTGCAGCGCCTCACCTGAAAGAAGAACCCGACCCCTCCTCTCTCCGCCGGCTCGTTCTGCCGTCGGCTCGGCTCCAGAGTTTCGGCCTCTCTTGTCGGTTCTCCTTCGATGTCGTGCTGTTCCGTTGTCGCATCCAGCTGCTCGAGGGGGTCTAAAGGTTCTGCCGCGAGTCCTCCGACAGGTTCCACAGCGGATTCCGTGTGGTCGCTCATGGAATCCGAGGAGAACTCCTGCCCCTCGTCAGTCGGTGCATCGCTGCCCCCCTCAGGCCTTCCGAGGGAAGAGGCCTCCATCAGGCTGCAGCGCTTCCCTTCACCTCCTGTGCTGAAGGCTGCAGAGATGGACTCGCTCCCGAAGGAGCACTCTGAAGGAGCGCCGGAGCTGCTTCCGCCAGCAGCCCACGCTCGATCTCGTCCCAGCTGCCCCCCCACAGCGTCCCCGTCCTCCAGCTCCAGGCTGAACTGGGTCGGGGTTTCGCTCGACGCCGTGTCCGAGGCGCTCTCCTCCGGCTGCGGCGCCGCGGCGGTCTGCGGCCGGTCTTGGGGAGTCCGAGGGCCGCCGATGCGAAAGGAGGAGGAGGTCTGAACCTGACACTTGCTGGGGGACACGCGGCGCAGGCGGGGCAGCGCGTCCACGTTATGGGTGGGGGCCAAGGTCCGGTGGAGCGGCGGGAACTTGAGTTCGGAGGGCCGTGGGTGCGGCGGCTGGGGGGCCCGCGGGGGCGTGGAGGAGGAAGAGGGGGGGATCTTTGTGCGAGGAGCCGGGCAGGAAGAGGAGAGGATGTTCTTTGGGGAGGTGGCAGAAGAACGAATGTGCGAGCGCAGCGACGGGGAGGAGGCCCCAGGAATCAGCCGGGCGTGACTGGGACTCCTCGCGGGCGTCTTGGTCGGCGTGTGAGGAGGCGTCTTGGCGGCGCGTCTCTGTGTTGGTTTGGGGGTGTTCTTCGGTGTGTTTGTGGGTCTCGGATCACTCATGAGCTGCTGTTGCTGTTCGGTTAGTTTCTGCATGTCCTTCTGAAGCGCCTGCAGAGCTTCACTCAGCTTCTGAACCACTTCACTGTACTCCACAAAGACGGCCTCGCCTCCCTCGCCTCCCTCGCCTCCCTCGCCTCCCTCGCCTCCCTCGCCTCCCTCGCCTCCCTCGCCTCCCTCGCCTCCCTTCTCCTTCTCTGCGCCGTTCTTACTGTCGATAGAGAAGGTGACCTGCTTCTCCAATCGGGGAGGATTCGGAACAGATGGCTTCCCTTTCTCCCTCTCCTCCTCCTGTTTCAGTTGCTCCTCCATGCAAGTGAGGCGTTCCTCCAGGCTGAGAAGCTCTTCCTCTCCTCGCTCTCTCTTCAGCTGAAGGAAAGCGCTTTTTCCCAGCCTCTGCCTGTGCTTGGCAAAGATGGCTTCGATGCGTCTCTTTTGGGCTTCAATGCTTCTCCGTTTCTCCTCCAGGCGAGCCCCCAGCTCCCGGGCCTCGGTGGAGGGCGTGTGTGGAGTTCCTGGGGTGGTCGGGGTCGGCGCGGAGGCCGCCTCCTCCCCGGGTGTAGCCGGATGTCTTCCTCTGCTGTCTCGTCGCTCTGCAAAGCTCGTCAGGCGCGGATTGTTGCCGCTGCTGTTGTTTCCCTGGCGACCGCTGCGGGGACGGACATTACCGGGCGCGTCCCGAGGAGTTTCGTCTGACGCGTCGGAGGAGTCGACGCTGCCGTCCCGCAGGACGGAGTCGTCGTCGCGCGACATGTCGGAGGCGGGTCCCGCCGGCTCCCTGGTCTCCGCCCTGGTTTGCTCTTCGGTGTCACGCGCCTGCAGGACGCCAGAGCGACAGGGAGCCGAGCTGCTCAGCACGGGTTCCTCCTCCGCGGGGCAGTGGAGGAAGAAACCCGCTGGGGCTCCTTCTGGACGTAGCCTGGGCTCCGGCCTCCCGCCCGACACTTCTGCACCTCCACCTTTCTGGCCCACTCTTCCCTTCCGCCGATCTTTGCCGCTCGGAGTGTGGACCGCCTGCAGCGCCTCCTCGATGGCGGGCAGCTCCCCCAGCGGCGTGCTTGGGCCGTAAGGAGCCCGCGAGGAGTTCTGCGATGGAGCGGAGGCGCTGACCGGCCGGCTGAGCTCCTCCGGAATGCTGTTCGGGAGGCGGGTCTTCCCTGCCGAGGTCGTCGCGGCGTCGCCGGCGGCGAGGCTGTCGATGCTAACGGAGCGAAAGAAAGAATCTATTGGGTTCCCCATGACAACGTCAACATCACTGTCCAGCCCAAACGGGATGCTGAAGGTCCCTGCGGACAGAGGACGACTGCAGGGAGGCGCATGGCGATGGAGGGACGCGGGACGAGACACGGAGACACGGAGACCACGGAAGCAAAAGAAAGAAGATTTCAAACAATGGAGATCAAATATGTTGCGACCGTCACAATAGTCATCACGACACGCATCGAAGTATAATCACCCCATTTGTTTCTTTGTCCAACTCTTGTTTTCTGGAAAGACGGATAAAGAAGTCACCAAATGGAGGACGATTTGCGGTTGAATGAGCGTTTCGTTTCTTACCTGGCGACACGGGGGAGCAGATGGGCACAAAGGGCTGTTTGAAGATGAAGGAAGGAAAACCACTGAAGCAGAAAGGTGAGTGGACAACTTTAATCAAAATGTCACAATGAAATACTTCACAATAATGTGCACGATATAAAAGGCTTTTATTCTCTACATTATATATATAATATTCAGGTAATATTCAGGTGTTTGCACCTGTTTCCGTTCACAGGACTCGCGCAGTCTAACAGCCCCGAGGCATCTGGAAGACATGGAGGCAGTTTCAGAGGAATCGTGTAAGTATGGAGCTCGTTAACGACAGGAAGTCACACACCTGTGAGGTCCAGGGGTTGGATGGGCTGAACGAAATCCGGCTTCTTCACTTCAAACCACTCCAGCAGCTCCGCCACGAAGCTCATGATGTTCAGCTGAGGGAGAGAGCGGAGGAGACCTGTCAATCAGCGTGTAGCCCCGCCCTAAAGCACCACCCCTTATGGTCTGTTAGAGACCTGTCAATCAGCGTGTAGCCCCGCCCTAGAGCACCACCCCTTATGGTCTGTTAGAGACCTGTCAATCAGCGTGTAGCCCCGCCCTAAAGCACCACCCCTTATGGTCTGTTAGAGACCTGTCAATCAGCGTGTAGCCCCGCCCTAGAGCACCACCCCTTATGGTCTGTTAGAGACCTGTCAATCAGCGTGTAGCCCCGCCCTAAAGCACCACCCCTTATGGTCTGTTAGAGACCTGTCAATCAGCGTGTAGCCCCGCCCTAAAGCACCACCCCTTATGGTCTGTTAGAGACCTGTCAATCAGCGTGTAGCCCCGCCCTAGAGCACCACCCCTTATGGTCTGTTAGAGACCTGTCAATCAGCGTGTAGCCCCGCCCTAAAGCACCACCCCTTATGGTCTGTTAGAGACCTGTCAATCAGCGTGTAGCCCCGCCCTAAAGCACCACCCCTTATGGTCTGTTAGAGACCTGTCAATCAGCGTGTAGCCCCGCCCTAAAGCACCACCCCTTATGGTCTGTTAGAGACCTGTCAATCAGCGTGTAGCCCCGCCCTAAAGCACCACCCCTTATGGTCTGTTAGAGACCTGTCAATCAGCGTGTAGCCCCGCCCTAAAGCACCACCCCTTATGGTCTGTTAGAGACCTGCATCATTCAAAGCATTCATTGTTGTTTCCACTTCTCCGTAAAGTGTCCACGGGGGGGGGTCTCACATGCAGGGCCGGGGGGGCGTACAGCAGGTCCTCCACAGCCAGGGGGCAGCAGCTCCGTAAGCTGCTGGCACAGAAGTCGGTGATGAGCTGCAGGTTGTAGAGGCTGTCAGACACCGACATGGTGTCCTTCAGACACACATCTGGAGAGCAGACAGATACTGAAACATTACCGAGAGACACAGTGTGTAGCAGCTACGGGGGTCCACAGCAACCTAAAATCACAACGCATGGACACGCTGCACTGCGACATGTTTAGTGACATGTTGCTCGTCTAGAAGCAATACAAATATATATTTTTACCTACACATATTAAATAAATAATAATGACGTCTAGCTGGAGAACACTACATGCAGGGGGAGGAGCTAGCTGGAGACTGTTAAGGGAGGATGATGGAGCATCATTTGAGCCTTTTAAACTGAGAATAAATATGTAAGCATGATGCGTGTATCATGCGTGTGCGTGTACCTTCCAGAGGCAGCAGGCCAGGGCAGTAGAAGTGCAGCGCTGCAGCTATCGCACAACCATTAGACAGGTCGCGGACCCCCGAGACCACGGGGAAGGTCGGGGTCAGCTTGGACTGCACCCTGTCCTTCCTGTAGCGGATCTACACGGAGGAGGGGGGAGGAAGAGGAGGAAGAGGAGAACAGGAGCTTACATTTATTATTATATTAATAAACGGAGGGATGCACTCGTCGTTTGTTTGGATTCATATCAGAAAATAAAATACAAACCTTCTGAGTGTAAAGATATTTAAGTTTAAAATAAAACATAAATCCCAAAGGACACTTGAAATGTTACATACACACACAGACAGACACACACATGTGTACAAAAATACTGTGCATATATATATATATATTTATATTATGTCGTCTAGTGTCATCACTAATGACATCACGTACGTTATCACATTTAAATCTAAATAAAAATCTCTCAGACTGAATCGTCTGTAATGTCAATACGTCTCCTGATCATCCTTAGGACAGTAAGACAGTCATAGGTCGGCGAGTTGGACAGGTGTGGCGATTGGTCAGATTTAGTCTGTTGCTACGGAGACCAAAGGGGTGGGGCTGGGGGTGAGAGAAGAGTATACGTACCACTGGAGGCTTATTCCCCGATTCCTTCAAACAAAAAGCGATAGCATGCTGGATGGAGGATGGCAGAGAGAGGGAGACAAGGGGGCCGTCACCATGGGAACCGCCACACCACAGTCACATGACACGTCTCAGGAGGAGGAGGGGCCAGAGAGGGGGAAGGTCAGAGGTGAGGAAGTTCATCAGTCAGTTGATCTCCCGCTTCGTTTGAGAATTGGATCACTTTTATATTTTATTGTTGTACTTCCTGCTCCCATCTTGCTCCTCCTCCTCCGTCCCTGGTTCTGGCTCTTGTTCTGGTTCTGTTTGGGCTTGGGCCCTGGTTCTGACCCTGACACTTGCTTTGGTTCTGGTTTCTGGCTCTCGTCCTGGCTCGGGTTCTTGTTCTTGTTCTGGTTTCTGGATTCTGGTTCAGGTTATTGTTCTAGCTGTTGTTTCTGGTTCTGGCTCTTGCTCTGGCTCTGGTTCTGGTTCTGGCTGTGGTTCAGGTCCTGCTTCTGGTTCTGATTCTGGCTGAGATGAAGCTGATGTCTGAATGTCCCTCATATGCTAACAACAATGTGCATTTATGGAGCATCAGGACGGGCTGAAGAGGACACTTACGGGGACGAGCTTCCAGTACCAGCGGTTGGATTGACACTGCCAGTGAGCAGGGCATGAAACGAGGGGGGGGGGAGAGAAGCAGAGCAAGTCCGGATTAGAAGGGAGACACACCGTCATGCGTGTGTGCGCGGGTGTGTGTGTGCGTCTGTGTGTCTGTGTGTGTGATTTACCGGGTCCTGGGCGGTTTGCAGGTCTGTGCAGGTCTGAGACTTGGTGGGCTCTTGTTCTTCGGTGGTTTCTCTCAGCTTGTGGTTCAACTGGAGGGAGTTGGAGGACAGGTTCAGCTCAAACTCTTACCTGCTGTTGGTTGCTACAACTAGTTAGCTAGCCAGCGCCTCTCTACAACTAGTTAGCTAGCTAAATCCTCTTCAGAGCTAGTGAGCAAACTAGCTCTTCTTATTTTCTGGAACCAGTGTAGAATGAAAGCATTGCAAGCTAGCTAATTAGCCACCCGCTAAATGAATTAAATGTAGTCTTTTATCCGCACTCTTTTCTTCATAGCGTGGTGAAGCTCATCAACACGGACAGATGCTGTGAAATGAGGTGGGACCAAGTGGAGGTCTCACCTTGTTGACCCAAAAGAGCAGAGCATTCTCCCACGGAGCCCCGGTGCCCATCTGCTCCGCTTCAGTCGACATCTTCACGCTGCCCACCGCCTCTCTGGCCACCAGCGTCATCAGAGTGTCGATCAGGGCGAGGTGGGCCTTCTGCGTCACAGGGACAGTTTGGTCTAAAGGATTCTGTCTCTGAAGGACATGAAGTGTGAGCTCTGCACATTGAAAGGTCTTTGTTAATAAAAACTGCTACATGATTGGTTGTTGCTTTCCTTCCTTTACTTGGACTCTGTGGTACGGACTCTGTGGTACGGACTATGTGGTACGGACTATGTGGTACTGACTCTGTGGTACGGACTATGTGGTACTGACTCTGTGGTACGGACTATGTGGTACTGACTCTGTGGTACGGACCCTGTGGTACGGACCCTGTGGTACGGACTATGTGGTACGGACCCTGTGGTACGGACTCTGTGGTACGGACTATGTGGTATGGACCCTGTGGTACGGACTATGTGGTATGGACCCTGTGGTACGGACTCTGTGGTACGGACTATGTGGTACTGACTCTGTGGTACGGACTCTGTGGTACGGACTATGTGGTACGGACCCTGTGGTACGGACCCTGTGGTACAGACTATGTGGTACGGACCCTGTGGTACGGACTCTGTGGTACGGACTATGTGGTATGGACCCTGTGGTACGGACCATGTGGTACGGACTATGTGGTACGGACCCTGTGGTACGGACTCTGTGGTACGGACTATGTGGTACTGACTCTGTGGTACGGACCCTGTGGTACGGACCCTGTGGTACGGACTATGTGGTACGGACCCTGTGGTACGGACTCTGTGGTACTGACTATGTGGTACGGACTCTGTGGTACTGACTCTGTGGTACGGACTCTGTGGTACGGACTATGTGGTACGGACCCTGTGGTACGGACCCTGTGGTACGGACTATGTGGTACGGACTATGTGGTACGGACCCTGTGGTACGGACTATGTGGTACGGACTATGTGGTACGGACCCTGTGGTACGGACTATGTGGTACGGACCCTGTGGTACGGACTCTGTGGTACGGACTATGTGGTACGGACCCTGTGGTACGGACCCTGTGGTACGGACTATGTGGTATGGACTACTATATATATGTTTCAAGAAGGGATTGGAAATCAAAGAACACACACACACCGTCTTAATGGGGACAAATCGTAGGTCGTCCTCGGTGACGTCTGCATCCTCAACCTTTGGAGTCAAACCTTTCTTAAAAAGGACCTGCAGCACGGAGTGGTCCGCTGGCAGGGAGACCCCGTGCGCCTGTGCCAGTAGGGCTTGGGCTCTGCAGTAGATCTCTGGCGACAGAAGCAGCTTGGAGACGGACGGCTTCAGGTGCTCTTGCTCATACTGGTCCTTGTAAAGAGGCTCCCGCAGCTCCACAGGCACGTTTTCTGAAAGAAAGGGAAGCGCATTAGGCACAATACCAGATGTAGGTCACCCTTGTCCATGTCAGCTCCACCTCGCAGCTCCACCTCGTAGCTCCAGTACGTAGCTCCACTACCTAGATCTACCGCGTAGGTGCATCAATAAGGTCTACTACGTTCCTTAAACTGACTTAGCCACTACTCAATGAATTACCATAAGAAATATGCAAAGCACCTACTGTATATAAGAAATAGACGTGGTTGTCTCATGCTGTATTGACGAAGACTAGAAACTAGAGATTAAGACCATGAACTCATGCTTGCAATGTTTTCATGACATGAAGCTTTTGGTTCTCCCCTCAGAACCCACGGTCTTCTCCTGGTTCATGTAGGGTTAGGGTTCTAGAAGGACAGAAGCACGTCTCAGTCGACTGTCGAGCAGATTTAATAATGCAGAGTTCGTCCACCGAGGGACGTTTTCCTGCAGATACATTGGAGACCAATGAGTCAACGACAAAGATCACCAAGATCCGCTTCCTCCTCTGGAGAAAGTCATTTTTCTCACTGTGGTGATAGGCAGTGGGGGGCGATGGTGGCGCATGGAGCAGAATCCTGGCTGCCTCATGGGCCCTGCCGAAGTGTCTCCGGTTGCAAGTTGCTCCCCGGGCAAAATGTATAAGCCATGGGTTAAAAGCGTCAGCTAAGTGACATGTGATGTAATAATGAAGTGACAGCGTCTGAGACGATGATGTCATCATCTGCATGAACAGAGAGAGAGTGCGTGTGATGCAGAAACACACACACTCCCCTCGCTGACCCGTCTCTCGAGTCAGGATGATTCTTCATCTCCTCACTCCTCTCCAGGACGCCGACACATCGAGCCAGCACTTCATGTCATGAAAGAGTGTGTGTGTGTGTGTGTGTGTGTGTGTGTGTGATACGCTTAAAGGAAACAGCACCGCCGTTGTTATGGAGACGGTGGAAAATTTGGTCCGGTTATCGTAAGCTACTCAGAAGAACTACTTGCCTCCTCACGTCCTCTACAACTTCTTCTTGACTGGTGAGAAAAGTAGAGGTAAGGTGGTAAGGAGAGTTCACGAGGAGTTAGGAGACATCTACTTTCAGGAAGCTCCTCTGAGATGCTGAGAGGAGTTCTGTATTTATTTACATACTATATACTTTATATAACTATATGAATACACACACACTACGTGATATATTAAGCGTTGTGAGTTTCACTGGACTGTGCAGAGGTTCCTTGTGTATTGATCAGTGATTATTGATTAATAATTAGCTGCAGACTTGTGCTTCTATAATATTAATCATGTGAGAAAATGAATGAGTGAAGCAGATGAATCTCCACTAACTCACAGCGACGCCTCCTTTGTCTAACAGACCTGTACGTCACCTTCATTGTACCGACACGCACGCGCTTCGGCACGGGCATGCGCGCGTAACACTGACACAGATACCGCGCGGTGCTCGTTCACATTCGGCCCTCGCAGACTGTGTCCAGGTGCTTTTGTTGCATCGCGGGGAGCAATAGACCATCATGCATCGCTCTCCTCGAGGAGCATCGCCGCGCACGACCCTCACACGCACGTTCGGGAGGATGAGGAGGATGAAACGGGAGGAGGATGAGGATGAGGAGGATGAGGAGGATGGACCAGCCTAACCCGGAGCTCTATGGCAGAGCTAGCGGGTGAATCATGAAGCACCCCGCCCAAGAAAGGAGCGGACACCGGGAGAGTCTCTACCTGCGGAGCCGTAGGACTTCGACAGCAGCCACCGGACGCTGGCACGGACCTTGGCCCGGTTGAAGTCGTACTGGTCCAGCGGCTGGATCTCCGGCACCGAGAAGGTCTTCTTCATCGCGCAGGGAAAGTCCACCATGGCCGCGCCGCGCTGCACGAAGGACGGTGGAGGGAGGGAGGGGGGGGGCGGGGGGGGGGGGGGCGGAGCCTGGGATGCAGACGATCACTGTAACATCATTCTCATAACCAGGGGCGTAGCAAGCTTTTCAAAAAGTGTGGGGGATGGATGTGATTTGTTTATTAACAATAAAACGATGAATACAATGACAGAAGCATACAAGGGGTATCACATACAATATATAAAAAGCTTCCTAGATACTAGAAGAGTATCAAAACACACTTAAAACACACAGAAAATAAGTCAAAACTAGACTTCCTAAAAATCGTTTTGCTTTCCAGTTCACTTACAGGACAAACAATGTCATCATTTCTCAGAATTTTCTCCTCAGACATGAATTTTGCTAGCTGCTGAACAATATCCCAATTAGCATTAGTCTAAAACACGAAATATTAAATCAAAAACCCTATACATGTCAACAAAAC
This sequence comes from Apeltes quadracus, assembly GCA_021346845.1. Taxonomy (NCBI): domain Eukaryota; kingdom Metazoa; phylum Chordata; class Actinopteri; order Perciformes; family Gasterosteidae; genus Apeltes; species Apeltes quadracus. The sequence continues at coordinate 19,811,052 of CM037925.1, read as the reverse complement.
ATAAACAAAACATCAAACACATATCAACCTTATTCAAAAACCTCCAAAGCATGAACACTCGTTCAAAGTACCTGTAAAATAACAATAATGCCTCCGTCCTCAGTACCAGCAGACAGATAAACCTAACACACGAAGAGAGGCGGGACTTAAGGCAGAAGAGCCAATCATCAGCCAGTCACACTGACAGCCGGTGTCACGTTTGAGAGGGAGGGGGTGAGGAGGCAGCCGCAGCCACAGAGCGGAGGAGCGACACTAGTGAGGCGTTTGTGCACAAACTGCGGGTGTTGAACCACCCACATCCACCACGCTCATAACACACAGACGGGTGATGATGCTTTTACAAACACGTGGTTACAAGTGCACATTTTGCACAAATGACATGCACAAAATTTAAGACAAAAAAACCCCCACTCGCCGGCTCCATGCGCACGTCCCACCCATGACGTCACACAGAAACAGACCCCCCCACACACACGAGTGAGTGTCAGTCACAATGGCCCTGCCTCCTCGAGTAAATCAGCAGCAGATCAATAAAATAAACTTTATGAATTAATACTACAGATGTTCCGATACCATTTATTCCCTCCCGATACCGATTCCGATATACGTCCAGTGAGTACCGGCCGATACCGAGTACCGATACCAGTGTCCCCTTAACTTTGGTAAATTTGTCGTGCTCTTAAGCGTGACGAGTCTTCAGATGTTTGATTAAGTTGCTGGTGTTGAAGTTTGCACTCGTGCCACCCCTCGAAATTGCTTCTTTGCACTTGTTGCATGTCGGCGTCTTACTGGTGGGAAAAGCCACTGTAAAGTACTGCCAAACCGCCGACATGATGCGCTAACGTTAGCTCCTGAGCTAATGTGCAAATGACAGAGAAGACAGCCCGAGCAGCACCGAGACCAACGGCCGTTTACAGTAGCGGTCACCGACCCGGATAAGCGGACCCGTAATAATAACAGTTCAAATCTAATGTGTTGTTCGGTACAGCGAACGTTGCCCGAGACGAGTGCCCGGATAGCGTTAGCTAGGTTCGTTTGCCATGCGTGACGTTCCACAAACCCGGTTCACGCTAGTAGAACGCTGGATCTCGCTAACGTTAGCGCCTGACGTTAGCTATCGCCCGCTCCTAAGCAAACATTAGCTCCTGACGTTAGCTGACGCCCGCTCCTAAGCAAACGTTAGCTCCTGACGTTAGCTGACGCCCGCTCCTGAGCTAGCATTAGCGCCTGACGTTAGCTTACGTCCGCTCCTGAGCAAACGTTAGCTTCGACCCTCTAAAACAGCAGCTGCTGAAGGCAGCACAGCGCAACTTTTTTTTAAAGCGGCGAAGAAACCGTGTCAGCGATGTCGGAGCTTTATATATATGTCAAGGGAGCTAACCAGTAAATGGATTCCTATTTCTATAAAAGTACGTGGTATCGGATCGGAGCCTGGACAGTACTCGCCGATACCCAATACCAGCATTTCGGCAGTATCGGAGGCTTTTCCGATACTAGTATCGGAGTCGGAACAACTCTAATTAGAAGGAGGTGACTTTATGAATATAGATGTGAGTCTATAGAGGATTAGAACCCCTCCTCTCTGCAGTGGAGGTGACTTTATGGATATAGATGTGAGTCTATAGAGGATTAGAACCCCTCCTCTCTGCAGTGGAGGTGACATTATGGATATAGATGTGAGTCTATAGAGGATTAGAACCCCTCCTCTCTGCAGTGGAGGTGACTTTATGGATATAGATGTGAGTCTATAGAGGATTAGAACCCCTCCTCTCTGCACGTTAACATGAGCGATCTGTAACTAAGCAACATACGTCATCAAATGTCACGGAGTAAAATGAAAAATGAATGATGATCCTTTATTGCTTTGCAGTTGGTCGACATGAACAGATTCAAACAGATTCACCTGCTGGATTTAATTAAGTTTGTAAACTGGAGCTTCTTGTTGTTCCTCCAACTTTTTTAATCCAACAAGACACCAAAAGTGTCCCAGAAGAACCCTGACCTTCTCTCTCTGTACGTAACCCGCAGGAAGTGAACATGGCAGCCTCCTGTCCGACTAAAGCACCAATATCCACAGCTACCATGTGACCACCAATAAGGTCAGCTGAGCGGATTGTGAGATGCGACTGTTGCATCATGGGAACAATCAGAGCTCTTCCTCTTTGGGATAAACATGGCAGATTTACAGGAACACACTTTAAATATAAAAATATCTCTATACACACACACTATATATATCTCCATTAAAAACATCTCATGAATGGTAATGAAACATGAATAAAAAGCCATAATGAAGACGGGTTGCCAGGTTTGTCTCAAGCAGACCACCATTTAGTTTTTGCTGACAGGAACTTTACAAATAAAATAAAACTGAAGAATAGAAGCTTAATGAAATATTAAGAACTAAATATCAAACTGAAATATTCTCAGATGATCTCCAGAGTATCAGAAGATCTTCCTCCTGGACCTCACGACACCAGGGAGAAGAACCAGAGACGATCAGAGACTTTGTGTGTCCGTAGTTCTTTAAACCAAAGCACAGGGACAGTCGGGTACGTCTGCAGCGTCCTGTCAGGCTTCTGAGGTGGTGGCGTCCTCTAATGAACGGAGGAGAAGAATCCCGTTGGTCTGATCCGTCGGCTCGGCACCGGGAGACTTATAGTTCTGAAGACAGGGAGGAGGATGAGGAGGAGAGAGAAGAGAAGAGAAGGTGAAGCCACCGAGGAAACCAGGAGCACCAGCAACACGAGGAAGAGGAGGATTGTGAGGTGAAACAGGAAGTAAAGAAGAGGTGTTGGTGTTCATTCAGTCGGACAGAGCAGAAGTCTTCCTGCGTCAGCACAGAGACATCAGAGGACACGAGGACCTTCTCATCACTCAAGAGAGCCGACGGAGGATGGAGGAAGCGGAGCGACCACGACACAACGTAGCCCTCAGAGGTGGAGGCCCAGACCTCTGACCTCTGACAGTCAGAAGATCAACATTGGGCCTAATCCCAATGCTCCTCTCCCCCAATAGCCCTCAATGTCCCCCCAATGTCCCCCCAATAGCCCTCAATGTCCCCCCAATAGCCCTCAATGTCCCCCCAATTCCTCCCCCCAATAGCCCTCAATGTCCCCCCAAGAAGACAGCGGATTCATTTGGTGTGTGTGTGTGTCAGGCCGTCGTCGTGGCAACCGTCTCCATCCCTCTGGCCCCACTGCCCTCGCTCGGTACCTCTTGCTCCATGGTGTGGAAGCGGACCCCTGAGCGGTCCGGCGGGTCGCCGTGGCGACGGCAGACGCAGCACAGGATGTCCCTGAAGGTCCGCCGCATGTCTTTGTCCCGGAAGGAGTAGATGATCGGGTTCACCAGCGAGTTGCACTCCGCCAGAACCAGGAAGTACTTCTCATAGGCCAGCACGTGTTGACTCTCCTCCAAGCCGTCCAGCAGCAGGATGACCAGGCCGGGCGTCCAACACAGCACGAAGCAGCCTGGGGGGGGGGGGGGGGGGGTCAGTGTGTGTGTATCACAGTGAACTGTCCTTTCTAACATTCAGGGGAACCAATAACAAGCAGTCTCACCTGACCTCATGGATACCAACTGGGTTCTACTCATTGGGGGGGGGGAGAATGTGAGGGCGAGTCGAGAGGTTTAGTCTGAACGATCGCGTTTCATTAACACCACACGCAAAATCAGGAGGCTCAGGAATGGACCCATGGACCCACACACACACACACACACACACACACACACACACACACACACACACACACACACACACACACACACACACACACACACACACACACACACACACACACACACACACACACACACACACACACACACACACACACACGTTCTCCACCCTTGAAGAGGTTTCTTTTCATCAGACCTGCAGTTTCTCAGATTTGACCATTGGTATTGTTATTATTCACATCATTACATTTGGCTAATGAACGAAAAAAAATTACTTAATATTATTTAATATTTATATCAAACGTGAAAATATGTGACCATTAAAGACGATAATATTTACTACTCTAGATTTGATTTTCATCTTTTCGATTAAAAATAGTTCATATTTGTGAGCATTAAAATAAATCCAATGTTCTTCTTTATTTTTATTCAATGTTATGATTATATATTTACCTTTTATTATAAAAGATAATTTCTTATGTTTATGCCTTTTCTGTTATGCAACTCTTGTCCACAATTAAATACTAAATAAAGGGTCACAAAACGGTTCTTATGTTACATTCTATCTACTAACTAGTGATTCAAAGTCTGTATAAATATTGGTGTATTTATTTCGGCTGCCCTCATCTGATTCTATTAGAGACCTGTCAATCAGCCTGTGGCCCCGCCCTAAAGCCTCCAGCGTGCCTGTGTGTGTGTGTGTGTGTGTGTGTGTGTGTGTGTGTGTGTGTGTGTGTGTGCACCTCCTCACCCAGGATCATGGAGACGGTCTTCATCAGGTTTAAGACGGTCTCGCGGTGTCTCCTCTGACTCGTGTGCTGGGACATCTGCTGGCTCATCTGCTGGCTCTTGTGCCTGACGTAGACGAAGATGCGGGTGTAGACGGCAACCATGACGGAGAAGGTCAAAAGGTTGAGGACGCACCAGAACACCAGGTAGCTGCGGCTGTACATCGGCGCCATGGTGGAGCAGTTTTCCAGGTCGCACAGGCAGTTCCAGCCCATCGTAGGGATGAGGCCCATGAGGATGGCCACCAGCCAGATGAGCACCATGACGACGAAGACGCGGCGTGTGCTCATCTTGCTGTGCAGCGTCATGTTGAAGATGGTCTGGTGGCGCTCAACGGCCACGGCCAGCAGGTTGAGGACGGAGGCCGTCAGGCTGGTGTCAATCAGGCCTTGCCGCACAAACCACCGGTACTTGGTCAGCTTGATGGTCCAGGGCCCGGTGTGGAACATCAGGTGGAGGTAGGAGACGCCTGCAGACCCCGTTAACCATTAGAGTGTAAATAAAGCTTCACCCTCCAGCACCATGGCAACATCCCCGATACATCTCTGATCATGTGACATTGTAATCAACCAACCGTAGATCAGATCAACAGGGGGAGGAGCTAGTAATGTTGGTAGGTAGTAATTGTAGGTAATGACTATGGGAGGTTCCCCTCAGTAACACTGTGATGCGTTCAGGCTCTGCTCTGTGAAAACCAGTGTTGTCTGAAGGTAAACCAACAGCAAAACATTTCATCAGCAGACGGAATAAAAACATCAATGATCTTCAGATCTTGCGTTTTTTTGTTGTCCGATGACATCACACTGATGTTGGAACTGTGTCATACGACTTCCCGCTGGTTTCATCTCCCAAATGCTGCTGATGTGTCTCAACATCTTCACTGATCTAATCTCCATAGAAAACAACAACCATCTGTTGTCCAGATGTGACACTGCATGACTCAGACAACAAACATCTCAGCTGGGTCAAATGCAAGACGACCTAAAGAGAGAGCGTACACATGACACTCCTCCATGGGAACCCTGATCCTACCTGAGAAGAGGTCTGCCACAGCCAGGTTCCCCAGCAGGTAGTAGATGGGGAAGTGAAAGCGTCGGTTCTTCAGAATGGAGCCGATGACCAGGAGGTTGGAGAAAATGACGATGAAGCACACAGTCATGCCCAAGGTTACGATGACGTAGTCGCGCTTCCGCCAGTGGTCACTAATGTTCTTGCCGCTGTGATCGTAGAAGAACCTGACGGAGCGGTTGTAGAAGCACCCCTCCAGGTCCTCGTTGTCGGTGTCCATGTCGGGGATCAGAGAGGCGTTGGAGAACAGAAGGAAGGGTCTACGTTGTCATCGGGCCTCTCTGGGGGGCAGCAGGTAGGTGGGACCATCAGATGTGGGGAGGTGGCCTCTCCCTTTGATCCTCGAGTCTCTGAGGAAACATCTAGAGTTGGTTAAGGACATCGGGAACCTTCGCTGGGCCCCGACTGCTGAATCCTGCGTTCTTTCTCGGTGGACCCTGCATGTTCTCTCCGGGGTTCTATCGCAGAACTCCAGCTTCCTCCTTGATTCCTCGACCCCGTATTGTGACGTCAGCATCGTATTATGACGTTAGCATACCGGGACGTGAGCATCGTGGCGTTAGCATATCATGACGTTAGTATATCGTGACGTCAGCACCGTGACGTTAGTACCGTGACATTAGCATCGTATTATGACGTTAGCATATCGTGCCGTTAGCATATCGTGACGTCAGCATTGTGGCGTTAGCATATCGAGACGTCAGGATCGTGACGTTAGCATCGTATTATGACGTTAGCATATTGTGACGTCAGCATATCGTGACGTTAGCATATCGTGACGTTAGCATATCGTAATGATCTGAAAAAGGTTTTTAGGACTTCTGACTCGCTCCTGCAGAATGTTTTTAGTTCATCCTCCGTCAGTGAAACCAGTTTGTGCATCGACCACGACCGAGCGCGTCCCGACACGACCTCCGAAAGTAACGTCACTCGTAAAAGCGCCAAGCCAACCGCTCTAAACGGGACTCACACTTGCCGTTTTCCTGAGAGAGACACACCTATTGCACAATCCAGCTATGTAACTGGATCCCAATCCAAACACACACACACACACACACACACACACACACACACGAGGGAGGGAGAGACTCACTGAGCAAAACCACCAAAGGAGGAATGTGGAGACACTGAGGGAAGGTTAGAGGAGAGGAGGCAAGGAAACATGAATGAGGAGCAACCATGCGTTGAGTAGTAATTATAAAAAATGAAAAAGATCACAGTCATGATTGTAATACATCATATTCTCATTATAAATATGACAAACAACAATAGTTGTAGTACCAATGATTACGATTATTAATAATCATCTTTGTAACGCAGTTTAAATATTATCGTGACAAATAATAGAGAAGAATCAGAAAATAGAATAATGTCACATTTAAAATGGAACTGAAACGTTCCACTTCCTGCCGTCAGGACAAAGACATCAGAAGACGCGGGGACTTTCTCATCACTCAAGAGAGCCGAGGGCGGATGGAGGAAGCGGAGCGACCACGACACCGACACCACAGTGAGCTCGGAGGCTCAGAATATCAAGAGACACGAGTCCCTGAGACAAAGGACGAAGACGGAGGAGTCCATCCACTGCTACTCAGCGTCTGTGTCCTGTAGCGCAACGAAAGTACACACGCGCTCTCTCTCTCTCTCTCTCTCTCTCTCTCTCTCTCTCTCTGTCTCTGTCTCTGTCTCTGTCTCTCTCTCTGTCTCTCTCTCTCTCTCTCTCTCTCTCTGTCTCTGTCTCTCTCTCTGTCTCTCTCTCTCTCTCTCTCTCTCTCTTCCTGGTCTCTCCCTCCTTCTCTTCATCCACATCCTGGTCTCTCCCTCCTTCTCTTCATCCACCTCCTGGTCTCTCCCTCCTTCTCTTCATCCACCTCCTGGTCTCTCCCTCCTTCTCTTGATCCACCTCCTGGTCTCTCCCTCCTTCTCTTCATCCACCTCCTGGTCTCTCCCTCCTTCTCTTGATCCACCTCCTGGTCTCTCCCTCCTTCTCCTCATCCACCTCCTGGTCTCTCCCTCCTTCTCCTCATCCACCTCCTGGTCTCTCCCTCCTTCTCCTCATCCACCTCCTGGTCTCTCCCTCCTTCTCTTCATCCACCTCCTGGTCTCTCCCTCCTTCTCTTCATCCACCTCCTGGTCTCTCCCTCCTTCTCTTGATCCACCTCCTGGTCTCTCCCTCCTTCTCTTCATCCACCTCCTGGTCTCTCCCTCCTTCTCTTCATCCACCTCCTGGTCTCTCCCTCCTTCTCCTCATCCACCTCCTGGTCTCTCCCTCCTTCTCTTCATCCACCTCCTGGTATCTCCCTCCTTCTCTTGATCCACCTCCTGGTCTCTCCCTCCTTCTCTTCATCCACCTCCTGGTCTCTCCCTCCTTCTCTTCATCCACCTCCTGGTCTCTCCCTCCTTCTCCTCATCCACCTCCTGGTCTCTCCCTCCTTCTCTTCATCCACCTCCTGGTCTCTCCCTCCTTCTCCTCATCCACCTCCTGGTCTCTCCCTCCTTCTCTTCATCCACCTCCTGGTCTCTCCCTCCTTCTGGTATCTCTGTGATGGTGACTAAAGGGAGTCATTTCTCTGCTGGTTCCACCAGGAGACTCAAAATAAAGTTCACCTTTGACCTTTAGAAGCATCAGAACCCAAACCCATCTAGACAGGATGACATCATGTGGCATATACATTAATGGTATACTATCTATATGCAGATGCATCATCATAAATTGTTTTTATTTTTAAATATAGAAAAAAAAGGTTTAGATCCACAGAAGGAAAAGAGGACAAACAGGAAACCGAAACACGCGCCACACCTGCGCCGTAAAACATGAGCGCACAGGTGAGCCCCGCAGCGGGTTCCAGAGGACAGACGGGTTCTAGAGGGGGCCCACGCGCGCCTCTCCATGAACTCGACTCACCTTTGTTCTTCGGATGTTCCTCGCGTGCTTCCGGTAGATCCGGGTTCCGGTTCGAGTTGAGAAGAAATTAGCGGCTCGGCTCCGGTTCGGGATCCGCTCCTCCGGTTCTCCTTCCTCTTCTGTTCGACCTCTCGTCACCTGCGACCGGGTCCTCTGTCGCTTCCGGTGTACTTTGGGCGGGTTACCTGAGCGGAGTGATCCGCGGTGCGCGGGCACGAGAAGGTGCGGCTCGGTCCTCCTTCGCTCTGAGACTGAGCAGCAGGAGGAGGAGGAGCTGCTGCGGGCCCGCCTCCTTCTCTTGCTTTTCCTCCTCCCTGGGCTCCACCTGCTCCTCCTGCTCCTTCACCTGCTCTTCCACCTTCTCTTAGTCCTCCTCCTTTGCCTCCTCCTCCTCCTAATCCTCTTCATTCTTCTCCTGCTGCTCCTCCTCCCTCTGCTCCTCCTGCTTCTCTTAGTCCACCTGCTCCTCCATGTTTCTGCTGCTCCTCTTCATCCCCCTCTCACAAAATCAAATTTATGTTTCATAAATTGACATAAACATAAATTTGCTAAAGTTATAGCTATTTGCTTATTTAATAGTAGTCAATAGGCTTAATGAATTAATCTGTAGACTAAAAATAAAAGTACTCAATGCTACTTCTCTATTTCTGTTTCCATGGTGATATGATCCCTTCTTATACTCTTTGTTGTTCCTTTTTCTATTTCAGTGGGACTGTTCAGGAGGAGCAGGAGGAGGAGCAGAAGCAAGAGAATGAGGAGGTTCTGGTAAGGAGAGGGGGATGAAGAGGTTTGTGTTAAACTCAATTCTTTCTTATTTTTCACATGTAAAAATGAGTGAACACAACTTGGCCTCAGAGTGCGTTAGTCGTACACTTGCAAGCTCCCGTGACCTTTGACCCCGGTGGCGGCTCAGGGAAAACCTTCAACGGAAGAAAGGAACCTCAGGAAGGATCCGAACAGAAGGATTATTTAACTAATCTCTATTCTTACAGAAATGTACAGGATTAAGTTCTATATTATATAACGTGTGATAAAAGAAATACTTCTGAAGGATTCCTTTGGAGTACTTTAATACTTTTCTAAAGGATTTCCCACAGAGGACAAAGTTAGTACAGAGTACAACAAGTACTTCTGAGGTGTAATACAGTATCAAGTATGAGTTTTACATTATTGGTAGAGTACTTGTAAATATACTGTTAAACAGCACTTAACCATAATACTACCATCATGAATAGTAGTATTTTTTGTGTACTTAATGTACTTCTGACATTCACAACTCTGACACACAAGTATTGTTTTTAAATATTATTTTAATACTTTTCTTAAAAAACACCGTCCATGATGTGACCTCACTCACCGACAGCTTCTTCAAATCAATCAAGAGGGAAAATAAATGAAATAAAAACACAAAGATCTCCGAACAGGTAAAAACCTCCACGCCGGTTACCACGACAACGAGAAGCAGGAAGTAAAAGACAACGTGTCGCGAGGAAACAAAAAAGGGAGCAAACTGAACAAGGTTTAAAACGTGGAAATTAAGTGAGAAGAAAATCGACACGTTCAAAAAACCAAAGGACAGGAAACAGGAAACAGGAAACCCGCAGAACGGCGTCTCTGTAGAAAAGGATTCGATCTTTACAGCTTTACAATTCTACAAAACACACAAACCTCAGTCGTATAGAATATACATATAACATGTATATATTATACATAGCATACATTTAATATATATTATTGCATGGATTGTTAGCTTACAGAGCGCTAAGGCAGAAGGTCTGTGAGGAGGGACAAAGTAGCTGAGAGACCCCCCCCCCTCAAAGGGACAGGACTCACAGAGACATCTGTCATATAATAACTCTCTCTCTCATATATATATATATATATATATACATATATATACATATATATTGATACACTGCTGATCATGCAGGTTTCCCACTTTCAGAGCACGTAGGACTCATTCTCCTCCCCAGCTGTGAGTGACGGAATCTAAAACAAAAATCCACAAAATCACATTATATGATTTAAAAAAAACAAACATTTAGCTGTTTATTGGATGACATATTTGATGCACCAGAAAAGCCAAAGGTCATATTTGAAAACCACAGTAACCAGAAACCTCACATGGTTCCTGTAGTTCTTGAATCAAATACTCTGCCTACTAGATGTACAGTAGATGTACGTGATGTACATCATGTACATGTGAAGTAGATGTACAGTAGATGACGTCTGGTGACCTGATATAATCACTAAATACATTATTATACAACGATCTCCCTCCTTTGTGTCCGTGTGGTGACGTGTCCCTTTAAGATGACTCACTCACTCACATGACACAAGCCAGCTGTTTCAAATACTAGACACAGATTTACAGAGCTAACAGTGTGTGTGTGTGCGTGTGCGTGTGCGTGTGCGTGTGCGTGCGCACGTTAGCCAGTGCATTGTGCGTCAAGTGCGTGTGTCCCTCAGAACAGATTCTCTTCAAAAATGGCCATCAGGTCGCTCTGGAAGTTGATGTCGATGGTGTCGGCCATCTGCAGGGAGAGAGGAGTTACCGAGGTATTTCTGTGTACTACTGTGTACTACTGTGTACTACTGTGTACTACTGTGTACTACTGTGTCTATCTTTATGGAATGATTCAGGTTTATTCTGACGTCCTGATGTTGATTATCTTAGCAGGTCTGTAGTAGTACACAGAAGTAGTATTTCTCAGAGCCGTCGTGCGTACCGCCTCTCTCCGGCGCCTCTCCTGCTCGCGGCGGCGTGCCATCTCCCGCTGGTCGATGGGCGGGGGCGTGCCCTGTGGTTGTGAGGGCGGGGCCTGTGGGGAGTCAGTGGGCGGGCTGGGGGCCGGCGGGGACGGTTGCTCGGGGCAACGGCGGCCTTCTTCTTGCAATCGACGCGTCTGCTCCGCGGGCTCGTCGTCGTCGTCGTTGTCGTCATGGTTACTGGGCGAATAAACCCCCAAAAGGTTTGTGAACATTGTGAACGTTTGTCCTGAACAGAGCGGGACAGCGAGGAGGAACCTACCGCAGCTTCTCCTGCTCGCGGCGGACCTGCTGCGCCCGCAGCTGCTTCTCCCGAGCCGCCCGTCTGAACTGCTGGAAGCTGTCGCTGGAGGAGCGGCCCGAGGACGCCGGCGTGGACCGAGACCTCTGAGCCAGGCTCGCCCAGGAGCCCATGTTCTTCAGCTGCACCTCCTGGGAGACCAGGGCACAGTTTGGTACAACAACCCCAACAGCAGCAGCAGCAGCAGCGTCAGGCTTCGTACCACACACACCTGGGGCTTCTTCAGGGCCGTCTGCGTTTTGGGCTCCTGCTGGGAGCAGACGGGCGCCGAGGAGTCCGGGAGGCGCCGGCGAGAAACGTCCAGCAGCTTCAGGTCCGATCCTGAGCAGGACAGAGACGAGCTTCATGTACACACACGTACCGGATCCACGCCAGTCGGATTGTTCCTCACATCCTCAGCGACTCACTGTGCTTGCTGTCGTGTTTGTGTGCGTCGTAGCGCGTGGGGGGGCTGACGGGCAGCAGGGGGAGTTTCTCCTCTTTGACCTCCTGCAGGAGCAAACACCAGTTATCTAATGAGGAGGAGAGGAGACGCTTGGCTCTGGTTCTCTTTCTCTTCACTCACATGCTTGGTGGTCTGGGGGGGCGAGTGCTGAGGAGAATGCGTCGTCAGGGGAGACGGGCAACCTGAGAGACAAAGGAGACACGTGTGTGATGTCATCAAAATGAGACGGGAGGTTCCTCAATAAAACCCGACTACCTGCTGAGCAGGAATCCGCTTTGCTGCGAGGCGACGGCGACTGTTGCAGCTTCTGCTGCTGCGGCGCCGCATGAGGGAACGGGTGGCGCGTGTGGGCGGGGCCTGAGGCGTGTCTCTGAGCCGGGGCGGGGCCGGGCGCAGTCACAGCCTGGGAGTGCAGCTGAGAGCGGGGGGGCTGCGCAGGCGGCTGCGTCTGCACGGCGGGCCGAGGCTGCAGCGACTGCAAGAAGGTGTGCACCTGACTGAGGGGCGGGGTCTGAGAAGTGGCGGGCGTGAGCTCCTCATCGTCTTCCAGCAGGGCTTGGGGGGGTTGTGCCGAGAGGGTTCCCAGGAAGCCGTGCGAGGGGGGCGACGGGACACGGGGGGCAAGTGGTAGTGAGGGCTGAGGCTGGGGCGAGGGGGGCGGAGGCAGCGACGGCGGGGGAGGAGCCTGCAGGGGCGGCGCCCTGTTGCTAGGCCGAGGTGGTGGCTGTGGAAGAGCGCTGTGGATCGCTGCAACAATACGAGAGAAGAGCACATGAAGAACACGGAGAGACTCGCGCGTATCGGTGCTGATCAATTAACAACCAAACCGGGACGGGACGACATCGATATGTAGGCGCACACCTGGAGACGGTGTGATGGGGAGCTGGGGGCGGAGCGAGGGCGCCTCAGGGGGCGCGTTGGATTGCTGCAGGTGAGCGTTGATGAACTGAGCCAGAGGATCAAACCCGGAGCCCATCAGCTGCGACGAGTCCAGAGACGGGACCAATGCAGGGGGGGGGGGTTCGGACCGGACCGCCGGAGGAGGAGGAGGAGGGATCGGACCGGGCCCCGCGCCATCTTTGATCGTTGGGATCTTCTTCTTCTGCAGCTTGGGAACCGGCCCTGCCGAGAGGTGAAAGCTGTGAGATTCTGCCTGGGGCTTTTATTGTGAAAGGGTAGAACCCTTCACTTCATTAACATAAACCCGGGAGTCAGATGCCACTGTGGGACAGAGCTGCTGTTTGTTGAGACAACGTGTGATTTATGTAAAACAATATGAACGTGAGTCAAACGAAGAGGGACCATGTAGAGAGACGAGAGCGCCGGGGACGGGACAGCCGCCTCCGTCTCTCCGGGGGACCGTTACCGTTCTCAGAGTCTTCACTGTCGGACGAGTCGCTGCTGCCTGAAGACGAGGATCCCGTCTTCACCGTCGGCACGTTTGTCGCTTCCGGAGGTTTTTCTCCTGAAGACAAAAGAACGTCAGCGGGAAGCTGGAAGGTCATTGATCAGGAGGACAGAGCTGTGTGTCCTACCCGAGGGGCTCCTCCTCCTCTTCTTCAGGCAGATGCAGACGTACTTCTCCAGCTCTCTCAGCGTCGACGGCTTCAGCGTCTCAAAGTCGATCTCGATCTCGTCCGGGTTCGAGTTCTTCAGAGACGGCTCCCTGGTTTGGATGATGTGGACCACGCGGCCCAGTTTGTCTCCGGGCAGCTTGTTGATGTCCAGGCTCAGCTGGCGCTTCTCCTCGTAGGACATGGGCCTGCACCTGTCCGAGGACACGCCCCCCAACACATCTGGAGGGGAAGGCGGGGTTACAGCAGGTGGATGGACACAAACAGAGGCACCCTGAGACGCTCACGTACCCGACTCTTCTTCGGCCTCCAGCAAGGCCGAGGGGACGAGCGGCGTCGGCTCGGGCTGCGCGGCGGCGAGCAGCCGGCTGTTTTTAACACCGTCCTTCCTGCGTCGATGGACAAACAATGATAAGCTCCGCCCTTCAACGTGGCTTCAACACCCCCCACCTACCTGGGCTTCTTCCTCTCCTTCTTCACCGCGATGGGCTCCTTGCTGCTCCTGATCTGCTTGCTGGTCGTCAGCGTCACAGAGGGGGGAGGGGCCTGCACAGACTCTTCCGCCATCTTTTTTTGCTTCTCCTTCTTCTTCTTCTTCTCCTTCTCCTCCTTCTTTTTGGGTTTGCAGGCGGGGGGCTGAGAGAGCGCCGCCAACTGCTCGTGCACAGCTTTAAGCTGGAGGACACACGCGCACACACACACGCGCACACACACACACACACACACACACACACACACACACACACACACACAGCGGTGGTCTTAGCTTCCCTCTCCTGTCAGAGCCCCCCCCCCCTCATTTCCCAGCCTCCAACCTGTTCCTGTAACTCGGCCAGTCGGTGCTGCCTCTCGTGCTCCGAGTCCGACTCAGACGAGCTGGAGCTGTCGTTGTCGGCGGCGCCTGGAAGAGGCGGGGCTTGTTGGCCCGACGACGGGGTGGGAACGGGGGGCGGCTCGTCCGGCATTTTGGCGAAACGCATCTCGAACACGTCCTGTGATGGTGGAGACAGTGAGCTCCACCTCGAGCACCAACCAACAGCAGAGGCAGACTCAACACCTGCACAGGTATTACCTGCAGCTTGCGCGCCATGCCCACCACGTCGTGCTCGGGGGGGTTGTACTTGTAACAGTTGGAGAACATCAAGCGGACGTCTGCTGCAAACTCCTGAGCGTCTCTGTACTGCCGGCTGTCCAGCTTCCTCTGCAGGAGACAAAGCACGGGACTGTTGGACCGCCTTGCATAATAACTGCTGTGCTGCCACGCGGCCTGATGGTCACCTTGATGCAGCTGAGGTCCATGGGGTGCTTGATGATGTCGTGGTAGTCATGGAGACCCAGGGCCTTGGCGTCCACGGGCTTGTAGAAGGGCCACGCGTAGCCCGCGTGTTTCTTGGAGAGCATCTCCCTGACGAGCCGCGAGCAGCAACGCATCTGCTCCTTCCGCTTCTGGCCGACCGCCGCCGCCGCCCACCCGCTCTCCGGGTGGTGCTGGGAGTCCGGCTGCAACACCTCTTTTTTGGGCGTCTTGGCTGGGCGGACGCTGTCCCGCCGAGTCCCAGCAAAGACGGGGGGGGACTCGCTCAGCTGGTCGTTGGCGGTGGGCGTGGTGGTGTCAGCCTTCCTCTTCTGGCTCTTCCTCTGCTGAGGTTAGAAAAGGGAGGGGGGGGGGGGGGTCCGTCTCGGTCTGTCTGTCTGTGTGCGTCAATGTTACCCGTACCATTATATCAGGGCCCCCCCCCCCCCCTCACTGGAAATGACCCCCCCAAACATGCAGTGCAGTTCGGCCTGGACACGTGTGTTCATGTGGACAGACTACACGAGGCCTCCGCGTGAGTAATCAACAACGGCGTCTCCTCACCTTAATGAGGGCGGGGGGAGGGGGGAGGCCCAGGTGCGTCGGGGCCGGGGGGGGGGCAGACGTCACGGCCTGAGCCAGGACGTCCGGTGTTGAGAGGGGGAACGGCGGGCCCAGGTGGGGCGCATAGGAGCTGGGCGTGGGGGGCACCCGTGGGGGTTGGGACAAGGTCAGGGCGGGAGGGCCCTGAGGGGGGGGCACAGAGGGAGACGAGAAGCCCCGGCCGTGGGGGGTGGTGGAGGGGGACGATGAGTCCTGCCCTGAATCCGACTTGGTGATGAAACCTGGATGGAAGGAATAACAACATCAATTATAAGGGGAGGGGGGGGCAGGTGCTCGTCTGCTCAGCCTCTGAACCTGTACCTGGCTCCCGTCGGCCCCCCCGGCGTCCCTTGGTGACCACTGCGATCTCTGTCTCCTCCTGCGGCATCTCTGTGATCTTGTGGAGGAAGACTTTCTCCAGGGCCTTCGCCATCAGGACGATGTCATCGCCGGGCTGAACACGCACGCACGCACACACACACACGCGCACGCACACACACGCACACACACACACACGCACGCACGCACACACACGCACACGCACGCACACACACACACACACACACACGCACGCACACACACACACACACACACACGCACGCACACACACACGCACGCACACACACACACGCACACACGCACAGGTTCAGGAGGTCTGAGCAGCATGCTGGCCCCTGAAGGAGGCGCGTGGCGTCATGGCGGCGGCTGACCTTGTTGTAGATGTAGCAGTTGGTGAACATGGTGTTGAAGTCCTGGATGCACTCGTGGGCGTTCCAGTAGAAGTGGTTCTCCAGGCGCTTCTTTATGGTGCCCATGTCCATGGGGATCTTGATGATCTTGTAGTAGTCCTTCAGGGATTAGAAACCAACCATTGGTCAGTAGTGGGAGACCTTACAGGCCCCGTGTCTGAAGGCTGCTCCTTCATCACGATGGAGAAGAACCTTCATGTTACTTAAGTCCAACTCTCATTGTGACTGTTCTTCTGCTGCGCCCCCCCCGCCCCTCCAGGACATCTTAGACATTCTAAATATCCTGCATCGTACGCTGGCGTCTCTAAAGGGGTTGCTGTCTGTTTGGAGGTCTGTGGAGGAGCAGACCACAGTCTTCTTCCATCCAAGATGAACTAATATGAAGTATTAGATCATCCAGTGAACTCCAGCAGCACCACGTCGCTGCTCCCAGTGACTCAATAATTGCTTTTCAAGGCCACATTTTGACCACAGAAGGACATAAAAGAGGCAGGTGACTCACAGGTAAACCCAGCTTGACGGCGTCTACGGGAGCCTGGAAGGGCCACGCAAAGTGATGTTTCCACAGCGTCTTCAGCACCTCTTTGAGCAGGAACTGAAACAAACAGCAACCAGCAGAGATCCCTCAAACGCAGCACGCAGACAGGAAGCCCTCAGGGAGAGTTCACGCGGCCCGGTACCTGCAGCTGGTTGGTCTGACGCTTGGGTCGGGAGGGGCTCCGTATTTCGGGGGGGCGCGGCGTTGAAGGCCAGGGGCGGGGGGGCGGGGGGGAGGTTCTGGCTGCCGCCGGCCTCTGGCCCGTCTCCCATCGCCGTGGAGGCTTTCAGCGACTGAGCGGACAGTTTGAGAGGGGGGGGGGCCCCCTCAGGCCATTACAGTCCTCACTTGGGTCTCTGGGAGGGGGGGGCGGGAACCGCATTTCATCATTGGTGTAACCATTTGTTTACCAGAGTGTAAATTAATTTCCTTCTCCAGTAGGGAATCACTGCTGATGTCAGATCAGATGTAGATTAAATGTTATGTTTGAATGAAATGTTTTTTGGGAGGATGACATCAGCAACGACGGGATGCTATTCTATCTTCATCCTTCTGGATGAACATTTACTATGCACTCACATGCTGGTCGGTGTGCAGCTGTGGTCCAATCCAGATGTGCGATCATAGCTCGGCCGAGCAGGCAGATGTCCCCCGAACGGCCAGACAGAGGAATCGTCCCACCTGAGAGGCAGACGTCAGAGTCTCTGTGACACAGGCAAACAACCTGTAAAAAAACTGCAAACGACCGGTAAACAACAGGTAAAGTCGGTTAGGAGTGAAACCCTAAACTCTGACGTGATTCGCCCCTGCAGTGGTCCTGTCGTACATCTGGCCGGCTACTTGGAATTCTTTGAATCATTTCTGTTATAGAAATTGAATGTATGTTTTTCCCTGGAAGGGTTGTTTCATTTTTTGGGGAGTTGTTCCTGTGCCGATGTGAGGGTCTTGGGACGGAGGATGTCGCATGTGTACAGACTGTAAAGCCCTCAGAGGCAAATGTGTAATTAGCAATTTTAGGCTATAAAAAATAAAATGAATTGACTTGATTCCCCCTCAGATGGGAAACTCTTTTTGGGTTTAAGATCAGCTGTTCATGTGAAGACACCTCAGGTTCTCTTTGATAGTCCTTCTTTGGTTTAACATTCCAGCCTGGTTAATAAAGTCATACTTTTAATTGGAGAAAACAAGAAGTATCTCATGTCAGTGACATCACAGCTACGTAGCTCACTGAAGGAGGAGTTATGTTCTGTTTTCACTGAGCAAAGCCTAAATGCATCATCATGTAACCACACCACGGTTTTATGGATAAATTCTGACCTTCAGCCTTCACGCTATCGAGAGGTCTTCTGATTAAGAATGTTGTGGCGCTCAAAGGTCTGTTTACTTTATACACAAGGTTGTCTTCTAGAATGGTCTCCATAGCAACGCCAACTGGACTACATCTCAGAGGCAAATGTTGCTCTAGATAAAACTAGTCAACAAGATATAAAATGAGATTGAATGCAACAAACAATACAGCAGAAAATTAGATAAGACATTTTATTGCTCAACAATACGTTTGATTTGATTCAGCAGATACTACTGAACGTCGCTAGGGTTCATTTCCACCGTGTGTCTAGGGCTACTGCCGAAAAGGCTGATAGCTGCGACACTGACGTGACCATGTTTTTAGTGAAACGACTCAACGTGACGTCAACACGACGTTAATTTGATGGGTGAATGAATACCTCAAAATGCCTCAGCTACTGTCCACGTTCTAATAACCGACTGTGGAAACCAGGAGCTCTTTAATCAAACCCGCCTCCGTAACCTCCCGTGTCACCGCCATGTTTCCCCGCTGAGCGCAAACCGAACACACGGCGCGTACGAAGTCACAAGCTTCAGCGCCACCAGCGTAAGCGACGCCGCCGATAGGTCGTATACTCGCGTCGGGGATGCGGCGTGCGGGGCTACAAACAAACAGCCTAGCAGCGAGCTAGTTAGCATGCAGGCGACCTGCGGGGCTACAAACAAACAGCCTAGCAGCGAGCTAGTTAGCATGCAGGCGACCTGCAGGCCGAACGTGCAGTAACAGCACGGAGCGACTTCCGCACGAAGACGCACCCGGACGACACACTTCGCGCGACCATACCAAAGCCCGCCATTTTAAAGCCTCAGTACGGGACGCGTCCCGGCCGGGACCGGGAGGCCTGCGGGAGGGACACACCATGCTCTGCGAAAACAAGCGCACCATGACAGCGAGCGACCTACGCGGCCCCTCCCCCGAACCCGGTTCACCGGACCGAACCGGGATAAGAGCACACCATTACCTTTTTCTGACGCTAGTCCGCGCGTCGCAGACCTTCTTGCCACAAATCCAGAACAAACAGTCCGGTGCGACGTCGGGCAGTGACGTCAGACGCACGGGGGCGGGACGTTAGTCTGTCAGCCGAAATGTCCCGTCTTCTCTTTTCTCTTCACATCACGCAAACACCTCGTAATGATTTCAGTGGTGGAACATGTTGGTTTGTATCATAAATAAGAAAATAAAGACATGCGCCAATAATTAAGACGATGTAGCCATTTATTAAACAACGTGACTAGTGATGGGATGATGATGCCGTAAGGAGTGTATTGACACACTACACAAACTGTGTCGGCACTGTATTGATACTGTGTTGGTTACCCAATAGTGACCCCTGCAGTAGTTATAAAGTCATTGCAGGTAATGGACGTCCTTGTTTGTGTTAATGCGAAACTTAGTTGGTATGTAAAATATAACAAATTTGAGTTACAACTCAGTTACAATTTTTAACTTATGCACCCAATTTTGTTCACAGTTAAAGCATATGAAATAAAAAACTAAAAAGTGATTTGTTTATGCATTTTTATTGAGGAACAAAAGTTTTTGTAGTGTCTTTGCTCCAAGGCGATTTCTCCTCTTAGACACCAGTTCCCCTGCCTTAGAACAGACTCTTTCACAGGGTACAGATGAAGAAGGTGAGCATAGAAATTGAAGTGCGAGTTGATAAAGGTGTGGATATGTGTTCCGGTGTTCCCAGCTGTTGTTGTATTTGAGTTAGCTTCTCTTTGGCAGTCGTGCTTTATCGTAAATATGTCACAATTTGTCGTGTTTTGTTGCGTATTTCTGTAAGTGATCAAATGATTTCCTCACAATTAAATTCATGGCATGGGCTATACAAATGGTATGCCGTATTTGCAGCATTCTAGCACATGAAATCATGTTGCTGCAGCATCAGTGACTAGACACCTCACCTTTCCCGCTATGCCCCGCTCCTGCACGAGGCTTCTTTTAACCGAGGCCATGTTTTCTGCAGTGTGTTTCTGAGGAAAATGCTGCACTCCCAAGACTGACGAATGGAGTTCATGGCTTTCTTTGTCGACATAGTGGCAAGTAACAGCTAGATACGCTTCCATGTTAATAGATGTCCACATATCAGCTGTTAAACTAACAGCAACGGCGCTCTGGGGTCCTTTGTTTTCTCCTTTCCCTCCTCATACTTCTGGCTAACCAAGTCCTTGATGGTTGAAAATAACCATACAAATACTGTTACCCCAATGAATATAGTTAAATAGTACAAAAATATAATAATAACATTTCTTACACATACCTTCCTGCTTGGTAGAACATACGAGGGTATAATAAGCTTCAGGAGCTCCCTGAAACCCTCATTTCCAACAAAGCTGAGTGGCTGACAGTCTTTGATGGTCATGTTGACCACTGCCTCATCCACGGCTTGCTTGTTAGGTACTGTAAGCCAAAAGCTTATTAAAGGACTGTACGCATTTTGGCTGTAATAAACTGTGAATCACAATTTTGTAGAGAATTTAAACATACCTGGGGTACTCTCACGAGTATCTGCCAATTCTCCATTGCCATGCCGATCTCTATAATGCCTCAGCATTGATGAAGTGCTCTTATAGATGTAAGATGGCTCTGTAGAGCAGAGCCGACACTTCACCTACAAAAATATAAAAACTTAATTTATCTGTAAACAATTCAGACCTCTTACCAGAGTAAAAACTAAGGTGGCCCATTGCATTAACTTGTTACAAGAAAAAACACCCCTCTCAATGCAGCTGTAAGGCTCTTCCACTGACTGTCGGATGCGTCACAGGGCGCCACTGTTAAAAACATTTGAAAAACGAACCGTAAGCAACGCTCAACGGAGAAAAACCAGATCAAAATGATTCCACAGGAGAAAACTTCTTAGAACGATCCATAATTACGCAAAAGCAAAACTCCACCCAACAAACCCACGACATGTTGATACAGTTCGTTTCCTTATAAACACACTTTGGCGCGGCACATCCAGCGCTACGCCGCCTGTATCGGTCACGTGATTCCTTCTTAAAGCAATACACGCGCCGATACGCGGTTTCACTCGAGCTCTCGGCAGTGCTGACGCACCAGCTGACGTCCCGTCACGTTACGTGACTGGTAATGTGGCAGGTTTTTTTGATATATTGTAATGGTATGTTTAGAAGAGTAAAGGGACTTTAAGGTTCTACCCCCATATGTCCAAACAGGTACAGAACGAGAGACTGACAGTATGCGCGCACCGCGTAACGTAACGGGGAAATCTCGTAAATGATTAGGATAGATGGCGCTTGTATATGACGTCATCGTGATGTCAAAATGGGTCTGTGAGCTCAGAACTCTCCCTATAAAACGTGAATCTAACGGATATCGCTCCTTCGGACACGGACACACACACACACACACACACACACACACACACACACACACACACCTTAGAACGGGCAAGTAACAAATGTACTTTAAATAACCATAACGTGCTCAATTTTCCACCGGTTTTAAAAGGTTTGGTTTGTTATGAACGTCGGGTGTTTGACTCAAACAGAAGTTCAAATGGACTCTAATTTGCTGAACAGGTTTATTTCTCAGTGAAATGATGATGATGATGATGATGATCCCACAACAGGCGGTGATGTCACTCATCTGAGACGCTTCTAAAGTACAAATATCTCAGACAAATAAAAATTCAAAATACTTGACAAGGAAAAAAGAAAGAAAGCGTAAAGGTTCAACTTCCTGTGAATGAGGGAGGGGCCGGGCAGTGGATTATCAATCTCATGTTTTAGATCGCAACCAACCAGCACTCCTTTTCACCGAGTAGAGCCCGAACGCATCTCAGTGGGACTGGATTGAACTAGCTGCTAACGCTATTAGCTCCTCCTGTTCTAAACACTGATTGATGGGACATCAGCAATCCGAGACTAGAAGCACATGAACGGTGTCACTGACTATTTGAGGCCTTTATTTACACGCTTTATGGTTAACAATAAACAGTCTTTCACAAAAATGTGGGTCCAAGGCTTTTAAGAAGAAATGCAAAAGCAGGCAAGATCTGAGAGCAAATGTTTGGACCGGTTTGTTGACAAGCCCAGTAATGAGACTGGGTGAACTGGGGGGGTTCCTGGTTCAGAGAGAAAATCGCATTGGTGCTGTTAAAGTCATTCATCATTTTTTTTCCACCTCCTCCGGCTGTTGCTCCCCCTCCGCTACCTCGACTCCTTCCTCTCCTTCGTCCTCCTGTAATACTTCAACGATCTCGTCGTGCACTACGTATCCTTCGGTCTCCTCGCAGACCTCAAAGCCTTCCTCCTCTTCCTCTTTCTTCTGCTCTTTCTCTCCCTCCTCCATCTTCTCCTCCTCTGCGTCGCCGTCGTCTCTGTGCTGCTGCGTCATCAGCTCGGGCCGACTCCTCTTCATGGACCGGCTCCTCCGCCTGGCCGTCTGCTGCCCCGCCGGTCAACTCCAGCTCAGACACATCCATCACCATGGAGTCCTCTGCATCCTGGTCGTCATGGTTACCGCTGAATGGGTTATCTCCCTGGAGGAAAAATAATGTGATTAGAATGTAGCACGGCACAGCGAACGCACCGCGAGGCGCTCTGTAGCACGGCACAGCGAACGCACCGCGAGGCGCTCTGTAGCACGGCACAGCGAACGCACCGCGAGGCGCTCTGTAGCACGGCACAGCGAACGCACCGCTCTGCAGCACGGCACAGCGAACGCACCGCGAGGCGCTCTGTAGCACGGCACAGCGAACGCACCGCGAGGCGCTCTGTAGCACGGCACAGCGAACGCACCGCGAGGCGCTCTGTAGCACGGCACAGCGAACGCACCGCGAGGCGCTCTGTAGCACGGCACAGCGAACGCACCGCTCTGTAGCACGGCACAGTGAACGCACCTTGAGGTAGCTCTCCAGCTTCTTGCCGATGAGCTTGTGGTTGAGGATGCTGCGAGCCACGGACAGACTGGCTCTCTTTGACTGCTCCATCATCCCCTTTGACCAGACAGGAAACAGGCATTAAAGTCGTGTTTGAGGTTGTACATCTGAATTCAGTTTAATTCATCAGTGAAGAATTCTGCTTTGTGTTGAACGCAACTGTGGCAACAGCTCCCGGTTACCTTCCGGTTGTAGTTGTGGTCCGGAGACTTGATGTGTTTCTGGATCAGGTGGGGCTGCATGGGGATGAAGAGGTCGCAGGCCGCGCAGTGCGCTGCCTCCACCTTCCTCATGAAGTGCTCCATACCGAGCTCTGGGCGGAGGAGACACACTTGTTAAAACATGTCGCGCGCACACGCACACACACACACACACACCCACACACACACCTCTGGTGAGGTCCTGTTCTCTGTACACCTGGCAGATGGCAGCGCTGTGGTTCTCCAGCTGCCCGACTCTCTGGTCCGTCTTCTTGAACTTGTTCTGCAGATACTCCTGACACACACACACACACACACACACACAGAGAGATGACCACTACTATTAAGACCTCCTCTCCCATCTGCCGGTGATCCCCAATTTAGATTTACAGATTTAAATCCTTTGGCGGGATAAAAAGCAAGGTTTCCTTTAAAGAAAACCTGCAACATTTTAACACTTTCACAAACAGAGCTCAAAGTAAACACACTACTATTATGGGGGAAGCTCCGCCCCCCTAAAAGGTCACAATGGTTATTTTTAAGCCCAGAAGGGTTCTGTCCGTCCTAGGACGTCATGGGTGGTCATTTGAGCGCAGCAGTCAGGTGACATTAAAGAAGCTCAGTCACCTGCAGGAAGTCAGTGGTGGGTTTGGACAACTGGCCGCACAGGAACTTGAAGTGGTCCTTGTGGAAGCGACTGTCTAGGTGAGTCTCCATCTCCTCCTTGTAGAAGGAGCGGAACTTACAGACAGAGCAGGCGAACATCACCCTGGAGGAGGCCCATTCGGATACATTAGAACTATTATAACATTATAAGGAAGGCTGTCAAAGTAACCGTGTTAATCTGTGAGATCATTGAGGACAATAACGCAGTAAAATATTTCAACGCAGCTTTGTTTCCTTCCTGTGTGCGTTGACCCCTGACCCCTGAAGCTGCATGTGGGGACGTTAATCTTGCCATTTTGCTACGGGGGAGCCGATCCT
Organism: Apeltes quadracus; assembly: GCA_021346845.1. Lineage (NCBI taxonomy): Eukaryota > Metazoa > Chordata > Actinopteri > Perciformes > Gasterosteidae > Apeltes > Apeltes quadracus. The sequence goes on along the minus strand of CM037925.1, from coordinate 19,786,895 downwards.
TTTTAAACGCACCAACGTCAATAAAGGCACGGTAAATAGTCCGAATCTAATGCGATTTTCTAGTTTTTTTTGCACCGAAACATGTTTAATCGCCATGTATGAGTTAACAGAAAAGGAATTTACATTGGCAGGAAGGTCCGCAGCTGAGACAAGGGTCTCAGCTGGGTGCGGCGCGCTGTCTCCCCCGGATAAAGTGATCCATTTTGGGACACTTTGGGCAACTGTCTGAGGTATGGAGCCCTTTTTTTTCTCCCCTTTTGGACAATTCTGTGTCTGACCGACAACCATGGAATTCATTCCTTTCATTGGAACAGCCAAAGGCAGCACACAAGTCTGGCATAGTCCGTTGCAAAGTATTGAGAGAACGCCGTAGTAAGATGGCGGCGGTTTTGACGTACGCTTAGAGCCACATCTAGTGTATATGTCTATGGGAACCGCCGACATGATGCGCTAACGTTAGCCAACACGGTTAATCACTAACGTTGATTAGCGTTAGCGCATCGTGTCGGCGGTTAGCTAGCTAGGCTAGCTCCTTTTTAAAGAGGCGGCAGGTGAACAATTCTTCGCCCCTCGCTGCCATCAGCAGCTTCTGTTTAAGACTTTTTTTAAAGCGCGAAGAAGTACTGAGTAAGAGATGTCGGAGCTTTATAAATGTCAATGCAGCTAACCAGTAAACAGATTCCTATTTCCATTAGTCTTTCTGTTCAATTGAATACTGTAAATTGTACATCCTGGTTAAGAGGAACGCCAAAGAGGAAGCGATGGGACATTACAAAGACAAATATTATGGGGTGTACTATGTTTCAGCTTGATTTAAACCACCATTATTTGGCTGTTTTAATAAACAGACATAATGAAAATGATGCATCTGTGTCCATTATTATTTATTTATTTATCCTTTGGTATGCATTTCAGAAGGAAAAAACGGTTAGGATTCAGGTGTAATTGCAAATAGTGATTAATCAAGATGAATCCACTGAAAATTCAGATTAATTTGATTAAGAATTGTAATCATTTGACAGCCCTTTATATATATAATAAATAGTCATAGAACAACATGTTTATTATACTTTTGATTGGTCCTGTGTATAATAGTTATACGACATGTAAACCTTTTCTTTCTCACTACTTGCAGCAGTAAAAACGTCACCTCTCGAGGAAGCCCCGCCTCTTCCTCATCTTGGGGTGCTTGTCCTGTATTTGGGTCGGGTTGTGTTTGTCCAGAACACCCGTCGTCGTCGTCGTCTCCTCCTCCTCCTCCTCTTCCTCTTGATTGGGCGAGTCTGGGTGGACAGAACAAGAGGAGGTGACCAAGCTGCAGGACGAGAGAGAGGAGCAACCACAAGGAGCAGCTGATCTCACCTTTGTCAGCAGCAGGATCCGTCTCCTGAAACACAAAATATCATTTCATTTCCCTCTGCTGCATCGATGTTTATTAGTGAAGAATTAAGGCTTTCAACCACCAAGACAATGAAACAAATCTGTCTAAAACGATCATGACCACGGTTTATAAAAAAATTGTAATATAATGTCTTTCACATTCAGATAAATTAATCATTACATCTTTGAAAATATATAAACACAAAACTCAATAAAATCCCATTATAGAGATTTGACTCACTGTCTTTGGGTCACTGTCGTCACCGTTGTTCTCTGCTGGCTCTATTTAACACAAAGTACATGCCAATCAGGCCCAGACCGGGTGTGAATATACATCTGTGTGTGTACACGCACACGCGCACACACACACACACACACACACACACACACACACACACGCACACAGCAGTACCCTGAGAAGCTTCGGCCTCCTCGGTCCGGTTCATCTTGGACTCCGGCTCGTCAGCCTCAGTGAGCGACTGCTTCCTCTTCTTCTGGACGTCCTGCTGTGGCTTCACCTGCTACCGTCCACACAGTCAGTTCACCCCAAACACTCACTCAGTCGCCCGCCGCCGCCGCCGCCACACGCAAAGAACAAACTACAGCCAAGTGGCCAACGGGACTGATGGGGTTGTGTGCTGGTCACAGCCAGTTGAGCGATGCTCGTCCTGAGGACGGCTCAAAGGAAAGACAATCAATAAAGCAAACACACAAAGGGACGTCATTGGACGCCTCTGTGGGGAGGGGGGGGGGGGTTGTCTCTTGATTTAATGTACAAAGAGGACTGTGACTATTTCAGTCTGGTAGCGCTTTGGCAGAGGGGCTAAACATCTGCCCTGAGGCTGAGGAGCCCTCCAGGCTGGAGGTACTTACTTTGTTGAGGGGTCTCTTGCGGCCCCGCTGGCGGCCGGCCCGCGGGCCCCCTCCAAAGTGCCTCCCGGGGAAGTCGTGGGGCCCTCGAGCGGGACCCTGGTGGAAGCCCCCGCTCTCAGGGTACATGCGGTTGGACAGGAGGGATGGGAGCTTTCCTCTACCACCTCCTGGGGAGCGGCCACGGTGCCCGGCGGCGCCCCCCCGCCCCCCTCCGCCTAGAGGAGTGGGGTCAGACCGGTGGCTTCCAAACCCTCCTCCATCACCACCACCAGCTCCTCGACCCCCGGCACTTCCACCCCTGCGGGGCGACCGTCGGCCTGCTGCGGGCCATCCTCCACCTCCAGAGCCTCCACCCCAGCCACTGTTGAAGGACTCCCTCATATTCTGTCGCATCTTAGCGACTCCATAGGAAGAGGAGGGGCTGTCAAAGCCTCCTCCTCCTCCTCCTCCTCCTCCGCCACCCAGCCCAATTCCCCCTCCGAAGCCAGAGCCTCCTCGCTGACCCAGCAGCATGTTGTCCTCGCGGCCATCACCGCCGTAACCATAGCTACCGCCGCCAGATCTGTAGAGATCTCGTGAGGAGGGGAGGGCGGAGGCCCGCGAGTCGAATGACTCGTAGTGGTCATACCTGCGGGGAGGGAGGGAGAGGGTTGGTAGAGACGAGCAGAGAGGGGGGGCGGGGGGGAGCCAGGTCGTGATCTCTACGCCTGCTGCTCCATCTCCTCCTTCATAATTGTCTTTTTCCCCGTTACTCCTAGATGCATTTCAGACACCACACCAGAAAGGGTTGACCTTTACACACATGTATGTATAATGGTTCAGGGGATCAAACCCCAGCCAGCAGACCACAGGTTCTCTGGCTGTGACCCTTTAACCGGACCGGCGGGCTCTCGAGGCGTGACGCATCTCTGGTAAGCATGTTAACTGCCCGGTAACGAGGGGAGGGTCATAATAAAGCCAGGACAAAGGGTCGGGTCACATGGAGGATGAGTGAAATGAGAAGAGATGGACTGGCTTCACGTGCAATGATGTCATCGCTTACAAAACGTTACTGTACTTCATGCACCGTCACCACGCCTGAGCTCCTTCTCAAAACACAACGACTGGAAGCACTCAAAGCTTCTGCACGATCGCTCTCAAACAGGAAGTGAGGTTCTGTCAGCAAAGTCTTGAGGTCAGCTTTACCCTCCGTCCGAAAACAACCACACGCGAGTAGTTTGTTTCTATTCCACACGCGTGTTACCTTGTGATTTCCCATTAGCATCTTTTTGTAAAAGTCTTTGCTGAGCTTTTTTAAAATGAGATTGATCAAAAAGGAGCAATATTGAAAGTTCGACACTGGTCCCAAGCAACCACAGGACGCATCAGGGATGCTAGTTTAGCTTCTTGTGGCAGATAGTTGATCCCCGTTAACCGGCAGGATTAGCGCCTTGAATGCAGTCGTAAAAGAGCCTGAAGCGTTGAGCATGATCAACGTTTTTCACACCAGACAAGACGAAATAATTTGAATGCTTCATCGCCATGGATACGGTGAGTCTCCTCATTTAGCTGAGCGCTAATAGAACGTGTGAGAGCAATATACTACAAAATAAATGGCTCTAAGCAATCACTGGTTATTTACTGAGATAATATGCTGCGCTATCAAACAATGTCACTACTGAATCAGGTAGATGGTGTGCATGCCGGGGCAGATATTACCGGTCGCCCCGAGTCCCTTTCAGCCCCCCCTCCAGCTGAGTCAGCATGTCCAGGCGCTGGTTAATCTTGGCGATGACTGCGTCTGCGTTTGTGCCGGTGGACGAGAGCAGCGATGCGCCGGAGAGACCCCTCCTTATGTGGCCTCCTCCTCCCCCGTAGCCCCCGAGCCCCGACACGGAGTCTTTGTAGCCCCCGCGGTAGAGGTCGAAGCCACCAGAACCTGACAGGGATCAGACGGTGTTAATGAGACCGATGTGTTATCATCGTTGTCATCCGTCGAGGGAGGATTAAAGGCGATTACAGGTAGAAGCAAGAGGAAAATACATGAAAACAAGGAGCACATAAGAGAAGAGATATATATGTGTACAAGAGGTATATTATGTTACACAGGAACATAATATTAGTATATAGTGTGGTTTAGGATATTCACTGGTTCCTCACTTCTGCTTCCCGAGCCGCCGCCTCCCCAGCTGGAGTAACCTGCAACCAGAGGGGCCGGTATCAGAACCAGTTATTACTACAGATGTAAAGAAGAAACTGAAAACACGTCATCGAATCGCTTTTACTGGCGTGAAGAAGATGCTGATGATCAACAAGTGGAGGCTCAATAGCCAAATAATCAAAGAGGCAGAGCAGAAACCGCCCAACTGTGAATAGTTAAAAGTTCTGCACAATTTAAAAAGGCGAACGCGTGTGGGAGCCTGCCTTTTATTACCTTTCCTCACGTTAAGTATTTTATCAACCTCACAAACAGCATTTAACAGAATTAGCCAGCTCACGTTAGCATGGCCGTCAACCCGCCACAACAATGGGCCGCACCTCCACTCCATAGTAACGTAGCACGTTAGCATGCAAACAGATAGCTAGTGGCTAGCGTGGCTGCATTACGTTAATGTTAGCTAACCAGCCGAATAATACGTTACATCAGGAAATTATTCATTAACTAACGTTATGTATTATGCCATTTAAATAACGCAGCATATATTTTGAGTATCTAAACGTCAGCTAACGCGTCGTTGTCTCAAGCTATACCCAGCAACGAGTTGGCTGTTGCTAACAGCAAGCTAACAGTGCGGTTTCACAAAGCATGCGGCTAACTGGAGAGCTAATAAATAAAAGTGTCCGCGGTGACGCACATGAGCACCGGTAAAGGTGCGTAGTTACCTGAACCGTAGCTCCTGCCGTCCATAGCGCTTCACTGACAATGCCCAAAGCAGCTAGCCGTTAACGGTACACCTCCGTGAGAGTATCGCTCTTTAAAATACGCGATGGACTGATAGGCGAGAAGGGAAAGAAATAAAATATATCACGTGACCCTGAATGGCTCGTTACGTCACATGTATTCAACTCGTTTAACCTCAACATGGAGACCAAAACGTTTAAAGAACACTTCCCACCTAAGAAATGTTTAGGTTCAAAGAAGAAGTTCACCAACATAACATTTTCAAAAGAGAAACCTTCTGAAAAAAAGAAATAATCTCAATGCAAAAAAAACACATAAACATATAATTAATTAACATTTTAAATTGAAATCTCACAAACATTTAAAAAAACATTTTTACAAACACCAACCACCAACGTGTATGAAATATAAAATGTATTCGTATTAGTCATCAGTACATATCAGTAACTCTCAGCCGTGTTACAGTAGTTTGAGTCTGTGTACCCTTTGATAGTCGCTTTTACTGTAAAAACCATAAAACCAAAACACTGTTTTCTCGTTTCTTGTTTTAAATAAAATCGAGAAAACGGAAGTGGGGTGTCGTTTTTTCGTTTTTTGTTTAGAAATAAAAAACGAGACAGAATGACAATTTTTTACTCCGTTAATCCCTTTTGTGATCAAACATGAAGCGTAGCCGCTAAACGGGAATGTTCGGAGTAATAATGAAGCAATGGAGCGTGTGTTTGCTACAAATCCGTTTGCGATGCCAGCGGTTACCATGGTAACATGAGAAGAAAAGTACATTCACGTTTAGAAAGAGAAAGAAAAAAGTGGTATACCGGCAATCCAACCGAGGTCTGCGGCCTCTTAATCACCTCTTGAAACCACTTAGTTTCCGACTTTGCTGCAATTTTATACTCAAAATGTCACTAAAATATGTAGGATCACTTCCATTCAGCCACGGCAGATGGGACACACCTTCTGCTGCACAGAGAAGTATTAGCTTGTGGAGTGCACACCTTTCTGATTGCTAAATATATCTGCCAGACCTTAACTCAAACTGAACACACTGAATGTGTCTCTGCAGAACAAAGTGACTGCAAAGGACTTTGCTTTCTCCTCAGTAAGGGCGTGGACAGCAGAGTAAGATAAGATAATCCTTTATTTATCTCACAATGGAGAAATTTACGGTGTTACAGCAGCAGTCAACAGAAGAAATAAAAGCAATTAAAAGCACACAGTGCAGAATTAAAATAAAAATAAATAAATGTTATTGCACCGTAGTCAAATAAATTATTGTTGTAGCTTAAAAAAACATGAAAGTGACATATTACTATTATTGCACAGAGGCGTAGAACAGTGTGTTCTTCTGGGAGCAGGCTTGGTTGAATAGTCTTACTGCAGCAGGAAGAAAGGACCTGCGATGTCTCTCCGTCAGGCACCGTGGGTTCAGCCTGCCGCTGAAGGAGCTGCCCGGTGCTGATACGGTACCATGTAGGGGCGGCAGACGCTCTCCATCAGGGATGATATTTTTTTCCTCATCCTCCGGTCTCCCACCACCTCAACAGGGTCAAGGGGGCAGCCCAGGACAGAGCTGGCCTTCTTCACCAGTTTGTTCAGTCTGTTCCTGCCTGCAGCCGTGATGCTGCTACTCCAGCAGACCAGGAGCCCCCTCACCTGGGAGCCCAACAGCATCCCGTTCTGCCCTCCGAGGGCCCCTCTATGCAAATACTGTGGTAAAAACAAAGCTCAAAGCATTAGCCTCCCTGCCACAAAGACGGACACAGATACTACTGTATTTTCTGCACTATCAGGCGCACATTAAAGCCTTTCATTTTCTCAAAAAACGACAGAGCGCCTTATAATCTGGAGCGCCTTATATATGGATCAATTGGTTAATTGGTTGATACACGGCGCTCAAGCGTTATGGGCCTCAAAAGTGAGATTTAGCGCAATAAATAAAAGAAAAATAACTAGGAAATGCATTTCCTGCTGAAAATGTGTTGGAATGCTAAAAGCTGAAATTAATTTGAGAAAATTGCTGAAAATACATAAAAGAAAAGCTGAAATTAGTTTTGAAAGGATTGCTGAAAATGTAGAAATAAGAAAAGCTGAAAATAATTTGAAGAATTGTGTAAGGACACTCGGTGGGGACCCGGAAATTCAACCACACACAGGAGTTAGGAAGAAAAAACAAGTTTAATAGAATATTCAGGGACTTGTCGCTGCTCAGGGAATGATCATCAAAACAGCACTGTCATACAGTGAACGGGTGGAGCAGAAAACAAAAGGTAGAATAGGTTGCTGAGGATCCAATGATTCTCTCCACAAGGAGATCCAGTGGCAGCACACGGGGACGAAAACGAAGATCAGGCAAAGGTCATACACGAGTAGGCAGAGATAGCAAACTCAGCTTGAGGGGCAGGCGATACTCGGTGGTCGTGAGGCAAGGCTTGGGTCAGGGTCCAGAACTCCAGAATAGAAGAGGTCCGAGAAGGGCTTGGCAAGGGGGGTCAATCCGTGGACAGAAAGAGGTCAAAAAAACACAGAAGGCTTGGAGGAAAAAACGCTGGATTTCTACTGGCTCGTGGCTGTCGATAATCTGGCAAGGAAGCCGAGACTGAGTGGTGTTTAAGTAGGGCGGGGACCAGGTGGAACGGGAAAGCAATCAGTCCTGGCAGGTGAACAGAATGAATGATTAGGCTCAGCAAGGACAGACAGAACATGAATCATGACAGTACCCCCTCCTCAAGGTCCGGCTCCAGAAGGACCACCTGGCTGGTCAGGATTGGACCGATGAAACTCCCTAATCAGGGATTTGTCCAAAACATGTCGGGCTGGCACCCAGGAGCGCTCCTCAGGCCCGTATCCCTCCCAGTCCACCAGGTAATGTATGGACCGACCCCAACGTCTGGACCGAAGGAGACGGCGCACTGTGTAAGCAGGACAGCCCTCGATTATCCGGGCGGGAGGAGGGGGTCCGGAGGAGGGTAACAACCGAGAAGTGAAAACAGGTTTGACACGGGACACATGAAAGGTGGGACAAACCCTGAGAGTCCGGGGAAGGCGAAGCCGAACAGCCACAGGGTTGATCACTTTGGAAATTGGGAAGGGTCCAATAAAACGAGGAGCAAGCTTGCGGTTTTCAATCCGCAACGGAAGGTCCTTGGTGGATAGCCAGACTTCTTGTCCCTTGAGGTAGGTGGGTGCTGGAACTCTGTGACGATTGGCAAATCTGGAACATAAAGCAGAGGTCTTCAGAAGCGCCCTGCGGGCCAGACGCCATACCTGCTGGCACTTTAAGGCAGAGGCATGCGCAGAAGGAACTCTAATGGGTCTTTCTTGAAGGGACAACACTGCAGGCTGATAGCCGTAGACAGTGTAAAAGGGAGACAGACCTGTGGAGTTAGAAGGGAGAGAGTTGAGTGCATATTCTACCCATGGTAGGTTTTGTGACCAAGAAGAGGGATCATGTTCACAGAGCATACGAAGCTTGGTCTCCACTTCTTGATTGATCCTCTCCGTTTGTCCGTCAGTTTGGGGGTGGAACCCAGATGAGAGGCTCACCGAGATACCCAGGAGACCACAGAATTCCTTCCAGAATCTAGAGACAAACTGGGGACCCCTGTCAGAAACAATGTCAGTAGGCAGACCATGTAGGCGGAAAACCTCCCAGGCCAGAATCCCTCCCAGCTCCTTGGATGAAGGCAGTTTGCGAAGCGGTATCAGATGGGACATCTTGGAGAAACGATCTACGACTGTGAGAAGGACAGAATGATTATTGGAAGCGGGCAAACCAGTCACAAAATCCATGGATATATGGGACCATGGGCGGTGAGGGACAGGGAGGGGTCGTAGAAGTCCAGAGGGTGGCCGACGGGATGGTTTAGCCTGACAGCAAACTCTGCAAGCCTTGATGAACTCAGTAACATCTCGTAGCATAGTTCCCCACCAGAAACAACTTCTGATCACTGATAGGGTCTTGGTGACACCCGGATGACAGAACAGTCTAGACTCATGGCAAAATGACAGTACCTCAGGAATAAGGTGCTCAGGGACAAACAGTCGATCTTTAGGACAGTTCTCAGGGACGGGGCTTTGTTGATGAGCTTCTTTTATTCTCTGCTCCAGCTCTAACTTGGAAACTGCTAACCGCACAGATGTGGGGAGCACATAATCCTCCTGCTTAGCCTCTTGCCCCTCCTTCATACTCTCATGAAGCCTGGAGAGTGCATCTGGCTTAGCGTTCTTACTCCCTGGTCTGAAAGACAAAGAGAAATTGAAACGACTGAAGAACAAGGCCCACCTGGCTTGCCTGGGGTTGAGTCTCCTTGCTGACTTGAGGTACTGCAGATTTTTATGATCAGTCCAAACCACAAAGGGTTCCTTAGCTCCCTCAAGCCAGTGCCTCCACTCCTCAAGAGCTAGTTTGACTGCCAGCAGTTCACGGTCACCAACATCATAGTTGGTCTCGGAAGAAGACAGTTTTCTGGAAAAAAAGGCACATGGGTGAGTTTTGCCATCAGTGCACCTCTGGCTGAGTACGGCTCCCACCCCTGAGTCAGAAGCATCCACTTCAACAATGAATTGGCGGGAAGGGTCTGGTGAACGGAGGACAGGAGCCGAGGTAAAAGCCGCCTTAAGGCGGTCGAAGGACAGAGCAGCAGACCTACTCCAAATGAACTTGGACTTGGATGAGGTAAGAGCGTGAAGTGGTGAGGCCACAGAACTGAAATTACGGATAAACCGACGATAAAAGTTTGCAAACCCCAGAAATCTTTGGAGTTGTCTGCGGTTTTGTGGGTGGGGCCAATTCATGATGGCGTCTGTCTTGCTGGGATCCATGGAAATTCTGTTAGGAGAAATAATGAAGCCCAAAAATGAAGTAGATGGTTTGTGGAACTCACACTTCTCTGCCTTGATGAACAGGTTATTCTGCAGCAAGCGGAGAATGACAGAACGAACATGAGCTTGATGGGTTTTGAGATCCTTGGAAAAAAATCAAAATGTCATCCAGATAAACAAAAACAAAACGACCGACCATGTCCCTGAGGACATCATTGACAAGTGCCTGGAACACTGCTGGAGCGTTGGACAGGCCAAAGGGCATAACAAGATATTCATAATGACCTGTAGGAGTGTTAAAAGCCGTCTTCCACTCATCCCCCTCCTTGATACGGACCAGGTGGTAGTTTCTAAGATCAAGTTTAGTAAAAACTGTGGATCCCTGAATCAGGTCAAAGGCAGTGTTCATTAGGGGAAGCGGGTAACGATTTTTGACAGTGATGTCATTCAATCCTCTGTAGTCTATACAGGGTCTTAAGGAGCCATCTTTCTTGCCCACAAAAAAGAAACCTGCTCCAGCTGGGGAGGAAGAAGGGCGGATGGTACCTGCTTTGAGTGCGTCACTGATATAATCCCTCATGGCTTTATCCTCTGGGCCAGTGAGAGGATATAGACGGCCTCTGGGAGGGACGGTGCCAGGAAGCAAATTGATTGTACAATCATAGGGCCGATGGGGTGGAAGGGAAGTAGCTCGATGCTTGTTAAAGGCCTCCCTAAGGTCATGGTAAACAGCAGGTACTTTGGCTAAGTTGGGGTAGGTCTCTTGTCCACTGATGGGGACAGAGCAGGGGACAGAAGCAGCTAAGAGACAAGTGGAATGGCAGGACGGTGACCAGCCCAACACCTCGCCCTTAACCCAGTCAATGTGTGGGTTGTGTCTTCTTAACCAAGTGGCTCCCAGAATGACAGGGAGGTCAGGGGAATTAATGATTAGGAATGAAATTAGTTCATGGTGATTCCCAGAAATACTAAACTTAATGGGACCAGTTTCGTGGGAGACCTGATGAAGTAAATGGCCGTCAATAGCCAAAACTTCCAAACATGTAGAGGTGGGAAGGAGTTGGATGCCAAGGGATTCGGCAAGACCCCGGTCCATAAACTCAGTGTCTGCTCCTGAATCTATAAAAACAGAAAGATTCTTGGTAAAACCTTTCGCTTGGAGCGTGGCCAGAACAGAGAAAGAAGAGGACTTCAATCACTTTTGGCTCAGCAGGAGCCTCTTACCTCCTACTGAGCTTGGCCTTTTACTGGACACAGACGAAGTAGGTGACCCTCTCCTCCACAATAGAAACAAAGGCCACTCTTACGTCTCCGCTCCCTTTCTTGTGGGGACAAGCGTGATCGGCCTATCTGCATAGGCTCCTCCGCCGGAGAGACAGGTGATGCACTAAAGGGTGGAGCCGTGACTGATGGCTGTGGCCTGGGAAAATGTTCAACATGATAAGTACGACTGGAAGTACTCTTCTCCAACCTTCTCTCATGAAGCCTCATGTCAATCCTTGCGGCTAGAGTCTCCAGTTCCTGTAAATCCTTGGGAGCATCTCGAGTAGACAGTTCATCCTTTACCTCATCACTGAGACCCTGGTAGAAAGCATCACATAGTGCCTCATCGTTCCAGACGCTTCCTGAAGAAAGAGCATGAAAGTCAATAATGTACTCTGTAACTCGCCTCCTGCCTTGTTTGAGTTTGAGCAAACCACGTGCAGCCTCCCTCTCAGGCAGAACTGGATCAAAGACCCTGATTAGTTCCTTGGAAAAGTCCCTGAACCGAAAACAGATGAGAGAGTTCTTCTGCCACTCAGCAGTACCCCATAACTTGGCCTTCCCTGAGAGGAGGGAAATAGCATAGGCTACTTTGGCTCGTTCAGTAGGGAAAGACGATGGTTGAAGTTCAAAAACCATCTCACATTGAGTTATAAAGGGACGACACTGACTCTGCTCACCCTTGAACACCTCCGGTGGAGACAGGCGGGGCTCATGAATGGGCGAGACCTGGTAACCAGACGTAGAAGCCTTGGGGCTAGGAGAGGGAGCAGTCTTAGGGGGGGAGGAGGACATCTTGTCAAGCATGCTCATCATTTCTTGCATGTTGGATTCCAGGCGGTTAATGGCACCTTCTACACTTGAACGCCACTCCTGTGTGGGTGACCAGATTATACTGTAAGGACACTCGGTGGGGACCCGGAAATTCAACCACACACAGGAGTTAGGAAGAAAAAACAAGTTTAATAGAATATTCAGGGACTTGTCGCTGCTCAGGGAATGATCATCAAAACAGCACTGTCATACAGTGAACGGGTGGAGCAGAAAACAAAAGGTAGAATAGGTTGCTGAGGATCCAATGATTCTCTCCACAAGGAGATCCAGTGGCAGCACACGGGGACGAAAACGAAGATCAGGCAAAGGTCATACACGAGTAGGCAGAGATAGCAAACTCAGCTTGAGGGGCAGGCGATACTCGGTGGTCGTGAGGCAAGGCTTGGGTCAGGGTCCAGAACTCCAGAATAGAAGAGGTCCGAGAAGGGCTTGGCAAGGGGGGTCAATCCGTGGACAGAAAGAGGTCAAAAAAACACAGAAGGCTTGGAGGAAAAAACGCTGGATTTCTACTGGCTCGTGGCTGTCGATAATCTGGCAAGGAAGCCGAGACTGAGTGGTGTTTAAGTAGGGCGGGGACCAGGTGGAACGGGAAAGCAATCAGTCCTGGCAGGTGAACAGAATGAATGATTAGGCTCAGCAAGGACAGACAGAACATGAATCATGACAGAATTGCTTAAAAACATAGAAATGAGAAGAACTGAAAGGAATTTTAAAGAATTGCAAATAAATACAGAAATACATTTTAAAACACTTATCAAAATACCGACATCAGAAAAGTTGAAATGGATTTCAAGAGATAAAAATACTGGAATGGCAGAAACTGAAAGCTGACAAAAGCTGAGAGAATTTTTTTTATTTTCTGTAGTCATTTTGGTACTAGTTTCACGAGTAGAAGAAGTAATAGTAGTTTTAGTATCAATAGCAGTAGAAAAACTACAAGTAATAGTGTTGGTAGTGGTACTAGTATTATCAGCTCTAGTACTAACACTGTTAGTCATTGTAGTATTTGTAGTAACATTAGCTTATTGCATTCCAACAATAAAGATTCAAAGAACAATCCTGGGAATGCATAATGCTTTCCTCAGGTCCTAATCAAAGGGCTCAGGAATCAGGAAACATTTACTGTACGTGCAAACATGTGTCAGACATACATGGAATTTTACTTGACGGTTGATGCAAAACAACAGACGACGATGGACAACAAGACAACAAGACTACTAAGAGAGAAAAATAAAATATAATACAGTACTATGAGAAAAGAGAAACTCTGAGGTCCTGGTGATGATGGAGCGCAGGAAACGGAAGGAGTCCACAGGGTGAGCGGGGAAGGTGGGACTGCGTTCCTCCTGAAGTCCACAACCATCTCCACTGTCTTCAGAGCGTTGAGCTTCAGGTTGTTCTGGCTGCACCACGTCACCAGGAGGTCAGACTCCCACCTGTAGGCGGACTCGTCCCCCCAGAGATCAGACCAATGAGGGTGGTGTCATCCGCAGAACCCAGGAGCTTGACTGACTGGTGACCGGAGGTGCAGCTGTTGGTGTACAGGTGGAGTCGGGCACGTGCAGCTGGGAGAGTTTGTCCTGCAGGGGAGGGTGGTACAGAGGCGTGAGCCCCTGATGGACTGGGGGGGGCTGGGGCGGATGCAGTCAGGACATTGTCTTTCAAACCTGCAGTCGTTCAGCCCGTCTGCCAGGCGGAGGTTATTCATGCGGGTGGGGGGGGGGGGGGGGGGGGGGGCCTTGGCTGCTGTTGGAGTTTTTCAGTCATTTAGCGTCTCACCCCCTTGCTAAACCTGTATTTTGACTGTGTGTACGAGTCTTTGTCCCCACTCCTACATTCTGCTGTGAAAAGGGTTTGCGGTTGTTGAAAGTCACCCTGGCGCCTGATGGTACGCAGCCGCCCTCACAGAAGCCCATGTAGGAAGTTACAGCCTCTGAACTCGTCCAGATCGTTTGACGCAGTCCTGAAAACATCCCAGTCTGTACAGTCCGAACATGCACGAAGATCCTCCAGCGCCTCGCTGGTCCACTTCTTGAACTCCTTCCCCACAGGTCTGCAGAGCTTTGGTTTCTGCCTGCGTGCAGGAATCAGGTGGACGATGACGTGGTCGGAGAGTCCCAGCGCAGCGCGAGGGTTTCTAGCTGTAAGAGCGCTTATCAAGTCCGATCAAACGATTTCCAAAAGGTGTGTGTCTTAGGGCGTGTGGGTGTGTGTGTATTGGTGTGTCTCCACTGGAATCCAGAGGGGGAGGAGATGCGTCCTGTGCAGGTTCACACACACAGACACACACCCTCCACTGGCCGTGAGACACCATAGAGCCATTGAATACGGTTATTGATCATGAGCGACGGGAAAATGCCTCGCTCAGGTGGGACTCTGAACCCAAGGTAAGAACTTTAACTCCTACATCCCTCCTCAACTCAGCGGATCGAACGTATGTATGTCTGTACTTAAATAATCGCTCAAATGTGTCCTTTACTTTGCAGAGAGAATGTTTAACTGTTATGTTATCTCGTGGTGGTTTGGAGCCATTAACGTATAATTCCAACGGAATAATCATCCTGAAAGTGCTTTTTATTTCAGACGAATCTGAAACTCTTTCAATAGTGAAGTGTGCCATCCTCCTTTTATCATAACCTGCAACATATATGCTGATATTTACACAGGACGGTTGATATGACGATGGAGTTTGTTCGTCTACAGTCCGTCATGTGGTCGTTCTGATTCTTAAATACTCAAAGATCAATGTAATCTCACGTTTGTCCCCGTCAAGGGGACAGCTGGTTAAACAGGGCTGTCAGGTTGACTCCTGCTTCGTAGTGGCACTGTTCCATCTGGGGGATGAAGACCTAGTTATTGGCTTCTTAAAGGGGCAATGGCACCGATCTGTACGGAATATCAGGTCCCCTTGTGTCACTAAATACACAGAATATATATAGACAATGCAGAAAGACACGCTGCTCTTTAAAAACACAATAAATGAAAGAAATCTGCCTATTTATGCGGATTCATTCTGTTGAGTGTTTTTCGGTTTAATCTTGCTGCGCTCATGTGGCTCAGAGGACTCGCTGTGTGTATAGATATACAGTACCCTTGTTCATGAAGGCAAGCATGAAAAGCTGAATATGTGTAGCCAGCTGAGCCTTCCTGGTGGACCTGTCTCTAGAAGCTTCTCAGTGTCTCATTGAGACCTCAGGTTGATCTTTAGCTTTGCATCTGAGGTTTTCTGTACCAAAGTTCTCCTGTCAAACAGAGTTGGTTGGTTCGCACCATCATTATGTCATTATTTCTGCATCATTTGGAACGTTTATTGCGATTAATTACCAGCAAGCGTTTTTATTTTGGTTTCATACAACTGTAACAAACCAGCTGTTTGTTACAGCTGAAGTCAGACGTTGACTGTGGACGAAGCAGCTCAGAGGTAATTTCCGATGGATGAGCTTCTGTCCACACAGAGGTAAATGTCCTCCTCCTCTCTAATGAGCAACGCCATCAAACCCAAAACCCAAAGAAGCAAAATATGAAAAGATCCCCTTTGTGTGAATGAAGCATAAGAGTTTCTGAGCATTATCATCCCAGTTATGGTCCACATACCCGATAAGAGACACTCCCTATAGCCACTGACCTGAACTACAGAATCAACACATTTTATTTGGTGTCATGGCAATCCAGAGATGTTTGTCCGTACATCCATGAGACACTACTTCCTGTTTGCCACCAGTTCTAACTCTGACCTCTGTTTCCCAGATGCCTGGCTGAAAGACTTTGTCATCACAAGAAGCCTCCGTTGCTCTACTGGTTCCTGTCTCTGGTGCTGCTGGTCTTGTGTGGCCTGCTGTGCCAAGAGTACTACCACCGGTTTCTCAACCATAGCGCTCCACCTCCTCGGTATCGTTTCCATCCTAAACACACAGTCAAACCAACAAACGCGAGTAAAACCACGCGGGGCCCCGCTGCACCGACCACTGTCAGTGAGTCCTACCCAGGCAATTACCACTTCATCATGGACAACCAGGACGTGTGCCGGGCCGAGACTCCTTTCCTGGTCCTGATGGTTCCGGTGGCACCACAAAACCTGGCTGCTCGGGACGCCGTCCGACAGACGTGGGGCAACAAGAGCGTGGTTCAGGGCCAGGTGGTGCTGACGCTGTTCATGCTGGGCCTCTCCGGAGGAGCAGATGTCCAGGAAAAGCTGCGGCAGGAAAACCTGCAGCACCGCGACTTGCTGCAAAGCAACTTTGCAGACACGTACCTCAACCTGACCACCAAAACTATGGTGATCATGGACTGGCTGGCCACTCGCTGCTCAGGGGCCGCATACGCCATGAAGGTCGACTCTGACATGTTCTTGAACGTTGATAACTTGGTGGTCATGCTACGGAAGCCGGGCATCCCTAAAGTGGACTACCTGACTGGGTTGCTCATGTGGAACAGGCCGGTGGTTCGATCAAAGGCCTCCAAGTGGTACGTCCCTCTGGAGATGTACCCGGATCCAACCTACCCAACCTACTGCCTGGGCATGGGTTACGTCTTCTCCAACGACCTTCCGGAAAAATTTGTGGAGGTCTCAAAATCCATCAGACCCTTCAACATAGAGGACGCTTATATCGGAATGTGCATGAAAAAGCTTGGACTTGCGCCGACATCGCCGCCAGATTCCTCCCAGTTCAGGGCCTACAACCAAAACTACAACCGCTGTGAGTTCTCCAAGATCATCACCTACATTCTGGCGTCCTCACAAGATCTGGTGAACTACTGGACGGACTTGAAGAAGCCTGGACCACCTTGTTAGGACTATAACTGGGAACTGGGAGGTTTGTCTGGGATTCTTAGGCCTTCCTCATCATCAGGCTTCAGATCACCGTGGTGGAAAAGTACAAAATGGTGAAGGGAAGACGTTATCATAGACTTATATCACCTTTATTGGGTTGCAAATACATATAAAAAGATAACGCAGGGATTAATTGCAAGTTTATTCACCTGAGAAATGTGAATGTGAATGAGTGGAATTAAGGTAGCGCAGGTTTTCAGGCGGTGATTGGAGGAGCAGCTGTTTGTTGGTTGGTTCCAGGTGTCTAGTCTTATTTTGTAGTTTCATGTCATCCCCTGTGACTGTCGGCTGTGTCCATGATTGTTTCCACCTGTGTCTGATCACCTGAACCGTCCCAGTGTGTTCCCTGGCCGCGTCCTTGTTGGTCTTCATGAATGTAAGTCTTCATTGTGAGTCATCATCAAGTCTTGCCTGAGAGTTCCTGGTTCCCATCCGTGTCTGTTTTCTCCCCCTTGGCTTTTTCATTTTTAATTATTAAAAGTACCTTTTGTTTTGTCAAAACTCTGCATTTGAGTCCTCCTTCCTGCCACGTCAGGCCTCCCTATGAAACATCTTTTTCATCAATTTCATTGTGTAATACACTGATAAAGATAATCTACCTAATCCACTTTAAAGAAATCGAAGCAACGTTTTGCGTAAATTCATACGTAAAACAAGCAATTTAAGCAAAAGTTAAGTCAACTTACATTTACATGTAATGCATGTTGAATGAACTTGAAAAATAACATTGACTGAAATACAATGTGAATAGTGAAATATTTCGCAAAATAGAAAATCTCGGACCAAGTCGAATGTGACCATTTTATTTCTGTCTTTGCGTTGCAGCAACCTCTTAGAAACAGCACAAACTCCTGCAGTGTGTGAACATCCGCGGTCTTAACAACACCACCCACATGCTTTCTCCGTGTCTGCTGTTGCTTTATTGCAGTGTTCTTTAAGAGTCCCTTTGCCCTTTGGTATCCTTGGGGCGGTGTCATATGTTGGCAGCGTCGTATCAGCTCTCTGGGCTGCTGGTGTATTGCTCAAGAAAATACACATAATCTTGATAACTGCTGGTTCTTTCTTCAATACAATTTTCAAAAGTTCAAATGAAGGAAATATACTTCAATGTATCACCGTCAAATAGGATTATGTGGCTTTGTGTTGATGACGCTTTGTTGCCTGGTGAAGTGTTGTGCAGATTGCAGCTGGTGCGGATCTTGTTCCTGCGGTCACACATTGGTAGAGTGGGTGTGTGAGACGATCCGGTACCTGGTTGCATCATTATATCATCATCATGTGGTTTCTGCTCGCTTGCTTTGGTCACACCAGCGTGTAGACGGATGTGCTGTACGTGGGTCTCAGAAGGCCTTCATTTGGCCTGCTTTCCTCGAACAGCGTTTCCTTTCCTTTCAACGTGAACTTTCTTCTTTATTCCCGCGGTTCCTTTTTTAAACAGTCTTATGAGGCGTGATTGAGGCCACGTGTCCACCGGGTGTCACGTGACACGCGCGCATAGAACGTCCTGCGAGCAGCCTGCTGTTAATCCATCATGGATTCTATTCTCTGCATAAATACCTCATCATGTTCCAGGAAACATAGAATGTTGGCAGCCATTCAAAAAGAGCTCTTCGTTCTGTCTTTGTTCGTGAACTACATTTGTCCCAGAATGCATTTCGCGGCAGCAACAGCAGAGGGAAGAAACACAACAGTAAGTCAAATGTTATGAAGAACACTGTGATTACGTCACGGAATGTAACTTGGGGACTTTGTCAGGCCTCAGGTCCGCTGTTTAATCCACATTTCTGGGGTCGGTCGGTCAACATTCAGCCTTCGTAACAATGAGCTCCAGGTGAGCGGGATCACCTGAGCCTGCGTCCCCCGCAGAGAGCCGCCTGCGCCCGGGGAGGCTGCGTGGACCGGCCGCCCCTGGAGCTCCGTCTACCGTCTAAACACGGAAACACAGACAAACGGAAAAAACCCAAGAAACGAACTCAAACAGCGACCGATTTTTATTGTCGTAAATCCCTTCTGCTTGTTTGTCTATAAAATAAAATAAAATAAAATGCAACCCGGAAGTAGGTACAGTTCCACAGTAAAGGGTTACGTTAAGGGGGGACGTTAACAGCCAATGAATGAATCTAAAGATCAATAAGAACAATAATAATAGTATCGATAATGAGTGCTGTGGTTTTTCATTGTAGTCCTGCTTGTATTGTGTATAAGGAGCTTTTCGAGCTGCAGATCCATCGATGTGATCGTTTATTGTCTGTGACAAAGGCGGCAGCAGCTTCCTGCTCCGCACATCAGACGTTCATTCTACATCCGGAACCATTAAACCCATTAAACCCATTAAACCCATTAAACCCATTAAAACCATTAAATCCGCTGACTTGGTTTATTTTAGAGAGTTAGAACAACCAAAGCAGTCAAACCAGAAGGTCTGTGTTCGCCTGTTAGCACAACGGGGTGTGTGTGTGTGTGTGTGTGCTTGTGGGTTAGGGTGTGTGTGTGTGTGTGTCTGTGTGTGTGTGTGTGCTTGTGGGTTAGGGTGTGTGTGTGTGTGTGTGTGTGTGTGTGTGTGTGTGTGTGTGCTTGTGGGTTAGGGTGTGTGTGTGTGTGTGTCTGTGTGTGTGTGTGTGCTTGTGGGTTAGGGTGTGTGTGTGTGTGTGTGTGTGTGTGTGTGTGTGTGTGTGTGTGTGCTTGTGGGTTAGGGTGTGTGTGTGTGTGTGTGTGTGTGTGCTTGTGGGTTAGGGTGTGTGTGTGTGTGTGTGTGTGTGTGTGCTTGTGGGTTAGGGTGTGTGTGTGTGTGTGTCTGTGTGTGTGTGTGTGCTTGTGGGTTAGGGTGTGTGTGTGTGTGTGTGTGTGTGCGCTTGTGGGTTAGGGTGTGTGTGTGTGTGTGTGTCTGTGTGTGTGTGTGTGTGCTTGTGGGTTAGGGTGGGTGTGTGTGTGCTTGTGGGTTAGGGTGTGTGTGTGTGTGTGTGTGTGTGCGCTTGTGGGTTAGGGTGTGTGTGTGTGTGTGTGTCTGTGTGTGTGTGTGTGTGCTTGTGGGTTAGGGTGGGTGTGTGTGTGCTTGTGTGTGTGCTTGTGGGTTAGGGTGTGTGTGTGTGTGTGTGTGTGTGTGCTTGTGGGTTAGGGTGTGTGTGTGTGTGTGTGTGTGCTTGTGGGTTAGGGTGTGTGTGTGTGTGTGTGTGTGTGCTTGTGGGTTAGGGTTTGTGTGTGTGTGTGTGTCTGTGTGTGTGTGTGTGTGTGCGTGTGTGTGTGCTTGTGGGTTAGGGTGTGTGTGTGTGTGTGTGTGTGTGTGCTTGTGGGTTAGGGTGTGTGTGTGTGTGTGTGTGTGTGTGTGTGTGTGTGCTTGTGGGTTAGGGTTTGTGTGTGTGTGTGTGTCTGTGTGTGTGTGTGTGTGTGTGTGTGTGTGCTTGTGGGTTAGGGTGTGTGAGGACAGATTTTCTACATTCCAGTTGTTGTTCGGATCAGGTGTCGCCGTCGTGGCCCGTACACCTGTGCACCTGAAGTAACAGTGAGACACTTCATCAGGTGTGGTGGGCGGGGCTTGGCTCTGTCAGCTGACCCACCTGCTCACTTGGCTCTTTGCGTTCCGGGTGCACTGAGAGCAGGAACAGGAAGCTGAAGCCCTTCATGCTGTAACCTCTCAGGTATGATGCCCGTTTATGCTTTAAAAATGTAACCGTAAGAGTGTGAGGAAGGACCCCCCCCCCTCTCCTCCCCCTCCTCCCCCGCAGCGATCGATGCCTGGAGATGTGACGCCGCTGTGAGGGAACCGCTGCGGGCGGCTCCAGCGTTTGCGTTCCGGTGGAGTCTAAAGGGGGGGTGCTGTTATTTAAACATGCGCTGTGTCACTAGTGGTCCTCTGTGAGAAGAACACTTATTTTGACTTATAGTCTAGAGGACGGAGGGAACTGCCATGTTGGCCAAACCAGGGCTTCAGCCTTTATGCTTTAAGTCTTGGTTGGTTCAATCTGCATCCTCTCCGCTAGATGGCGCTACGTCCAACCAGCAGATGAACGAGGTGAGTTGTGTGAATGCGACATCAGCTCCAGGGACCCAAACCACGGCACATTGCGCATCATTTAGCTGTCGCTTTTATCCAAACAACTTACAAAACGTGCATGTTGCTTCCTCAGCACCGATTCGCCGAGCACGCTCGATCAGAAGCTTTAAGATCTTACAAACGTTCACTAGTAACGTTGTTTAAGTGTCCAGCGGTTTCTCGCGTTAACCGTGGCGTGCCTCTTCTCTCTCTAGCTGTAATGGACGCCCGGAGGAAATGCATCGGCATCGTCAGCCTGGGAGTGGTGATGCTCTTCTTCTATCTCGGCTCTGGGTGGAACTCGGGGAGCAGCCCGACTCCAGCGGCAGATCCTGGACCGTACCATGTGGCCTATCCACGGAACTACAGGTTCGTCATGGACGACACGCCCGCCTGTCACACCAGGACCCCTTTCCTGCTCCTCATGGTTCAAGTGGCGACGGCTGACGTCGCGGCTCGGGACGCCATCCGCAAGACGTGGGGCAGCGAGAAGCAGGTTGGGGGGCGGCTGGTGGAGACCCTCTTCGTCCTGGGCCTCCCCGGGGGAGCCGGTGCCGAGCAGCAGCAGGAGAATCTCCGACGGGAGAACCTGCAGCACCACGACCTGATCCAGAGCAACTTCCAGGACAGCTACCACAACCTGACCATCAAGACCATGACGATGCTGGAGTGGCTGGCGGCGCACTGCGCCAGCGCTTCCTACGCGGTGAAGATCGACTCCGACATGCTGCTGCACGTCCCCAACGTGCTGAAACTGCTGCTGAATCCCAGCACGGCCAAACAGAACTACATGACGGGTTTGGTGTGGTGGCACAGCCCGGTTTTGAGAAACCCATTCAACAAGTTCTACATGCCGGAGAAGGTGATAGCCGAGGCCGAGTACCCCCCGTACCCCCTGGGCATGGCCTACGTCATCTCCCTGGACCTGCCTGCCAAGCTCCTGTCCGTCTCCCCTCACATCCAGCCCATCTTCATCGAGGACGCCTACCTGGGGATGTGCCTGAAGCGCCTGGGCATCGCCCCCACCGACCCGCCGGAGGACACCATGTTCATCGTGGACCCCAAGCATCCTCTGAGCAGCTGCAGCCTCTCCAAAGTGATCGCCGTGACGACGACCAGCATCGCCCAGATGGAGAGCTACTGGGAGAGGAGCAGGCGGCCAGACGCTCGGTGCTGAACCGGAGGGCAGGAGGGGCAGGAGGGGCAGGAGGGGCAGGTGGGGCAGGAGGGGCAGGTGGGGCCGGAGAGGCAGGAGGGGCAGGAGGGGCAGGTGGGGCAGGAGGGGCAGGTGGGGCCGGAGAGGCAGGAGGGGCAGGAGGGGCAGGAGGGGCCGGAGGGGCAGGAGGGGCCGGAGGGTCATACGAGAAGGCTTCACGTGTGGGAACTGTGAAACTGTTTTCGGTTTAGTTTGAAGGTTCTTCTGCTGATTCCATCTTTAAATGGCCGACATGTTCTTTCCCTCCGTGATCTCAATAAAGCACCAAAGCTCTCTAATACGCTCTCTGAGGTTACTGGCTGAACAGGATGGTCGTCTGTTACCTGCTGTACCTGGAGGGGCTCGTTCTGCCTCCCCCCGATGCAGGGGAACCAGTCCGGTGAGACTGCTCAGGTTACAGAGGAGGGGGGGGCAGGCAGTCAGTGGGGCTCAGCCCACCCAGGCTTTTATTTTGAAAGCATTTTGTCTTCTGGTTTATAGTTTCATACTTAAATGAACCTCTTTACAAAAGTATTTCAACATTAACGTTAATTAAGTTCTTGGAGCCAAATCCAGGTCAAACGTTCGAACATGCTCATTTGAAAAACAAGTTTTAGTTTGACTTATTGAAAGTCGCTTTTATCCAAAGCGACTTTCAATAAGTCATTTCAACCACAAGGAAACAAACTCAAGAAACTATTTCATCCAATAAGCGACGTGCAGCTGGTTGTAGGTCGGATCATTGTGAGTCAGTGTGAGTGCTGCAGTGTGCTGGTGTCTCTAGTGGAGGGACAGTCTGAAGAGGTGTGTCTCTAGTCTGAAGATGCTCCTGATTCTCACAGAGCTCCTTCTGCTCTCAGTGAGGAGCAACAAGCAGATGTTGGGATGGAGGCTTTGACCAGGTCCTGGATGGAGACTGGACCCCATCCATCCACACTGGCACCAGTGAGGAGAGCGGAGGAAGAATCAACGGCTCATTATGGTATTATTTCTTGTGAACACTTCTTTTCTCCTCCTGAATGCTCCATATTCCCACTCCTCAGGTGTCCCTGAACTTCACTCCAATCAAACTTTAATAGTTTAATAATCAATAACCAGATGGACGGAGTGAGATGACTTCAGTTTCTAAATCAGAAGGAAACTATTTCTGAAGTCTTCGTGTTTCCCCTCGATGCGGCTCACAGGTGCAGCCCCCTCAAGTGGGAGGGGCTTCGCACGGCCCCTCCCACTGGCCTCAGCCCGTGTTGGAGGCGCGCCCCCTGCAGTGCGCGCTGAGAGTCGGGCGGGACGGACGCGTTGGACGGACATGAGGAGGACGTGCACGGATTGAGGCTCCTGCACGCGCACGCCGGGGATACAAAGCTGCTGGAGCGCACTCCCGCGGACTTTTGGATAACTCTTTCACCAAGGTGAGCTCCTCTCGTGCGCCTTTTTACCTGTGCGTGAAAGGTACGTTCGTGTTCGCACCGGCGTGTCCCGCGTTCACGTCATAGGTGCTATCGATCATTAATCGGTTAATCGGGCCATAATCGATCCCTTCTCCGGCGCGTCCTCGCATTCCACCGGGTCTGGATGGAAGCGCTTCCATTGGGGGGGGGGGCTGCAGACAGATGTTCTCTGTCCTTCCAGCTTCGTTCTCTCTTCGGTCTTCTGATATTTGATTTGACGCGATTGATGAGGTGATGACGTATTTCATCCGCTGGAAGTGACAGTCACGTGATGAATGAGGTCTTCACTGAAAGTATGTATGTATATGTGTACATGTAGCCTAAATAATAATATACACATATCAATAGTGATCGTGCGTGTTTGCTCTTGATTTCATCTATTGTGGGAGTGTTGTGGGACTTTAGGGGGCGGAGCCAACATTCCTGACCCGCTGCCTCAGCCATTTAATGAAGAGTTCTGTGAGATGCTGCAGAGGAGCACCTCGAGGTGAAGGCTTACCCCCCCCCCCCCTCTCCGTTTCCAGCTTGGACCAATCCAAGGGGTGAACTAATAAGTGCTGGGGTCAATCCACCATGACAACTACACAGGAACGATGAAGGCGCTGCTCAGAGGGACAGGAATGCGTAGGCCTCACCAACATGAAGGTCGTTGGGGGGCAAAATGAACCGATGACGCCCGGGGGGGGGGGTTACAGCTGCACCAGTATCCCGATGGGAGTCTTGAGAGGGGGCAACGAGGGGGATAATCATCGAGCACGGCGCTAATAATCCACGATTCCTCGACACCTTCCATGATAATGTGACGTATTGATGAAGCACACGTTTCTATGTGAGAGGCGAGCTGAGAAGTGCACCTGTGAACAGACTGTAAAGCCCTCTGAGGCCAATTTGTAATTTAAGATTTTGGGCTACAAGGAATAAATGAATTGAATTGAAGAAGGAAAACCCATCTGTTCTCTTTGGCTTTTAACACCTAGTATGATGTCGACATGATTTTGGCTTTTTTAAACAAATTTCTTACTTTGCATGTTTTTTATTATTTTATTGTGTGGTTATGAATTGTATTAATGTGTATGCTATTTTTCTGTACAGCACAGTTGGTATGGTATTGTAAGGACACTGACGCTCATGCTATTTAGATATATATATATTATATACATATATATGTCGGTATAAATACATCCTCGTGTGAAGAGCAGACTAATGCTTCCAACGGAAATAAAACAGGTAACAAATTCATAAACTGTTCAAACTAAACATTCACGATTAGTGGAAAGTTTCTGTTTGGTATAAACATTTAATATGTTCACCTTGCAGCTCCAGACGTCCTTGGGAATCCACCGTAGTTGATTGTTTTTTGGGTTACTTTTTATAGTAGATAATACATTTTTTACTAAGGATTGGTAAAGGTTCCAATTAGTAGAAAACAAAGACACAATACTTTAAATGTGACAACACGTAGTGTTGATACGTTTGACTGAACTATCTCCACGGAGATTATGAAACACGTCCACGTTGTGAATGTTACAAACTAAATGCAACTTGGAATTGTTCCTCGATGTGGAAACCTCGATCGTAAGGCCGGCGCACGCTTCAGCTTCTGCTTCAGCTTCTGCTTCAGCTTCTGCTTCAGCTTCTGCTTCAGCTTCTGCGTCTTCCGTCGACGTACTCGTTTCAATTCATGGTTCTAAAGTCTTGCGTGTGTTGCAAAACAATTCACCGCCAGAACACCAGGCAGAGTAACGTTTATTGTCAAAGGCGACCTAGAGAGTGACCTCTTCGTGTGTGGAAGTCGTTGGTTTGTTTATTTTTATTTATTTATTTCCCCGGCTTTTGACACAAGCCTTAAAAAAATTGGTCGACGCACACTAGAGGGGGGGAAAAGGCACGCACAGGGCTACAGATAGCAACAGATAGCTATAAAGTGCTACACAAAGCTGTATAGAGCTACAAAATGCTACATGAAGCTACATAGAGCTACATGAAGCTACATAGAGCTACAAGAAGCTACGTGAAGCTGCATGGAGCTAAATGAAGCTACATAGAGCTACATGAAGCTGCATGGAGCTACATGAAGCTACATAGAGCTACATGAAGCTACATAGAGCTACATGAAGCTGCATGGAGCTAAATGAAGCTACATAGAGCTACATGAAGCTGCATGGAGCTGCATGAAGCTACATAGAGCTACGTGAAGCTACATAGAGCTACATGAAGCTTCATGAAGCTACATAGAGCTACATGAAGCTGCATGGAGCTACATGAAGCTGCATGGAGCTGCATGAAGCTACATAGAGCTACGTGAAGCTACATAGAGCTACATGAAGCTTCATGAAGATACATAGAGCTACATGAAGCTGCATGGAGCTACATGAAGCTACATAGAGCTACATGAAGCTGCATGGAGCTACATGAAGCTACATAGAGCTACATGAAGCTGCATGGAGCTAAATGAAGCTACATAGAGCTACATGAAGCTGCATGGAGCTACATGAAGCTACATAGAGCTACATGAAGCTGCATGGAGCTGCATGAAGCTACATAGAGCTACGTGAAGCTACATAGAGCTACATGAAGCTTCATGAAGCTACATAGAGCTACATGAAGCTGCATGGAGCTACATGAAGCTGCATGGAGCTGCATGAAGCTACATAGAGCTACGTGAAGCTACATAGAGCTACATGAAGCTTCATGAAGATACATAGAGCTACATGAAGCTGCATGGAGCTTCATGAAGCTACATAGAGCTACATGAAGCTGCATGGAGCTACGTGAAGCTACATAGAGCTACATGAAGCTACATGAAGCTGCATGAAGCTACATAGAGCTACGTGAAGCTACGTTGAGCTACATAAAGCTACGGAGAGCTAGAGGAACCTGTAGAGCTACGGACTGTCCCGTAGGCCTTACACTGTGCTGTCACCATGGACTCCATAACGAGGCTTGAAGACAGGAAGTTGTCCTCTAGTCGTCCTCACTGAGACCAACTCTCAGTGTGGGGGTCCAACTTTAGGGACAAATTGCTGCTGACTCTTTAGTCTTTCTTTCTTTCTCCGGCTGTGTTTCTTTTGTTTTGTCACCTTGGTTTGGTGGTTTCTGGGTGGACCCCCTCACCCCCCAACCCCTCCTGACTCCTGACAGCTCTAATCCTCTCCTGGCTGCAGCGAGGCCTCTGTGAGAGTGTGCAGGCAAACCACAGCTGTCTATTGGCCCATGAAAGAGTGTGTGTACCACCAGAGAAAAGAGACATCTGCCCCCCCCTCAGGTGGAGGTGTTGTCTTAACCACAGAGGAATGTTGTGCCTTTACCTTGGGGGGTTACTTCATGGGTTAGTAAGGAGTAGCAGCCCCCGAGGGGGCAATCTCCCGTTAACTCTGTGCGTGTATATTCGAGCTGTCAATCGATCAATGATCCACTCCGTCTCCATGTTGATGTAACTGACTGCAGCTAGCGGCCGTATCGTTTACTTCTGGGGGCTCAGTTTCATAAAGACTGAAGCTGTTTAACAGATGGAGGAAACTTTGTGCCACTAACGGATGAAGTAATGTCCCAGTAGACCAGGTTTCTAACTCAATTTATGACCCCCTTCCTTCTTTTACCTCCGGGGGCTCCTGTGCCTGTGTGTGTGTGTGTGATTTCTGTTGATTGTGAAAAGTAAAAAACATTTATTTGGGAAAATAAGTTAAAATTTGAATTGAACAAAAACACCACTGACATAACCAGTGGAAAAGGAAGAAGCGGATGTAATCGTAGTAAAGATCCTCTTTATTCTGCAATAAGCTGCGAATAAAAGAACAATTTAGTTTGGAACATATGACGGAGGAGGAGGTTCAGTGCATCTCCTCTCTTTGCCTCCTACTGGGTGGGGGGGCAAGTTCGTGTGGACTTTCTCACAGTAAAAGACATCCCCGGTGCATTGTGGGTAACAGAATCCAGCTGTGAGTGTTTGCATGTGTGAATGTGCAGGAATGTGTGTGTTTCTTTTTTGTGCCACGTTAATGTGTTTGGTTTTCATCTCATTTTAGTCGTACCGGGAGATGAGGGTGAATAAGGACTTCATGATCCGCCCCACATGGAGTACCCAGGTTCTGTGCTAGAAGTACGCGGGCTCTGTGGTAGAAGTACCCAGGTTCTGTGGTAGAACAACGCAGGTTCTGTAGCAGAAGTACGCAGGTTCTGTGGTAGAAGTACGGAGGTTCTATAGTAGAAGTATGGAGGTTCTGTGGTAGAAGTACGCAGGTTCTGTGGTAGAAGTACCCAGGTTCTGTAGTAGAAGTCCGGAGGTTCTGTGGTAGAACTACACAGGTTCTGTGGTAGAAGTACGCAGGTTCTGTGGTAGAAGTACCAAGGTTCTGTAGTAGAAGTCTGCAGGTTCTGTGGTAGAAGTCCGGAGGTTCTGTGGTAGAACTACGCAGGTTCTGTGGTAGAAGTACCCAGGTTCTGTAGTAGAAGTCTGCAGGTTCTGTGGTAGAACTACGCAGGTTCTGTGGTAGAAGTACCCAGGTTCTGTAGTAGAAGTCCGGAGGTTCTGTGGTAGAAGTCCGGAGGTTCTGTGGTAGAAGCACGCAGGTTCTGTGGTAGAAGTACGCAGGTTCTGTGGTAGAAGTACCCAGGTTCTGTGGTAGAAGTCCGGAGGTTCTGTTGTAGAACTACGCAGGTTCTGTGGTAGAAGTACCCAGGTTCTGTGGTAGAAGTCCGGAGGTTCTGTGGTAGAAGTACCCAGGTTCTGTGGTAGAAGTACCCAGGTTCTGTAGTAGAAGTATGGACGCGAGGCGTGTTCCTGGGAAGGTTGCAGGTCGTCTTTCTAGCTCTTATTTTTCACGCTTGCCGACTCTGGTTCATATGAGCAACTGCCCCTTTTCTCTTCCCTCCACCTTCTTCTTCCCTTTGTGCGTAATAAAGACTGGAGATGTTCCAGAGAATATTGCAAATTCCTGCCAAGTCTGACCGGGTGTGTTATGAGGAGAGAGGAATGAGGGGGGGAACAATTCCTCCTCCCTTTAATGAAACGTCTTTGTTCCCTCACACAGACCCAGAAGGGTGGTGAAGACGTTTGTACTACATCTCACGACACGATGCATCATTCCTTCCTTCATGGAAGACATGCTGTCCATTAATGTCCCTCCGTACGTTTGAATCATTCAAAAACAAAAACCTTAACTGTGACTCCCGCTGACGTGGCGGGATTACTGAGCAGGCCCTCCAAAGAGAAGCAAAGCCACAATGAGACACACAAAACGACCACAAAGAAACAAAGAAACACCTCAAAGGAGACACAACACAACTTAACAAATGCTTCAAGACGACAATTTGAAAGCTGTATTTTAAAGTTTCCTTTTCAGGAACAGTAAGTTGACACATTTGTTGTGTGTTCTGATTTCTTTATCTCTTTCTCCCCTAACACACACACACACACACACACACACACACACACACACACACACACACACACACACACACACACACACACACACACACACGTTAACAGGTTCCCTGCTCTCCTGTACATACTGCCCATGTTGTTGACATAAAGTAACGTGATTACACAAATATGTCAAAAGGTGTGTGTGTGTGTGTGTGTGTGTGTGTGTGTGTGTGTGTGTGTGTGTGTGTGTGTGTCTTTACCTTGGTCGTGTTTGTTTGTGTAAATGTGCTGCTGCATCACTTTCACAGTAAACACTCGCAGGAGGCTGCCGGGGTCACAGGGGTCACAGGGGTCACTGGGGTCACAGGGGTCACTGGGGTCACCAGGGGTCACCCTGGGCCTCGGATCCTGGTAGACTGAATGAAGATGAATGTCCTGCGGCATTAATTATGAGCAGATAGAATCAAGGGGTTAGGAATCAAGGGGTTAGGAATCAAGGTCACGACATTTCATTTACAGCCTATTTCATGCGTCACTCTGTAAACCGAGACCTGCTTCATTGGCTCATGGAAACTAACACCCACCATCTTCTGTCTCTAATCCCTTTCAGAGAGTGAGACCTGACGCCATGCGGCCTCACCTGCTGCTCCTCTTCCTCTCATCCGGTCTGGTGTTTTCCTCTGAATGTCCGGCCGACTGTGCCTGCCGGGACCAGCGCTCCGTATTCTGCTTCCATCGGCGCTCCAGCGCCGTTCCCCGCGTCCCCGCCGCCACCCGAGAGCTGTTCATCTTCCAGAACAGCATCAGCACTCTGACCCGAAATGACTTCAGAGACCTGGCGCAGTTGGAGCTGCTGGATCTGAGCCAGAACGAGCTGGCGGAGATTCCAGACGGTGTGTTTGAGATGCTGTCGAAGCTGAAGAACTTAGACCTGTCCTTCAACCACATCGCGCACATTTCCAAAGACAGTTTTTCCGGGTTGGTCCAGCTGCAGAGACTGTATCTCCACGCCAACCTCATTCAAAGCATCCACTCAGAGGCTTTTGAGGGTTTTGAGATGCTACTGGAACTGAAGCTGCAAGGAAACCAGCTCACCTCTCTGCCATCCCTTCGTCTCCCGAGACTTCTTCTTTTGGACCTCAGCTACAACAACATCCCAACGCTGGGGCCCTCAGACCTTCAGACACCCCACCTGGAGGCCCTGAAGGCAGCCTCGCTGGGGCTCACCACTGTCAATGAAGATCTCATAGCTTCTCTGCGAAACCTCCATGAGCTCGACATCTCCAATAACCAGTTAAGTGAGCTGCCCGAGGCCCTGAAGCAGGACTCCCTCAAGGTGCTGACCAAGCTCAGCCTGGCTACCAACCCGCTGAGCGAGCTCAGGGTGGAGGACTTCCAAAAGCTGAGTGGGCTTCATGAACTGGATCTCAGCGGCCTTAATCTCCAGGGATTTTCCCAGAGTTTCTTCCAGACCTTCCCAAGGTTGATGCACTTGACTGCAGCGGAGAACCCATTTAACTGCCTGTGTCCATTAGCCTGGTTCCCCGTTTGGCTGAAGGATAAGAACGTGGATCTTGGGAGGCCCGAGGAAACCAGATGTCACTTCCCCCTGGTCAATGCTGGCAAAATGCTCTCGGCCCTTGAGCACAAAGAATTTGGTTGTCCGCCTGTCAGGACGGCGCTGAGTGGCATCCCCACCGGCAGCACTCCCGCTCCCCCTGCCACACCTCTGGGCGCCATCCACACCAACGCCATTCCTTCTCCTCCTCCTCCACCCAGTGAGAACATAGACGGGACCCTTTCACCAGAACCGCCAGTCTCCCAGAGCTCCACCGGCGGCGAGCACATCTGCCCAGCGAGCGTCTGCCTCCATGGCGGCACCTGTCACTTCGACCCGTCGGCTGGGCCCCGTTGCCGGTGTCCGTCGGGAACCTCCGGCTTCTACTGTGAGAATGTGGACCAGACCCCCGAGGCCCCGAAGCCTTCGGCAGCAGAGGTTTTTCGGTCAGCTGCCGCCATGCCGGCGGCGCTCGATGCCATCAGTTCACGGCAGGTCACCGCCACGTCCATCCTCCTCGATCTGCACCGCTTCATTGAGACGCGGCCGCATATCCGCGGCATCCGGTTGACCTACCGTAACCTCTCCGGGCCGGACCGCCGGCCCATAATCCTGAGCGTGCCGGCCTCCTACCCAGAGTACACTTTGCGTGGGTTGAGACCCAACTGCACCTACTCGGTCTGCGCCAACCCCCTGAGAGAGAGGGCCGGCCCGCGGGCCAACGGCTCGGCGGAGGCGGGGTCGTGCACGGAGGCTCGCACCGAAGGGCCGCCGCTCTCGTCCTCGGAGCCCCGGGCGGAGACGCAGAGCCCGCTGACCTACGCCCTCGCCCTCGCCGGGGCTGCGCTGGCGCTGGTGACGGGGTTGGCCGCGGCGGCCGGGGCAATCGTCTGCGTCCGTAGGAGAAGGCGGTCCGGGACGGAGATGGAGCTGAGCCCGGCGGGTCCCGACCCCGTGAAGCAGGAGGGGGTGAAGGCCGGGACGCTCTCGCACGGACAGCCAGAGACGGACCGCGGTCACACGCCTCAGAACGGAACGGGGGTTTGGACTGTGAGGTACCCACGACGCAAAGACAATGCTCATCAAACAACAATCTAGCAACATCAAAGCCATCTTATTTTTAAGATGAAATAAACTGCAAAACCATGTTAAAGACGTTGAAGGCGGACGGCCCTTCAGGACATCAGAAAATGTTGATCCTAATATCAGATATCCACAGCCTGAGACACTGAAGGACGAATTTAAGATTACAACACATCTTAAATGTGCTGAACTGCAGTCGAGAGGGAGGGTCCTGGTTGTGTGTGATTGTGTAATAGAAACTTTGGGGTTAAGCTGAAATGTCTTCAGCTGGATGAGGGACGGCCTGTCTGGAGGGAAAGGGCCCGTCGGTGTCTCTTCCAGGGTCCCACACTGACCGACGAGGAAGTGCCAGGAACTGATGGCGGTAAAAGGCTTTTCTGTTAGTGTTATTTAATGTTCTCTCTCCCTCATCACACGGAGTCACATGGGCGGACCGGTTTACGTAGTATCATGTTTACCTGGTGGGTGTCAGGCGGGAGGAACCACCGACGGTTCACAGGACCTTTTCTTTGGATCTGACAGCCAGCCGGACTGAGAAATGCTCGGTGGAGCCTTTGGATTTATTTCTTTGTCTCATTTTCAACTTTTATTTCTTGGGATCTCAGCAAGGTTCCTTAGCAGCATGTGAGTGGAACCGTAATAACATCTCGTTGTGGCATATTACGCTGTGAAGTGTACTTGCAGAACATCTGCACTAGAACGGTTTGAGAGCATCAACCTTCCTGATGCTTTGTGGGGGTTTTCATCTTTCTGTTGCTTCTTTGTTTGCATCATCTTTGTGTGTGTTTGTCAATGAGCAGTGTCAAGTATTAAAAAGGGAAACCTGCCTCGGATCTCTGCTCTTTTGAGCTCTTTTGTCATGAATGTGGTCCCACGTGAGGCTTCCAGTTAGAACACGGCCGGACGTCCCAGCGCCTCGTCGCACACAGACCCGCTAAACAACCACTAGCTGCCGGCGGAAAGTACGAGCGAGTGAGCGCATCGAGGAACGAGTGCGTGGGGGGGGCTGATTTATTTAAACCAGGGGTGTCAAACTCATTGTGGTCTGGGGGCCGCATACAACTTAATCGCATGTCAAGTGGGCCAGACCAGTAAACTCATTCCAAAATGACATAGAACTAACAATAAGTCCACTTTCTTCTTTGTATTAGTGCAGAGAAGAAGTAAATTATAAAAATCTTTATATGCAATGAATTGTCCTTTTAATAAATATATTATCAACAACCTAAGAGTTTTTAAGAAAAGTAATGTGCAATGTCAACAACATTTTCACCCAGTTTAACATTTATTTAAGTGCATTATACATAAAAACTGATCACAGTGATTGTGATTCACCTCCATGAACATGTAGGAAGAGGTCCTTTTTTCTTGAAAAATCCGACATTGTGTCCACTTTTCAATTTCACTGAAGAGGGTGCCAGGGTCAACAGAAAATGCGGGTAAAGCGATAGACGTGAAACAGCGCCACTAGCGGACAATATAGGAACTGCAGATTTTATAGAAAATGAAATGTATTCTTATTTTTTTTCAATAATACAGATTTATCCCGCGGGCCAGACTGAACCACCTGGCGGGCCGTTTCCGGCCCGCGGGCCGTACGTTTGACACCCCTGATTTAAACGGTCTGGTTGTAATGAAGGCAGCTGGGCCTGCTGGAGGCGGGTCGATGGATGGTGCCGAGTCAACGGGACAGATTGCAGCTGCAGACGGATTGTTGAACTTGATAATGGTTTAAACGTGTGTGTGTGTGTGTGTGTGTGTGTTTATTGGTTCAGGAGGAACTTTCACCAATGACTCATCTCATTTAAAGGGGGGGGGCTTCCTGCAGTTGGGTTAAAAAAAGCTAAACAGTCCGTGTGGGGAAAGAAGGAGGCGGAGCAGCCCCCCCCCCCCCCCCCCCCTCAGGATGTTGCCTTTCACATTTAAACCGACTCTTAAAGTGACGTCGGTTTTCAACAAAAGTGCTGCATTGTTTTCCCCCAATTAGTTGACAAACCTGTCAATCAAACACAAACTCACGTTTACCGTGTGAGTAAGAAACGGAGGAAGGTTCCCACTCGTCTTCATCGTTACAGACGCACGTTGTTTATTCCACCTCGTCTTATTTATCTTGTTTGGGTTTTGGCAGAAGACTCTTCCCACGACGGAGAGACGAGTGTCTCCCACACACACAGACACACACACACACACACACACACACACACAGACACACACAGACACACACAGACACACACAGACACACACAGACACACACACACACACACACACACACACAGAAAAGACACACACACACACACACAGAAAAGACACACACACACACACAGAAAAGACACACACACACACACACACACAGAAACACACACACAGAAACAGACACACACACACACAAACACACACACACAGACACAGACACGCACACAGAAACACACACACAGACACACACACACACACACACACACACACACAGAAACACACACACACACACACACACACAGAAACACACACACACACACACACACAGAAACAGACACAGAAACAGACACACACACACACACAAACACACACACACAGACACAGACACGCACACAGAAACACACACACACACACAGTCACACACACAGACACACACACACACAGACACGCACACAGCTGTTACACAGGTGTAACAGGTGTAACAGGTGTAAAAACTAAAAACTGTTTATACAACATGTGACCCCACAAGGTGTCACATGTTGGTGCTGATGGTTAAAGATAGAAAGACAAACACTGTCTCTGCATTCAGGTTCCAAATCCAAGAACCAGAGCCAACGATTCTGGTTCTACGTTCTGTCCCAAGTGGAACGTTCCTGAGCGTTCCGTCATGTGAAAGTGGTCTTGATTTCCTCACCTGAAGTGATGTGGTGTAAGGAATGTCGTCGTGAACATTCGTTGCAGCTCCTCTCTGAGGCTTCGGGGTTTTCACAACACGAGGAACATTATAAAGTCTCAGAGAAAATATTCTTTAGAATTATTTTGTATTGTTTTTGAATTTGTCATAAAGAATTTGCTCTGTAGTCACTTCCTGTTTCCTGAAACACCATCAGCTACCAGGGACACCTGAGACCAGGGCCCTTCCTCAATACTCAAGACGGGAGAACGGGCTGGCGTTCCCGCGAGAACAGACTCGGGAGTCTGAACTCGCGAGAACGGAGAACGGCTATTTCCGCAATTGGAAAAATGGGCGGGGCGAGCCACATCCGGGTAATATGGCCGTTCTCGCTCAGATGCGGACTTCAGAATTGGAACAGTACTCGGGGACGGATGACGTTTCACGAGAACAAAAGTCCACACAAGAAGGCGTATTGAGAAAGGGCGCATGTGTTCTCCTCCATCGTGCCCCCTCACCCCTCCTCCCCCGCCAGGTAAACTCCACCTCTTATTAAAGGGGACGAGCCAGATGTCCCTCCTTCAGATAGGAGGACGAGGTGAGCCGTGGAACCTCTTGGGTCTGGTTGCTACGGCAACAAGCTCCGCTGACACCCCGACTTAGTAGAATCACATTCCGACAATTACGCCCAAATTGGTCTTATTGGAAGCAGATGTTATTCATCTTTCGGTGGCTCACAGCGGCATTGTGGGTAGGCAAGTGTGAAGCCTCCACAACACACGCGTGTTCTCATAGAATATGAAGTGAAGCTGCAGCCTGCCAGACGCAGCTCAGGGCTCCGCACACATGAGACTACACGTCCTCATAGCAACACGCAGCCTCTCTGAGCACAGCTGTTACAACACGAGAGCCCCCCCCCACGCTCATCCCGTCTCCTCCTCGGACACATTCCTGAGTCCACCAAGGAGGGAACAACGTCTCAACAACACCTCACGTCGATTAGACTTATTGGTTATTACTCTGACTAGTTCCGGACAGCTGCTTCACGATGCTTCTCAGGTGGCTCGTGTGTGTTTTCTGTTTTATGCTTCAGCTTATAAAGAGAGCGGACATCGGATCACGAGACCACCTCTGCTGCGCCTCCCTACAGACCAGCAGGGGGCGACTCCTCTAGTCCGCCATCTTCAAACACGATCAATGAGGAGGGCGCGACCTTTTGCTTCAATGCATCTGACACAAACTCTATTGATCATGAAGCTGAAAGCTTTGAGTGGCAGATCATTTCTTCAGTGACCACATGCTCAGGTTTCCTCTCATAGGCTTCTATAGGAGCTGAGGGAGTCGCCCCCTGGTGGTCACTGCAGAGAATGCCCCCCGACACAGTTGTGTTTACAGCGCCTTGTCAACATCTGTTTACGTTCCACCTAAACAGCGCTGCCAAGCCCGAATCCTGAGCCCCCCCCACCCCCCCACCGGTGCTTCTTCACAGCAGCTCATGGAATATAATGGAAAGAGAAAGTCAGCGAGTGCGAGGGAAAAGTTTGACAAACATCAGCAAGCATGAGGTCATCGTGAGTCATGTGATCCTTGTGAGAAGCTGGAGGCCGGGTAGGGGGGGTTCAGCACTGGAGTAGGAGACTGATGGACCACATGGAAACCATCCGGCCTCCAGGTTCAAACATGGGGTCAACCTTTTAATAGTTGGTTAGGTGATGAACATCTCCTTGACCCCTCGCAATGGACGTAAATATACTTAACACACACACACACACACAGTGTGTGTGTGTGTGATCTGAAGGCAGTGATCTGAAGGAAGGAGGAAATCGGACCCGAGATTCTTTTGATTGAGAATAAATGGGAAACAGGCTGAAACCAAAGTCCCCCTTTTGCCTCCCACACACACACACACACACACACACACACACACACACGCACACACGCACGCGCACAGACAAACACACACATGATGACTTGCTGCTGTGACTCCTCACAGCTGAAGCTTCATAGAAAGAAGCAATGAGGAGAGAGCAGGAGGAGCAGGGTGGAGAGCAGGAGGAACAGGGTGGAGATCAGGAGGAGGCCGGGTGGAGAGCAGGAGGAACAGGGTGGAGATCAGGAGGAACAGGGTGGAGATCAGGAGGAGCAGGGTGGAGAGCAGGAGGAGCAGGGTGGAGATCAGGAGGAGGCCGGGTGGAGAGCAGGAGGAGGTCGGGTGGAGATCAGGAGGAGGCCGGGTGGAGATCAGGAGGAGCAGGGTGGAGATCAGGAGGAGGCCGGGTGGAGATCAGGAGGAGCAGGGTGGAGATCAGGAGGAGCAGGGTGGAGAGCAGGAGGAGCAGGGTGGAGATCAGGAGGAGGCCGGGTGGAGAGCAGGAGGAGGTCGGGTGGAGATCAGGAGGAGGCCGGGTGGAGATCAGGAGGAGCAGGGTGGAGATCAGGAGGAGGCCGGGTGGAGAGCAGGAGGAACAGGGTGGAGAGCAGGAGGAACAGGGTGGAGATCAGGAGGAGGCCGGGTGGAGATCAGGAGGAGGCCGGGTGGAGATCAGGAGGAGCAGGGTGGAGATCAGGAGGAGCAGGGTGGAGAGCAGGAGGAGCAGGGTGGAGATCAGGAGGAGCAGGGTGGAGAGCAGGAGGAGCAGGGTGGAGATCAGGAGGAGGCCGGGTGGAGATCAGGAGGAGCAGGGTGGAGATCAGGAGGAGGCCGGGTGGAGATCAGGAGGAGCAGGGTGGAGATCAGGAGGAGCAGGGTGGAGAGCAGGAGGAGGCCGGGTGGAGAGCAGGAGGAGGTCGGGTGGAGAGCAGGAGGAGCAGGGTGGAGATCAGGAGGAGGCCGGGTGGAGATCAGGAGGAGCAGGGTGGAGATCAGGAGGAGGCCGGGTGGAGATCAGGAGGAGCAGGGTGGAGATCAGGAGGAGCAGGGTGGAGAGCAGGAGGAGCAGGGTGGAGATCAGGAGGAGGCCGGGTGGAGAGCAGGAGGAGGTCGGGTGGAGATCAGGAGGAGGCCGGGTGGAGATCAGGAGGAGCAGGGTGGAGATCAGGAGGAGGCCGGGTGGAGAGCAGGAGGAACAGGGTGGAGAGCAGGAGGAACAGGGTGGAGATCAGGAGGAGGCCGGGTGGAGATCAGGAGGAGGCCGGGTGGAGATCAGGAGGAGCAGGGTGGAGAGCAGGAGGAGCAGGGTGGAGATCAGGAGGAGCAGGGTGGAGAGCAGGAGGAGCAGGGTGGAGATCAGGAGGAGGCCGGGTGGAGATCAGGAGGAGCAGGGTGGAGATCAGGAGGAGGCCGGGTGGAGATCAGGAGGAGCAGGGTGGAGATCAGGAGGAGCAGGGTGGAGAGCAGGAGGAGGCCGGGTGGAGAG
Source organism: Apeltes quadracus (assembly GCA_021346845.1). Classification (NCBI taxonomy): domain Eukaryota; kingdom Metazoa; phylum Chordata; class Actinopteri; order Perciformes; family Gasterosteidae; genus Apeltes; species Apeltes quadracus. The sequence continues at coordinate 19,749,108 of CM037925.1, read as the reverse complement.
CAGGAGGAGGTCGGGTGGAGAGCAGGAGGAGCAGGGTGGAGATCAGGAGGAGGCCGGGTGGAGATCAGGAGGAGGCCGGGTGGAGATCAGGAGGAGCAGGGTGGAGATCAGGAGGAGGCCGGGTGGAGATCAGGAGGAGCAGGGTGGAGATCAGGAGGAGCAGGGTGGAGAGCAGGAGGATCAGGGTGGAGATCAGGAGGAGCAGGGTGGAGAGCAGGAGGAGGCCGGGTGGAGAGCAGGAGGAGGCCGGATGGAGATCAGGAGGAGCAGGGTGGAGAGCAGGAGGAGGCAGGAGGAGGTTATTTGGCTCAGAAGGTCTCGGAGGTCTCTTAACGTGTCAAAAGGTCTCCATGTCAATCACAGCAGGACTTCTTCTGTGGTGTTCAAGGTCTAAACGTGGTGCTTTATGTTCATTTTTTAATCAATCCTCCTTTAGCACCAAGTCTGTGCATCAAAGTGAGCGACTTCATCAGAACCTTTGTATGAATATATGTGGATTTTAGGCTTTGAAGCAGATGGTTATTCATTGGAACGCAGTAAAAGGAACCGCGGTGGATCTGCTGAGGTTACAGAAAAGAAGCTGATTATTTGACTTTTGGGCTTTAAACTCTGAAGCTAAAGTCCTGAGGCTAAGCTAAGATAAGCTAAGTTACCATAGCGACCACATGCACTCATGACACACGTTCAATTAGACATCATTGATTATTGTATTTCTGTCCCTTTAACCTTTAATTTGTCAGGTGGGAGGAGCTTAACATTAAAAAGGCTTCCGATTGGCTCCTCTCGTTAGTGTATCCTTGTCTCCTCTCCGCCATCCTCACGGCCTTCAGCTGGAGGACGCATCACTTTCTCAAATGCATATGGAGGAGACGACGGGAAAGGAAAGGAGAGAAGACTGGAAAGGAGAGAAGGAAAGGACGACTGGAAAGGAGAAAGGAAAGGAGAAAAGACAGGCAGAGTGACTCATTTGAGGAAACAACAAACAGAATTCAGGCTCTAATGTTTTAAATGTCTCGACTCCTTGACTCCTCTCTCCTTCACTAGCACCAGCAGCGTGAGCGCAGGCGAGGAAAGGAAGCGAGGGGCCACACATCTCTGATCATGAAACAGACATTTTACTCAATATTCTCCAGCGTTTAATTACAGTTTGTGTACAAAGTCTCTACGACATTAGAACTTTCTCTGCAAGCGGCTTTGTTTCCTCGCCGAAAGGAACGAGGACACGAACAATGACATCACGCCTTATGACATCACAGCGTGATGAGAAGCGTCTGGTTTCCTGCGTGAGGCGTCCTTGGTAACAAGTTTCCTTCCTGCAGAAAGAAGGACAAAAGAGTGTCCAAAAGAGTCCAACAGTATTGTCCTGGTCCCGTATCGCCATGGAAACACAACATGACACCGCTGTTATTGATCATCTCTACATGTGAACCGCTGTCCATTTCATTATCATTGAAATGTCACCCGTCAGCTGAGCATCTTCTTCAGCTTAGAGAAGAAGCCTCCCTCCTCTTCCTCCTCCATCTTCTTCTTCTTCTGCTGCTGCTCCTCTTCCTCCTCCGAGCCGCCAGGACCAGACGGTGAGCCTCTGCTGCCCCCTGCTGACAAACACCGTGAGGTTAGGGGGGGGGATTGCTCTGCTGGGAGGAGGGGGGAGGGAGGGTGAGACCTGCAGGCCGCTCGACGCCGTTCGTCGTCCCCTGAACGTCCGCCTCGTCTTCGGCGTAGCTTAGCAACAGCGAGCGCTGGCGACGGGTCAACTTCCTGCGGAACGAGACGATCAGTGTCACAATATTAAACATTTGAATTCCTTAGAAGCCAAAAGCTTCTTAGTCATATTTTACCTTCAAAATAAAAGTCCTTATGGAAAGAAATACGACTTCAGTGCAGAAAACCACATCAACCCTCGACAATACTTTATAGACGAAACGACCGCTCTGCTCCGGGTTCAAGTTCACTCAAAGTTTCTCTGATTTATGGTCACATGACTGCTGGTGTGACATCATAAAAACATGTTTGAAATCATTTTAATAATTTTTAATTATGAAACACCATTTAATTTAATGAGAAGTAAACGTTATTAAATTTAAAGCTTCTTTCGCCGTTTCTGCTTTTTATTCAAGAATCTCAGGATGAAGATGAACGTGTAGTTTAAATCAAACATTCCTTTAAATGCCTCAGGGTGAAAGTGAATCCTTGAATAAATGCTGCTCACGCTGCGTCTGTTATGTGGCAGTAATGCAGCTCTTACTTCGGCACTTTGATCTTGAGGTGCACGTAGTGGTCTCCGTAGCTGTAGCTGCTCATCCTGCGGACGCCTTTCCCCTGGAGACGGATCACCTGGTCGGCCTGGCAACCGGCCGGAATCTGACAACACACATTCCCAACATGGGTCTGCTGCTCCTCCGTGTGAGGGGACGCATCCACAGCGAGGCGCTCACCAGTATGCTGATGGTGCCATGCAGGCCGGGGGCCGTGGCCGTGCCCCCCAGGACGGCCTGAGCCACAGAGATCATCACGTCCGAGTGGAGGTCGGTTCCGCTGCGCCTGAACACCGGACTCCTGTGGACCTGCAGGAGACGCTTCAGCTCAGACGGACAAAACCCAATCAGTGACTCCGGCTACAAAGACAAGCACCTCACCCGGAACGTGATGAGGATTTCCTTTTTTCCCACCGACATGCGAACTGTTTGACCGTTTTCCACTCCTGGGAGGAGAAGAAGAAGAAGCCTTTAAAAAGAACCCTAAAAGAAACATTTCCACGTTTGCTGAGACTCAATCTGCTTTAGGGTCAAATCAACTTCACTGCTCTTTGTTCATCGTTGGCATTAAGAACAAACAATGACTCGTAGAAACGGTACCATCATACAGTGACATCATGACATCATGACATCGTACAGTGACATCATGACATCGTGACATCGTACAGTGACATCATGACATCGTGACATCGTACAGTGACATCATGACATCGTGACATCGTACAGTGACATCATGACATCGTACAGTGACATCATGACATCGTGACATCGTACAGTGACATCATGACATCGTACAGTGACATCATGACATCGTACAGTGACATCATGACATCGTGACATCGTACAGTGGCACCTACCAGAAGGCACAGGGACCGTGAGCGTCTGCCTCTTCTTGGTGTGGCCCGACCCTCGGCACAGAGCGCACACCGTGTTGATGATCGACCCCTTGCCGCCGCAGCGCCGGCAGCCGGTGCGCATGGTGAACGGCCCCGTGTTGACGGTCTCCTGCAGGGGGGGTGAGGAGGGAGAGGACATTCTAAGCCTTCATGAACCTTCATGCTGCGAAGTGGAATTTGTATGGTGGAAAGCGGAAACGATAACCATCCAAACAGCTGTGAAGATGAACCAACGTTCCAACTCGTCGGGCGAGTGAACTACAGTGAAGCGCTGCTGGCGGACGCTCACCATGCCGGTGCCGTGGCAGTAGTGGCAGTGAGAGACTTTGGTGCCCGGCTCGTTGCCCCGCCCGTCGCAGCGAGGACACGTGTCCTCCATGTTCACGCTAAGCTCCTTGCTGGCGCCCTTGGCTGCCTCGGAGAAGCTCAGCTCCATCACAAACTGTGGGAGGAACCGGGGAGACAGCGTCACGACGAGCCGATGGACGCGGCGGCGTTCCCTCAGAGAGGAACGGGAGTCACCTCGGGCCGTTGTTCAAACATGTTGTTGATGTCTGCGAAGCCCCTGCCTCCAGAAAACTCTCCAAAGATCTTCCTGAAGAGCTCCTCGGGGTCGATGCTGCTCCCCCCCGCCCGGTAGTACTGCTGCTGGCCTGCCGACCCGGCTCGGCTGGGGTCGAAGCCCGCCGCGCCGTAGGTGTCATACTGCTTCCTCTTCACCTCGTCACTCAGCACCTTCACAACAACAGGAACAGGCTGAAGGACCCAGCGGGCAAACATCATGACTCAGGCTTGTGTTTCTGCTTGGTACCTCGTAGGCTTCAGCCAGCTGGGCAAACTTCTCTTTGGCGTCGGGCTCATCCGGGTTGGTGTCCGGGTGGTACTTCTTGGCCAGCTGGGAGGGACATAAAGCAGATGGACGATGAGGAGGGGGGGGTCGAGACCTTCCCGGAGGCGCCTGCTGCAGGCCGAGGCGTCTGACCTGGTAGTAAGCCTTCTTGATGTCTTTCTGAGACACCGAGCGGGACACACCCAACACCTCATAGAAGTCCTGCTTGCCTGCTGAGCGGCTGCTGGTGTGGAAGGAGTGGCAGGAGATGCCAGAAGGACATCCAGAGCCTGCAGAGACAACATGACCCGGAATTAGCATCAATAAGCTAACTGGTATATAATCAATACATAATATATTGAACAAGGTCAGGAATCATTGCATTTATCCCCCCAGGAAATCATTAATAGAATGCATATCAGAACAACCAACTCAGACGGCAGCTAATGTCATCATGACGTCACCACACCGTTACTTACGTCACTATACTGCTGCTACGCACTGACAGAGAGCGGCTACATCCCACTCAAGCCAGTGCTAACGGCCCACGCAGGTGTTAGCCTTTAGCTAGCCGAGAGGAAGAGGCGAACTAGCATGCTAGGCTATGCTAACCACATCGACCATGCTAACTGCTAGCTAACGTCATCTCACCTCTCGAGTGCTCCCAATGTCACGGCACTTCCGGGTGTCCGCGACCCCCTGCTGACCCCTGCCCCCCCGCCGTGTGACTGCGACGTGGTGGCCGAACATACCGCCGCATGTCTGGCAAAGACATTCAGAAAACGAGCGCTGCGGTGTCCCGAAGACAAACAGCGTACAGAGAGCCGGGCGGCCGGGGTCGCCATTTTACGTCACTACCGGTGTAGACGTCAGCGGCGTCCCGATCTGTGACAGACAGACAGACAGACAGACAGACAGACAGACAGACAGACACACAGACACAGACACACACACACACACACACACACACACACACACACACACACACACACACAGGCTCCGTTCTCCTCCTCCTGTCCTGGTGCCTTTGTGTGTGAACTCAGGAGGAAAGCGCTGCTCCAGCAGGTGAAGGAGGCGCTGCTCCTCCCATATTTATACACTGTATTACACTCTGTAGCCCATCGACTCCTGGCTCTTTCCAAAGGTGACGCGCTGGAGGGAGACGAGTTTGAGACTCTAATGAGGTCGCTTTGACTTAAACACCTTTACATGAACAACTACGGAAATCAATACGCAACGATTAACAGGAATGAGGAACAACTGGAGTCCATATTAATATAGTTTATTAGCATACAACACATCAGTATACAAAAAGAATCACAATGACCCGTGTTCCCGCTGTGCAGGAAGCGTTTGGTCTTCACATGGAGAGGAGGCAGTAAAGGAGACCTGCCATCCTCACGGGAGGAATGCTACGGTTAGCATTAGCGCTCAAAGAGCTTGAAGGGCCGTGGGAGCCGGCGGGTCATTGGGTCGCCTCCCCGTGTGAAGGAGTGCGAGTCGTCGAGTCGCCCCCACGCTGCGCTCTCATTGGTCCAGCAGCAGCTTGGCCAGCGAGCGGAGGGTCTCCCTCCTCTCGTACAGGTACATCTGGGTCTCCCACAGCATGTCCACCAGGACCGCGTCACTCACCTCGTCCAGCATCACCTCCTGAGACAGCTGGGGACTCAGCCTGCAAGGAGACAATGCACCACTAAGGAACAACAGAAGAACCTTCTTAACGAGGAGATTCACGTTTCATTCAACTTTACACGTACGGGCAGACGGCTAACTTCAGAGAGGGAGAGTGAAGATGTCAGAATGACGGAAGTGGAGGACTGAAGGCTTCAGTCAGCTGACCTGTGGTAGACGGTGTCAATCATCTCACACCAAGCTCCGGCTCTGTCCACCGCGCAGCCATCAGAGTCTGTACACTGACCAATCAGAGACAGGCAGGGACGTCATGACATCACATCACATGTCATTTCAACCGTAAGGAAACAAACCCAGACTTTATATTAAGAGGCAGAAAAGACAAATCTGTGTTCTGATTGGATGAATCATTGTGACAAAGTGTATAGACGACTTTTCTGTTCGTAACCATGGTGACATTTGTTGCGGGCGGGGCTTAGGAGGAGGCAGAATAAGTGGGATCACTTTTAGTGGACAATGGAGACGTAGCGAGCTAATCGCTCCCTTTGCATCTGTGTCCACAGGAACCAGCTGACTCCACTGAGGGTCTGCAGGTGCTGGAGATGTTCCACCCACGGCCGTACTCACACAGTCCACCAGCATCTTGCCCAGCTCCTTGGCTCCTACGAAGCTCTTGGCCAGCTCCAACGGATTGGAGGGCCGGAAGACATCAACGGAGCTCACCACCACCTGAGGGGGTTTGCCTGTGGTTGGGTTTCAAAGAACAATCGGTCTCTGCACCATAAAGCGGGGGAGGCTTTAGGGCGGGGCTACATGCTGATTGACAGGTCTCAAACAGAGATTTGTTAACGTATACCGTCAAGAAATGTTTATCCCAAAATAACCCAAAAGACTGTGAGGCTGCTCACCGGTACCGAGGGAGACCACGACCCCCAACCTCCTGACCTGGTTCCCGCGGCCCTGAGGAGGAGGGGGGGGGAGACGGATGACGTAATGATCTTAAAACCACGTTAAAGGTCGGGTGGAGCCACGTCACACGCCCCACCTGTGCCCTCAGAGCTTTGTTGTACTGATGGACCTCCGTCATGGCGTCCAGCGTCGGGTTGTTCGCCAGCAGCCCTCCGTCCAGGAAGCGGCCCATTGGTCGGAAGTAGGAGGGGGCGGCTCCGCTGGAGCGGGCGGCTCGCCACACCAGTTGTTCTGCGGGAAAAGTTTTGAGGCATTAACTCAGGATTCGTTCAGGATTCATTCGGAATTGCGACAAGAAGAGAAGTTGGAGGTCCGGTGACCAGCGATTATACAACTTCTGTGCGACGGCTAGCTTAGCTTAGCATGAAGCCCTGAGTGACCCTTTAAACACATACAATGTTCCCTTTTTTTAAATGACACACACCTTCGCCGGTCACCTTCCTACGCTTTGTGGGGGGCTCCTGTGAGTATCCTACTACCAACACATCCTCATCCTCCCATCCTGCAACAACAACATGGCCTCAGCTCTGATGCAGTAGGCGGGGCTTAAGGCCGCCCGGCGGCTCCCGGCGGCAGCGTGCAGGTACCTTGCGGGACGGTGAGCGGCTGGAACGTGGCGGTGGTGGCGTACGGCGGCTCTTTGCTGACGGAGGGCCGGTTGTAGTTCCTGAAGATGTGCAGCTCGCCTGGATGTCGGTCCGCCAGAACGCTGGTCACCATCACCCTGAAACACGGGAACAAGCGCCGGACACATCGCGTTCACCACAAGCCACGATTTTCACCGCAATTAATCACGGGATTTTTTAGCAATTCATCGCAAAGTATTCAAATTGAATAATGAACTCAAAAGAAATGTATCGCACCCTTCAATTTATTCTAATACAAAAAAAAACAAGGTGATTTTTGAGTTTGAGCAGTATTCCCATCACAATTTTTGTTCTCGTTTAATCTAGTGTTTAACAGCAAAACCAGTTACATTATAGCAGGAACTTTGGGAGCAACAGATAAGATCAGTTTCTTTGGTACATTGATGTTCATAATGCTTGTTGATGTCTATAGGAAGCAGGAAGCAGGAGACAGAGGAGACAGAGGACTCCCTTTGTCCAATTCTCTGTCCTACGCTTTCCGTCCCCCGCAGTTCCAGAAGGACGCAGCTTCTCTGGTTTACATTTAAATCATTAGCTGAAGAAACTTTCACTAAGTGCATGTAAGTGCAGTGCACATGAAGGGTCACCTGGGGTAACAGACGTCCGTCATCTTAGTGTTCTCTCCAAACTCCTTCTTCAGGAAGTCCTCCAGCGGCGCCGACTCGTAAGGTCGCGACCCTTTGAAAACCTGCTCCTTCATCCTGAAGTACAGGCAGAGCAGGTACTCCATGGATTTACCTGCACAGAGCATCGCCACGGTTACAACAATGCTGCGCATGTGGCCATACAAAGGCGCACAGACACACCGTGGACGATGGCGAGGGCCAGGATGCCGCCGGTGCTGGTTCCAGCCACCCAGTCAAAGAGCTCCCTGGTGGGCCGCCCGGCCTCCCGCTCCAGGGCGATCAGCATCTGGATCAACACCAGGCCTTTGATGCCTCCGCCATCCAGACACAGCATGCGGTCCATCCTGCGCCGCGCGGAGAAGCATTAGGATTTGGGAGACTTCACTCGGTTCCAAAGAGAGTCCTTACTCACTTCCTGTCGGCCCCCTGCTGGCCGTCCACCACGGACGCGCCTCTGCTTATTGCAGCGAACGCAGCCCCCGCGCACAGGACATCCTGGAACCCTGTCAGCCAATCAGAACAGCCATCAACACGGGGACATCGCATGGCATCCAATGCGTGCACTGCAGACGGAAGAGGCTCAACACAAGAAATCATTACTTCTGACCTTCTGAGGTCAACATCTAACAAACTGAATATGTTAGATGTATGCATTCTCTGTAGTGACCAGCAGGGGGCGACTCCTCTGCTCCCATAGACGTCTATGAGAAAATCATTCATTTAGTGAATTATGGTCCATTTAGAGTCAAACAGACCATAAAGCAGGGGATGCTTTAGGGAGGGGCTACATGTGATTGACAGGTCTCTACCAGAGTTTCAGCGTCTTTCCATCCTCCTCAAACCTTATTTAAACATTTATCTCTTTAATGGTTGCAGAAAAACAATAACAAGTTCACAGACCACAACACAATATCAGAGGGCTTCACTTACACAAAATGCAAGCAGACACACTTTGAAGAATGTGAGAAAAAGGGAATGGGGGGGCTGCCGTTACCTATGCCTGCAGGCTTGGCCTTGATGGAGACGGGGGGAGGACTGCTGGGGGAGCGGGGGAGGCAACGCTGGACTCCTACACTACACAGCATGTCGAGCAGTATCTTTCTATTCGGACCTTCGGGGTGCACACACACACACACACAGGAGGGAGAACATGGCCGTTATTGGTTGTTATGCATTTTATGAAACACATGAGGACGAATCGATCATCAATGAGCTGTGTGCTTCCATGATGTGTCACAAGGAGTCTGTGCTCTTATCCTGTGTCATGTCATTGGCTTTATTGGTTACCGTGGCGACCTTATGGCTGGAGAACCGGATCAAGTCAATTTCCCCTCGTGGGACATTGAAGTTCATTTGAATCACACAGGACCAGCGGCTCCGTCCGGTCCGCCTACGTTTTAACCTGCGCCCGTTTTCAGCATCCTAGCAACCGACTAACCGCTCACGCCTCATCGGCAGAAGCCGTGAGCGGTTTGGGGGGTTCGAGACAGGACAGCGGCTCCGTGTGATGAAGCTCAAGCTGGTGAAATCATCCCGCTGGGTCCGAAGCTCCGCCTCCTCCCGCTCACCTTTGCTGGTGCGAGCAGCGATGAGTCCGGGCGTCTCTCCCAGGTCGTTGTGGATTTCCACGTCGGCGCCGAACACGATCAGAGCCTTAATCAGCTCCATGTGGTCCATCTGAGGAACAAACGAGAACAAGAGAGCCGATTGATTGATGAACATAATTACCCTTTTGGATTTGGAAGTCCCTTCAGGCTGCTCAAGGGGGCGGAGCCTGCACCGAGGCCAGTGAGGAAACAAGTGCGGTAATCTGTTTAATAAATCAGACTCTAAATAGTCGACGTATTGATGAACACGTGACGGTAAATATCGTTAAAAATTAGTTTTTTTTAGATTTAGGTGAAAAAAAAGGCACATTGTTGTTGCATTACTTATTCTGGCCACACGAGGCAGACACGTTCAAACTCCCACTAAAGCAGGCTCACGAGCTATTTTTCACTCAACTTTTCAATGCAAGTCATGTCACGATTTACTCCCCCCCCCCCCCCCCCCCCCCCCGCCCCCCGCTCGGACAGTTCGTCTGCAATAACAATACGGAGCAACATGGCTGCGTACCGGCAGCGCAAAACCAAACGATATAACAAAACCACCCAACGAGCCTCTCTGTCAGAAGCGATCTGCCAATGGCAGGTGCTCTACCGGCACTGCGCTAGTGAATGACGTGTCCCCCTCACTCAGAGTGCGCCCCCAAGTGGAATCTTTAGGAACAGCAGCTACTTTTATAGAATTGCAATTTATGGCTTTTTGAAGTTCTCACAATAGCAAATTCATCCGGCGGGCCTCACTGGACTCCACCGGGGGCCGGATTTGGCCCGCGGGCCTTGAGTTTGACACCTATGCACTAAAGGAACCAATGTTTTAATACTCCATGCTAATCACGTGTTTTAACTCAAACATACAATGTGTGTCCAACCTGAGTATCAATATTGCTCCCCTGCTTCACAGGAGGAAACTAGATGAAGGGATTTGGTTGGATGGAACCTTCCTGCATCGGTTCTTAATTTAAAGAACCATCGGATCTCGTCGTCACATTAGCATCTCGCACGCTAAGCTCACCTTCATGGCGAGGTGCAGGGCCGTGTTACCGTCCTGGCCCTTGAGGTTGGCGTTGGCCCCGTGGGTCAGCAGCACCATCGCCGCCTCGAAGCGCCCCCTCCTGGTCAGGATGTGCAGGGCGCTCTCCCCGGTCTTGCTGAGGTAGTTCACCGCAGCGCCGTGTTCCAGCAGCAGGCGGCACATCTGGAAGAGCGAGGGAGGGAGGGGGGCGGCGTCTGTGAGGAACACGCGTTTCAGTCTCTAATCGTTTGTGGCTGACGTGGTCATTCAGACGCGTCACCTCGGACGTCTTGGCCCAGTGGAGCGGCGTCCCCCCGTACAGGGCGTCCTCGGCGTGGATCTGACCCGGGTCTGCTTTGAGGATCTCCTCCACGCAGCTGACAGAAAGAGATCCGTCACGTTGCATCCTAAACATCCCCCGGTCTCTCGGGAGCCGCCCCCCACTCACCCCTTCTCGCTGTACTTCACGGCGCTGTGGACGGCGTAGCCGGTGCCGCCGATCACGCCACACTTGGCCCCGCCCCCCAGCAGGGCTTTTACGGACTCCACGCGGCCCAGCCGGCACGCCACGTGGAGCGGCGTCTCCCCGTTGTTGTTCAGCTCGTTCACCCCGCAGCACAGCCGCGAGCACATGACCTTAGGCAGAGGGGGAGGGGCATCCTTTAGCTTAATGCTAACCCTTCCACACAGCATCATGTGCAGGGGGCGGGGCTATCAGTCCCTTTATGGTGGCTTCCTGCTCCCTCTGCCGTCTCACCTGGATGACAGCGGGCGCGTCCTGCTTGGCGGCGTAGTGCATCGGCGTCTCCCCCTGCTGGTCTCTGATGTCGGTGCGCGCCTGGCTTTCCTCCAGCAGCTGCCTCACGCAGGCCGCGTCGCCGCGCTCGCACGACAGGTGCAGCGGTGTCTGACCGGCGGCGTCCCGACTGTTTATCTGACTGCGTGACAGAGAGACGCATTTGTTCTCTTCGGTACTCGTGAGGCTTCGTGTTGAAGCGGATCTTTGCCATATTTAGTCGCATTAATCTCGGCCGCATTAGTGGTCAAAGATCAACGTGTTCATTTGGACACACCTAAAGCCACAACTAATGAATTCCAACATTCATATAACAACGTTATTGTTGCCTGACATTTATTCCACACGGTCCTTAAGCTGCCCCTTTGATTGTTTATCAATTCTTCCTCCAGTTGATCCTCCAAAAGATGATTAACATCATCATTCACCTGCAATGATCATTGTTCTCACCTCTGGACGTAGTTATGCTTGAGGCACTCTCTCAGGCCCGTCTCCACGGCGATGTGGGCGGAGCTCCAGTCCTGGTGGTTGCGGATGCAGTCGGCAATCGGCTGCACGGTTTCCGCCTTCAGGGACAGTGTCTCGTAGAAGGGGCGGAGCTTAAGGGCGTACTGGGGGAACCAGTTCATGGCGTCCACTTCGGACGCCACCTGGAAGAGCCTGGTACACGCAGCGAAGAAGACTTGAGACCATAAACTCATATTTACAATGTTCACTGAGGGAATAAACCAAGAGAGAAGTAGAGTCCTTTCCTCATAGACGTCTATGGGAGCGGAGGAGTCGCCCCCTGCTGGACACAGAGTCAAACAGACCATGAAGCAGGGGCGCTTTGGGGCGGGACTACACGGTGATTGACAGGTCTCTACATCTTCCTTGGTCTAGATATTGTTACTTCCTGTTCCCTGATTCAGGAAGTGACATGATGAACACATGTTATCCACCTCAGCACTGACCTCAAGGTCACGTTGGGCGTTTCGGGGCACATGAGCAGACAGTCCCAGGACTGGTACTGGGTGTTTCTGTACAGGACCAGGCGTCCGTCCTCCTTCAGCAGCACCTTGCTCGCCCCACCGTAGTCGGACAGCGGCACCTCTCTCACGCGGTACGGGTTGGTGAAGAGGGTCGACACCGAGGACACGGTGTCCAGCAGGCGGCCCAGGAACTGCATTGTCACCTGAGAAACAAAGAGTACTTTGTGTGAGTTTGTTTCAACTAGAACTAGGACTTCTACCTTAGGACCTCATTCCATACGGAGCTCCATCCTCAAGAGGTCCTCATTCCATCACGAGCTCCATCCTCAAGAGGACCTCATTCCATCAGGAGCTCCATCCTCAGGAGGACCTCATTCCATACGGAGCTCCATCCTCAAGAGGTCCTCATTCCATCACGAGCTCCATCCTCAAGAGGACCTCATTCCATCAGGAGCTCCATCCTCAGGAGGACCTCATTCCATCAGGAGCTCCATCCTCAAGAGGACCTCATTCCATCAGGAGCTCCATCCTCAAGAGGACCTCATTCCATCAGGAGCTCCATCCTCAAGAGGACCTCTTGTCACCTCATATTTTTAAACACATAACTGGTACTTTAATGACATACTTATTGTAGCGTCATTTCTCAAATTTACTGTACATTCAATGACTTTCTATTTTTTAATGAATTATCTAAAACGGAGGCGCAGCAGGTATTACCTCTACTCTGTACTTCCGGTCAACACTAATGTAAGAGCTTTCCACTTCTGGTTCCACCGCGATAGTGACGGTGCTAAGAGAGGCTGGTGCCCGTTATTAAGGGTCCCTGGACCCCGTTTCTTCAAACGTTGACAGCCAGAGCTGCGGTGCTGCAGTTATCTAAGGGCTAACAGAAGCTAACCGCGTTAGCTGGTCGACGTGAGTCGTTCTTACCCGCTGATTAAGAGCTGTGCGCGGCGGCGGTGACTCCTGACGGCGACATCAACAACCGCGCCGCAGTGCAACCGAACTTGATACCAAGCGTGATTGACGCGAGTCGCTGTAATCGGAGCTCAAGGAGAGGGACGCTGCTAGGTAAAAGGGGCGGGGCGTACTGCATCGAAGGGGATTAGGAAATAAATCTGATTAGTTAGGTTTAGAAAAGATAGAATCTTAATCACATTATTAAATAAAAATACCACAATCGCATTATTAGGAGTATGATATTTTGTAGGATTGGAATGATTGTTGTTTTCATCCCTTTAAAGAGCATTATTCGTATAATCTATACGAATTAGAATTAATCTATCTATAATTAGATATAGCTCTGGAAACATAATATCTTATCATCATGTCTCTGGAACTCTGGAAGAAGGGCTGCTGACTTGACTTGATGTATGTCTTTAGATTCCTTTTAATTTAAAAAAGTGAAGAAATAATTTAGTAAAAACAAAAAATAAACAAATTTGAAAGAAATGCATTAATTTGGTAGCCAGTGTCTCCCAAGAATATCAATAATAATGTATCATACAATTACACATAAAAAAAGAAAAAGAGCAGCAAGAAAATACAAATGGAAGGTTAAAAGTAAAAAAAAAATGCATACATGATATTCATCCAAAAGGTAAACTATAACACGGAAGCTGAAAATACACAAACATATTTCCAGAGATCTATTCAGCTAGTCATTCAGCTTTTAATGATTTATAATCAAAAGATATCATACAATAATCCTCTGTTACTGCAACAGAAACATGAAATGAAACAACTTTTACTATTAGTGTGCTCATCATTATTGCTTATCATTGAGTCTTGATTAGTTTTATAGCTGTGATTTGAGCATGACTCAGTTTATTATTCAATATATACATATAACTTTACATTAAGTTATATGTATTCATATTTGGATGGGTATTTATGTATAGAAATACATATAAGTCTATATAACTTCACAAATATCTGTGTGTGTAAATGTGGTTGTTTATCGCTGTGTGTGTGTGTGTATATACATATATATATATTCATATACAACATCTGAGGAAATATTCTAATATTTAGAGATAGGATATTTGAGTTTTCTTAAGCTGTAAGCCATAATCAGCAATATTAAAAAAAAAATAAAAGGCTTGCAATATTTCAGTTGATTTGTAATGAATCCAGAATGCATGACGTTTTTGTTTTCTTTAATTGCATTACAGAAAATAAAGAACTTTATCACAATATCCTAATTTTCTGAGACAGTCCTGTATATATGTATGTATACGTGTGTACGAGCGTGAGTCTGTGTGTATATATCTGCATGTGTGTGAGTGCGTGCGTGTATTCGTGTCTGTGTGTGTGCGTGTGTGTGTGTGTGTGTGTGTGTGTGCGCGCGCGCGCGCGTGTCTGCACACAGCAGCGCTCTCCGGTCATGAGAGGAAAGATGGAGGTCTCCTCGACGGGGGACCGTGTTTTCGCGGCTGAAGCCATTATGAAGCGCCGCGTCCGTAAGGTGAGCTCTCACGCGACGTGCCCCTTCCTTCGCAGACGTTGGCCCGCGTTCACCGCGGCTGGGCTCGGTGCGGCTCGGCCCGGCTCGGCTCGGCTCCGGTCGGCTCCGGTCCATATGCTGGCAGGGCCTCGCGGCTAGCCGGAGCTAGCTAGAAGCTAACGAGCCGCGGCTAGCTATAAGCTATTTAGCCACGGCTAGCCAGAAGCTAACTAGCCATGGCCGTATACCCAGGGCGATGCAGTGACCCTCCACACAGAGATGAAGCCCGGCTGTGGACCAAGGCCGCTGAGAGGATGAGGGCCGCGGCATGAAGGCGGCCAACATTAACGGACTGGTTCCTGAGGATGGGGAAACACACAAACCCCTAACATGGCAGCCATTGCAATCATTCACTGCTGATGATCAGGAGGAGGAGGAAGAAGTAGATGATGAAGGACTGTTTGCTCCTGTCACAGATGTTTCAAACATAATGCTATTATGGGATGGGAGCGTCCTGTACCAGCTGTTTGGATTGATCCTGGTGTGCTGTTGTCTTTGCTGCAGGGGAGGCTTGAGTACCTGGTGAAGTGGAAAGGATGGGCCATGAAGTAGGTCCTTCTCCACTAATCAGCCCTCCTTTGTATCGCTTCTTCTTGTCTGAACTCAAAGTGTAAAAGAACCTTCCCTCATGCTGTGCTCCTCTTCGTCATTGTTGTTGTTCTTGATTATTCAGGCACAGCACTTGGGAGCCGGAGGAGAACATCCTGGACGACAGACTGATTCTGGGCTTTGAGCGAAAGTTAGTGATTCCGTCTCCTCATTTGCTGGCATGTTAAGACGTTAAGACGTTACGTGAAGCATTATAACGATGCTTCACGTCTTCAGCTCCTCCCCCAAATTCATTGCTCCTCATAGTTTTAGATTGATCACGTTGTTTTAAGCTTTTAAGCTTCAAAGTGACTTGTTTCTTCACAGGGAGCGGGAACAGGAAATGCACGGGCCGAAGAAACGGGGACCAAAGCCCAAAAACCCCTCAGGGAAGGTAAAGGTGGACATTTATAAACAGGATAATGTCATCGTTAGCGTTGCATGCTAATGACGCTAAGCCTCCTCCCACCAAGCAGCAGCCACAGTTGGGACGTTTATTAAATCTCCCCATACATCCATAATATAAAACTGTCCTCTCATTCCAGACGCGGACTCAGAAGGGAGCGTCCATGGGCGGGGCCTCAGACACCCGCCACACTACGCCACGCTCCGCCCCCGGCAAAGCACCTCCCTCCTCCTCCGCCCCGCCCCACGCAGCCTCTTCATCCTCCTCTTCCTCAGCCGTGGCGCCCTCTCCCAAACTCAACTCCCTGACGGCCACCCACAAGCTGAAGAAAGACATTCACCGCTGCCACCGGATGTCCCGGCGCCCCCTCCCCCGCTCTGACCCTATGGCTGCCTCATTCTCCACCGCCGGCGGCCTCCCCTCCCGCCTGCACGCCTCCCCCTTCTCTGAGACCGTCCGCATCCTCAACCGCAGGGTCAAACCCCGGGAGGTCAAGAGAGGTCGCATCATCCTCAACTTGAAGGTCATAGACAAGCCGGGCAGGGGGGGCGCGGGCGGCCGCAGTGTCACGGCGGGCCGCCAGAACATCCCGTCCCGCAACCGCATCATCGGGAAGAAGGGAGACGCCCCCTACCGACCTTTCCAGCCGCCCCTGAAGATGCTGGGCTTCCCCATGTACGGGAAACCGTTCGGGCTTCAGTGTGGGGGCCCCGGGGCCGCGAACGCCGGGAACGCCGCCTCCGCTTCGCCTCCGTCTCCTTCAGGCTCTGCCCGTCGCGAGATGACATCAGCGGCCGCCGCGTCCTCGCCTCCGACAGAGGCCATCGAGTCAAGTGGGCCCCCCAAGCCGGGGGAAGCTTCGCTGTCCTTCGACCCGCCTCGCCTCCCGTCGTCGCCTTCATCTTCCCTGGGGGCGGTGGAGGAGGGGGAGGAGGGGGAGGAGGAGGAGGAGGAGGAGGGAGAGGCTGAGCCAGAGCCAGAGCCAGACAGCAGCCGCATGACCCAAGAGGAAGGCAGGAAAAGCGCTCGTGAACGTGGGGCAAAATGCCATCAGCCTGTCGCCCCCGGAGACCAGAGCTCCGCCCTCCCTGAGCCCCAGAGACCGCCCGCCGAGGGAGACCCCAACTGGCACCCAGAAATGGCGCCGAGCTCTAAGGACGTGGTCGTCACCGACGTCACCACCAACCTCGTCACCGTCACCATAAAAGAGTTCCCCTCCCCTGCCTCCCCTTCAGCCGGCCCCGAAAACGCTCCCTCCCCCCCCCCCGGCGCCCCGTCCTCCTCTGACCCTCCCCCTCCTCCACCCAAGCCATAGGAGACCACGCCCCTCTGAGGCGCGTCCATGTTTGTGTGGTAATGAATGAAACGTAACTGTTGCATAGATTTTTTTTTTTTACATTCGGAAGCAGCTGATTCGCCCTTAAATTGCCACGTTCTGTCCACCTGCACGCCGCCGACTCTGCAGGGGGAGGAGCCTATATGTTAGACGCTTGGCTTGTTGGTGTAAAAACGTGTTTGAGCTTCGTAATCGAACGCCGCGCACCTGAGAGACACAAATTTCAGGAGCTGCTGTGAAGGCTGATATTGACCTTCAGGCGCCCCCCTCCTCACCCCTCCTCCCCCCTTTGCACTTAGCACACCTGGACGCACATCATTGCAGCCAGGTAAATTCATGTTTTTGTTCATAAACGCTTGTATATGAAGTTTGGTACATGCGTGGAAATGAGGTATTTATGTTCGCGCACAACCTTATGGGCTGCAATAAGCATATTTAGCACATTGAGCAGCGTGTGGAAGGTGTGCGGGCCGACCGAGGAGAGCTCAGCCCTCACACAGTACCAATCTGTCCTCGGCGACCTTTGGGTCGTCATGGCGACGGCTCTCTGCCCTCGCTCGCTCATTAGACGCGTCAACACTCGCTTTATTAATAAACTGTCGTGGAAGGAAGAGTGGCTGCTGCTTCTAGGCGGTCGTCAGGGGTAACGGGAGGGATTTATGACGCATGTATTACATGAAGAACACGCACAATACATGAAAAATCGACACACATGTGTATATCTATATATACATGTAGATATTTAGCCTCCATCATAAACAGGCAGTGAATTTATTCACATTCAGACTTTTGTAATCTTCTACAGGTCTTCTTTCATGTGTGATGTCATCATTAAAATGAGCATAAAGACGCATCATGTATTGAAAAGCCCTTTGTGTTTCTCCTTTGTACTGTACTTTAATACCTGTTTCTAAGCATATGCATAATATGAATGTGAGGCTGTTTACTTGCCTTGTTTTTACGAATTGTCCAATGTGGGTTTGTCGCCGGCTGGTTTTAATGTGTGAAATGAATAATGTACATTGCTATGAGGACAGTGAGGACGTCATAACCTGTATTGTTCACCTGTATTGTGTTTCTGGCTTTTGATTAAAAGCTCTTTGAAGAGAAATAAGTGTTTTGTTTCTATTGTTTGCATTTATATTTATTAAAGTCAATGTTTTTCATATTTGAATACAAGCGGTTCAGCGCCAGGTCTTCCTGCTGTGCAGAGGTTCACCACATGGGGGCGCTGCTGAGCCAATTAGGTTCTTCACTTGTCCCACAGGACTGAGAGGTCACGTGAAGGTCAACCGCTTTAACGCTCAACTACGTTCCGTTTCTTAATATAAAACCAACAATAAAATGTCTTTGATCATTATGGATTCAACGTGTAAAAATGATCGTTGATAATGAATAATCGTCTAAATATTCGTATTTTTTACATGGTTCTATGTTCTAGTGAGGATCTGCTGATGTTCTCCAGCTTCATGATGCATCGTGCATCTACAGGTGTGTGGTTTCACTTTTCACATTATAGCAGTTTTTCTTTCTCTCATTCCTTTTATGTCCTCACGCACGCGCGCGCGCACGCACACATTGATCCGTCTCACCCAGCCCACCGCGCGGCTCCTCCCCCTCCCTGCGGTCTCCATGGTAACGCGCGGAGGAGAGCGCAGCTTATCGCACGGAGGACACGGAGCAGCACCTCCTGGAGTCCTTTCCGGTCCGGATTCTGTTCCCGTGCGCAGCGACCATGAAGTTCGCGGTGGTGCTGGTGGGCGCGGGCGGCCTGGCCTTCCTCGGCGCGGTCATCTGCATCGTGGCCAGCGTTTACCCCCCACGCGGCGCCGCGCCGCTCCGGGACAACGGCACGTTCGAGCCCGGGTCGGTGGGCGCGCTGCACGGCTCGGAGTCCTACGAGAACGCGCTTAGCCTGGAGGCCCCCCCCCTCAACGAGCTCCACCTCGGGGAGGAGACCGGCGGCGGGTCCGCCAAGGAGATCAGCTTCAGCCGGTTGATCTGCACGCCGGTGCCGGTGGGTCAGTGCGGGACCAAAGACCTGAGACGGCAGCAGGCCGACGACCCGGAGGACCGGACCCGCCTCCGGACCACCGCCGAACGCCTCCGGCAGACGGTCCTGCAGCAGAACGACCAGATCCTCATGGACCAGCGGACCATCCGGGAGCTCAGCGGGAAGCTGAGCGAGTGCGAGAGCGGCCTGGAGGACGAGCGGGCCGGGCCGGAGCGCAGCGTCGGGGTCTGGAGCGGCACCCGCCGCGTCATGGCCGGGGATGACGTCAGCTCCAGCACGGCGCGCGCCGTGGAAGAGCTGGCACGCGCCATCATGGACCTGAAGGACCGCATCGAGAAGCTCGAGGTAAACCTGGGTCACGTGTGTCGATGCTCTCAGAATCCACCCGAAGTCTTTTTCTCATTGTCATTCTTTGACATCTATGTTGTTAAGGGACAAATAGCGGTGTCGTTTCACCTCGTGACACAGCAGCTGGATGTTTCACGCGCAACGTCTCACGCACGCTCCCACAGTGGACCGGTGGGAAAACCTGAACCACACACACACACACACACACACACCACGTCAGCCTTCTTCAGAAAGCAGATTAGACATCAATAAAAGAGGAGGCTGCAGGAGGTGGACACACACAAACACACACTCATGAACACACACACACACTCACACTCTCACACACGCACACGTGTGTGAGATCCATTACCTCCCTTGGCTGTAGCTTCACTTCTTCATTTTTGGTCTTCACTGATCATGTGATTGCCCTCACCAATACATCGACCAATACATTGATCATTACGTTCACAGGTGACTTGGAGGCGTCAGTTGGAGAGACAAAGGTTTGATTGGCAGACTTCTCGGCAGAAATGTAATTTTTCATATCAGAGCTCTCTGATCAATAAACGTAGCGTCTAAAAGAACGATACTTCAATAATCAAAATAATTATTTTGTTTCCGTCGCTTTCCAACATCACGTTCAACAATGAAAGGACGATATAAAGATGAGGTGAAGTCCTCTGAGGGGCAGCATGTGTGTGACTCCTCCTCTTCTTGGTCTCCTCCCCTTCTTGGTCTCCTCCCCTTCTTGGTCTCTCCTTATTGGTCTCATCCAGGCGGAGATCGGCCCGGCAGCCTTGAACCTAACAGACCCGTCCAGTCCGCCCGGTAACACCGGCAGAGCTTCAGCTCCGCCCCCCCGCGGACGCACCTCCTCCCACCCTGCTCCGGCTCCCCACCCGGGGGGGGGGCACCGTCCAGCCTCCCCTGCCTCCCTTGCCCCCAAAACCCAGTACAAGGGCTCCGCTGGGCGGCCCAAGGGCCCCTGGAGGGTGGAGGACCTGGAGGGGGAGCTGGAGAGGAAGATCAAGCTGCTGGAGAAGGAGCGACAGACCACGAGGAAGGAGACGCAGGGAGAACACGAGAAGATCCACCAGGGCATCGACACCGCGGACCACCGCCTCACCGAGATGGAGCACAGTGAGTAGGGGAGGTGGAGGAGATAGAGGATGTGGTCGGGGAGGGGTGGGATAGTGACTCCAGTGAAGAAGGAAGACCCGCTGATGTAGATCAGAATGAAACCTTAAAGATCTCAGAGGTTCAGCAGAACAGTAAGACGATAATCAGATGGATAATGTTAGGTTTGGGTACTATAGAATTCAGACCGAAACCACCTTCAGCTTTTCTCAATCAAGAGATGCCGTCTGTGTATAAATTGTCCACTAGAGGAGACAAACCTCGGCTAGGCTTCTGTGCTGAAACCACTGGTTGGCGTCACCATGACAACGTCCCCGTCTTCTGTCTCCTCAGCACTGGCGGAGCCCTCGTTTCCTGAAGGCTTCGTCCTCTCCTTCCCCATGAGGACCAACTACATGTACGGTCTGGCGAGGAAGGAGATCACGGAGATGTACGCCTTCACCGCCTGCATGTGGCTGCGGGCCAAGGAGGGGGGCATCGGGACGCCCTTCTCCTACTCCGTCCCGGGACAGCCTAACGAGCTGGTTCTGCTTCAGGGGGTCCACAGCCCGGCGGAGCTGCTCATCAACGACAAGGTACCGGTGTGTGGAGTGAAGGTCTACTTCTGGTAGAGAGGGAGGGGTCGGGGGGGTTTGAGGAGAGAGCAAATGCTAATCTCTGCTAGCTCAGGTAGCTGCCAGGTCCACGTTGCGTCTCCTGGTAAGCCCAGGTGTGCTTGTGTGTTTCTCACCTGTAGGTAGCACAACTGCCTCTCTCTCTTCCTGAGGACCAGTGGCAGCACATCTGTGTGAGCTGGACCCTGAGGGACGGGGTGTGGAAGGCCTATCAGGGGGGCAAGATGAAAGGCAGGGGGGAGGGGCTTGCCGCCTGGCATCCAATTAAACCAGGAGGAGTCCTTATACTGGGACAGGAACAGGTGAGAGATCAACCAACTGGACCAGGTGGATGTAAAAACAGATGGATGAATAAACGGATGGATGGATGAATATACGGATGGATGTATAAATGGATAGATGAGTAAATGGATGGATGTATAAACGGATGGATGTATAAATGGATGGATGAATATACGGATGGATGAATAAACGGATAGATGATTATACAGATGGATGTATAAATGGATGGATGAGTAAATGGATGAATGAATATACGGATGGATGTATAAATGGATGGATGAGTAAATGGATGGATGAATATACGGATGGATGTATAAATGGATGGATGAATATACGGATGGATGAATAAACGGATAGATGAATATACGGATGGATGTATAAATGAATGGGTATATATACGGATGGATGTATAAATGGATGGATGAATATATGGATGGATGTATAAACGGATGGATATATAAATGGATGGATGAATAAACGGATGGATGAATATACGGATGGATGTATAAACGGATGGATGTATAACTGGATGGATGAATATACGGATGGATGTATAAATAGATGGATGAATATACGGATGGATGAATAAAGTGATGGATGGATGAATGAATATACGGGTGGATGAATAAACGGATGGATGTAAAAACAGATGGATGAATAAAGTGATGGATGGGTGAATGAATATATGGGTGGATGAATAACTGGATGGATGAATATACGGGTGGATGAATAACCGGATGGATGTAAAAACAGATGGATGTAAAAACAGATGAATAAAGTGATGGATGGATGAATGAATATATGGGTGGATGAATAAACGGATGGATGAATATACGGGTGCATGAATAACCGGATGGATGTAAAAACAGATGGATGAATAACCGGATGGATGTAAAAACAGATGGATGGATAAACGGATGGATGGAGCAGCAGAAGCATTCGAGGGAAAATCAGTAGTTCTCATTAGATTACATAACCGTCTCCTGTGAACTCGCGTCCCTGGAGCTTGCCCTGCAGGCTGCGGTTGCCACGCCAACGATAGAATGAGTGTTTACTCAGGGACAGTGCTCATGTCAGTCGAGGATGTGGAGTTGCTGCTGTGCTTTTTTCTTCTTATTTGACCTACTTGTATTACAGTTACTGTGCAGCAGAGGAGAAGTGTGGTGCTGGATCCCTAAGAACTCAGATCCAAAGAGCTGTTAGACTGAACGCATCCTCTCCATCCGGAGGAGACGGTCTCTATGCGAGTCTTTAACAGCTTCCCTTGACTTGTCCCCCCCCAGGACACGCTGGGCGGACACTTCGACGCCTCCCAGGCGCTGGTGGGGGAGCTGTCCCAGTTCAACCTGTGGGACCGGGTGCTGAAGCCGGCCGAGGTGGCCGCGCTGGCCGACTGCAGCTCCTCGGCTCTGGGCAACATCTCGCCCTGGACCGACCGCCACGTGGACGTCTTCGGCGGCGCCACCAAGGAGTCCCTGGACCCGTGCCACGCCGCCCACAGGGCCGACCCCTCCAGCCCCAGGCAGTAATCTTTGAGAAGGGGGGAGGGGGGTTGAGGCGCGGCGCTCGTTCCGTGGTCGGTTTTTAGTCACATGATCAGTGGTGGCTGCACGAATGCATCGACTTCAACGGGACTGGCTGGGTTTTAGGCCCCGCCCCTTCAAGTTCAACCTCGTCTGAACTCTGACATGATTTCATTGGTCGTGTTTGTTTCAGCGCCTGATGGGAGGCGGAGTCAGTGTTTCTCTGTTAGCTGTAAACAAACTGGTGACTTAATGTATCTTCTGTATTCTGCATCTGTGCCGTCCGCTCATCATCTCACACGCCACAAAGACGGTGGTCTTTGTCCCCCTCTGTCAGAGATGGACGATGGTCTTTGTCCACTTCAGATAGAGAGACGATGGCCTTCGTGCACATGTTAGAGATGGACAATGGTCTCCGTCCGCAACGGTCTTTGTCCCCCTCAAAGACATGACGATGGTCTTTGTCCCCCTCTCTCACAGATGGAAACTGTGTTGTGTCCCTCACTGTCAACCCGATGGAATATGTCTATGTATATTTGCATGAGCAGAGTCACATGTCACGTGAGTAAACTACAGTAGTGATGTCATCACACGGATCAGAGGTGGGAGGGATCGTTTGGCGAAGAAAGGCTACTTTTACATCTGTCTCTGAGGAACAAACTGAAGACATCAGACGCATTTATTGACCCCATGATGTTGCCTGATCTAATAAAATGTATTGATCTTATCAACAAAACACCTTAAGCTTTGTTTACATCATGTAAAAAGGAAAAAGAAAAGGAAAAAGAAAGTTTCCTAATCAATAAAAGTTTGTTAATCATATGTTAAGAAGTCTTCAGATGACGTCACATGATTTTGGACTTTGGACTCAAAGTTCAAAATGGACGTGGCGGGTTCAACGTCTGGATGTTCAGGGGTTTGATTCCTCCCCTCACCCTGGTTTAGTGGAACGCTTCAATGGTTGACTCTTCTTCTTCTTCGTCGTGTGCTTCTTCTTCTCTCTCCTTCTGTCGTCTCGCTTCTGGTCCTGAAGGCTGTGGCAGTGCTGCGCTTGTCCTTGTTTGTATCTCCATGGATTTTCCATGATATTGTGAAATAAATGGATTAAAAAAATCAAAAAAATGAAATGGTTATGACAAAAACGCTGGACTCCTGTCTCCAAAAACCCGACGTGTGTGTGTCGAAAGACAACAGGTCAACTTAAACACTGAAATCACGAAGAAAGATCCTTTCATTATCTGATCTCTTTGTTTTGTAAGAAAAGATGTTCTTATTATGAGAGAAGATGTTTTCCTGATGAGAAGCTCACCAGCATCGCTAACCTAACAATGACGTCATCATATTTATGATAGCAGAGGTTAATGAGCAGTAATATCTTTGCACTCATCAGCTGATAACTGTGATCTCCAAAAATCATCGCTCATTGATCCAACTTGGTCATAAACACAGCGACTTCTTTCAAAAAGCCCCAAATGGAAAACAAGAATGAATCATTTGTGATTCAACAAAAAATAGTAAATGCACAAATCAAATCATGTGTTGAAGATGAATTATCGACTGCACCGGGATTCACCCTCAGCGGATCAATTCCCAGATCAATGAGGGTTAACGATGTTTCAGGTTTGTCTTTGTGTTTTTGTTTAGTTTCTCTTTGTCGTCACTAAGCGTCTCTTTGCAGCTGTTTCTAATCTTTTAGTTTGGATTTAGTTCAGATCTGTTTCTGACATTGTGCTGTCTTTGCTTCTTCAGTGACATTTAACACCCCCCCCCCCCCCCCCCCCCCCTCCCTCATCGATCAGACATGGGGCTGATAAAGTCACTGAGTCACTGACGACAACGAGAGAAAATCATTGGAGCTGATTCATAACAAAATGATCAATAACAAAAATCAATTTGTGAGTTAGTGAACATGCCTCTACCGTTATTTTGTTGATTCTCAAAGTCACATGGGGTACCGACCCCTCCCAGCCTGCTTCCTCAGCTGCTGAATTATAGATGCACCTTAACAATCATAGAGGTGCTGACCTCTACATACACACTCACACTGCTCTAACAGCAGAGACGGTATGTGTGTATTTGTGTGAGGAAGAAAGTGTGTGCATATGTGTGTGTGAGTGTGTGCGTGTGTGTGTGTGTGTGTGTGTGTGTGTGTGTGTGTGTGTGTGTGCGTGTGTGATGCACAAGGTACATTCATGACGTGCTTCCACAATTATGTTTTATATTTTAGAATCAGTATCGAAGATCATCCAGAAGGAAACTCCTGCTCTGCTGAAGCTGCAACGCAAAGTGGGAAAGAGTGCAAATTAAAATAAATGCAAAACTATAGAATAGAATAAATTCATTCTCCCTAGTTGATTGGCAGATTGCGGCCCAACAGGAGAGACGCTGCGCTGCAGTGGGCGGGGCTTCTCTCGTATGGACATCCGTTGTTTGAAATGTATCCTTAACAACCGAACTGGAGCAAAACAGCAGAGGTTTTGGGGGAGAAACGCCTCGTAAGTAGCTCACGTCTCCTTGTCGTTCCATCTGTTTACCGGCAGCATCACGCTAACTGCGGAATAGTAGGGCACAGAAAGCAATTTATTTCAGCGTAGAAAACAGCTTCTGGTTGCTATCAAACCAGCTAAGCTAGTTACCCAGCTAGTAAGTAGAGAGAGCAACATGTAGCGTCAGCTGTTTACAACCAAACAAGCTAAGCTAACCAGCTAACTTGTAAAGAACATTAAAACGCTATCTGCCGCGAGGAGCTAATAGCAGAGCTCAAATGTTCTGGTTGAAACCAGGACCAGGGGCGTGCTGGTGCTAGCTAACTAGCCGTGGCTAACGTGCCGTTAGCCTGCCCGCTGCAGCTGGGGTCATGGTAACGGGAACACAGAGCCGCCGCCGACCGACCGCTGAGCCTCCGGTTCTTAACGTGAAGTAACGGCAGTCTTTCCCTGCAGGAGTCGGAATGGCCGCGACGGGCGAGGCGAAGAAAGAGGAGGCCGACTACAAGAGGCTGAACAGCTTTCCGCTCATCCGGGTAGGAGACACCACCTGTAGGTGGAGCAATTAACGGGTGTAGCTGAGATGTGTCTGCTGCTCCTCATCATGTAGGAGAGACACCACCTGTAGGTGGAGTAAAACAGGTGTAGCTTAATGACTTCTCCACACGTGCAGAGTGGGGCGGGCGCTGGGACCTTAAGGTAGCTTTGTGGGCGTGGCCTCGGGAGGGAAGAGGTGGAGCCTTACCGTGTGTCTGTCCTCAGCACACGGACATGCCGGAGGAGATGAGGGTGGAGACGATGGAGCTCTGTGTGACGGCCTGTGAGAAGTTTGCCACCAACAATGAGGTAAGAGTGAGCTGTCTCCTGCGAGGGAGGGACGCCGTCCTCCGGTGTGACCATGTCCGTCTCCCTCAGAGCGCAGCCAAGATGATCAAAGAGTCCATGGACAAGAAGTTCGGCAGCTCCTGGCACGTGGTGATCGGCGAGGGCTTCGGCTTCGAGGTGACGCACGAGGTCAAGAACCTGCTCTACATGTTCTTCGGGGGGAGCCTGGCCGTGTGCGTGTGGAAGTGTTCATAGCGCCGCCTCTGCCCGGAGGCCCCGCCCCCAAGGAGGAACAAGAACGCCGGACGCACGCTGGTCCGTGTGTCCGGCGGGTTGGTGGGTCCACAAGAACCCTCAGAGGTGTGTGTGTGTGTGCGTGTGTGTGTGTGTGTGTGTGCTGGACACACACGTTTTTTTTAGACCTTCCTTTCTGTCCAGCCGCACTGATCTTTCAATAAGATTTGTAGTATTTTTATGTGCACATATTCAGTCGTTTGTAGAGAGGAGGGAGGCCGTCTCCATGGTGACGCCGGCTTTAAGGCTCCTGTGGTGTGTATTAACCTGATTGTATAATAAACGCTGATGTGATCAAAAGTCATTTCTCTTGTATTCGTGTTCTAAGTAACCGTGTTAGACCTCTGCAGCCGGATTCATTTTAACACTGCATCAGCGAGCGATGGAGGAGGCTAAAAGTAAAAACACTGAGCATCTCCAAGGGGTTTTGTTTCCCTCAGGAGAAGCTGTGAGGGCCGAGGGTCCATGAACACACAATACGCCGCCTCTGCCTGGGCTCCGTTTAGTGGAACTGAAATGAGGGAAACTGGTTTGGCAGGTAACTAAAGCTCAGGGTCGGTCACCATGGTAACGCAGCCTGTGAACCTCACCTGGAGCAGGTTTTCATTCACAGGCTCCTCCCTCTGACAGCAGCCAGCCAATCGCACTGCACTTTTTCATTTAATTATTCCATGTGGTGGATTTTAGTGCAGTTTCTATATATGAACAAAGTAAGATCAGTTACGTTAAAGAATAAAGCTTTTTCTCCAACGTGTCAGGTCCTTTTCTTTCACTTCGCAGGCTGTTAAACACGTCAGGAGAGAACATTGAGGCCCTGATTTATTATCATTTGCATGTAAATGCTTGTTTGAACGGATCGTTTTTCTTCACAGTCCATCGAATGCGTCCATAAGCTCAGCGTGCTCATAGAACTGACTGTCACATCCAGCACACAGAGAACATCAGTGAGCCCAGTGAAGAGGATCCAATAAAACACTACAGGTCCAGTTTGTACCAGCGGTGTTGTTCTTGTGATTAAATATGAGCGCGTGTGTATTTCTAACTAACGGGTCAAACACTATATGGAAACTTCCACGTTGACCAGCAGCAGCAGTGGTACTCACATTGATATTTCCATCTCAATAGGGGGGAAGTATAGTGACCGATTGTTTGTGGCTGTTGCCATGGTAACGCGTAGCATCATGCTCCATTCATGCTGCCTTCATACTTCCCATCTGAGTTTAGGGTTTGACTCCGTTTGTTAAACCTCCTACTTGCAACGGACCGCTGAAGGACCATTGTTTGGGGAGTTGTTCCTGTGCCCATGTGAGGGTCTCGGGACAGGACGTCGCATGTGTACAGACTGTAAAGCCCGCAGAGGCAAATTTGTAATTTGCGATTTTGGGCTCTACAAAATAAAATGAATTGAATTGAAGATAAAAGAATACAGAGGAATAAACACTAATTAAGATGTTTACATGTTAAAGACAAAAAGTAATGAATGAGACGAAACGAATATATATATATATATGTATATACATTCTGAAGTATAATGATGTGCATGCGAACGCTGAAGTGCAACACGTGTTTCTGCCAACCTAAAAAAACATATAAATCTAAATGAACAACATTTCTCAGCTTTTAAATTATATTTAAAATGGCATCAATATTTAGCATCATGTGAAGATGGTTGATTAAATAAGGGCTGTAAATATGAACAATGTGAAATGACT
Organism: Apeltes quadracus; assembly: GCA_021346845.1. NCBI lineage: Eukaryota > Metazoa > Chordata > Actinopteri > Perciformes > Gasterosteidae > Apeltes > Apeltes quadracus. The sequence continues at coordinate 19,720,815 of CM037925.1, read as the reverse complement.
CGTTTCGGTTTGAGTGGTTTGAAATGCTGACTAACTGCGTTGAACCAAGTCGGTCTCACACTAGGAGGATCAATACAGTTTATACATATTCCTCAGCCCAGCTATTATGGGATGTGTTGTTGTCCCTGCTGACCGAGAGCTCGTTGAACCGGCAGTGGAGGCAGGAAACGGAGCTGACGAGCCGCGTAGCCTGAACCAGGGTCGGCCCGCCCGCTGCACCTGCGTTCAATGCGTTATTATAGCAAATCACATCTTTAGGGCGGGGCCACAGGCTGATTGACAGGTCTCTAATAGACCATGGAGCAGGAGGCGCTTTAGGGCGGGGCCACAGGCTGATTGACAGGTCTCTATTAGACCAAGGAGCAGGAGACGCTTAAGGTCGGTGTGGCAGGTCCACCAGAGACGGACGTGGCGTCTCTACGTCGTCCTCTGTCCTCAGTAGACACGACTCCGCCTTGCAGCTCATTCATTATTTAGTTTTACCTGAGGCTCTTTAGGCGTCTCCTCCACCTTGTTAAATATTCATCAGGTCCCACCGAGGCGGCTGGAAGAGGGACACACTCTTACAGCCATCAGAGATCATCCGGGAGTATTTGAGAGAAAAAGTGAAGACAGATGTTTGATCTCCACCTCTAAAGAATCCACAAGAACGTTCTCTGAATGAACAGATCTGTAACAAATAATCAAAATGTCACAAAATATGTGCAGATGAAATAAAAACTTGATTAACCTTTCATCTCTCACCTCCAAAGCAGACACTTCCACACCAACAGAGGGACCTCTGGACCCTCCAAGGCTCCTCGGATTGAGGGACATGTCCCTGTTCACTGGTTTCAGGAGGAAGAGGAGGTTGATTAGTAATCAATGAACAAAACCACCAGAGGGTCTCCAGAGGGTATCCTGAGGGTCTCCAGAGGGTCTCCAGTGGGTCTCCAGAGGGTCTCCTGAGGGTCTCCTGAGGGTCTCCAGTGGGTCTCCTGAGGGTCTCCAGAGGGTCTCCTGAGGGTCTCCAGTGGGTCTGCTGAGTGTGTGTGTGTGTGTGTGTGTGTGCGTGCGTGTGTCTGTGTCCACAAACGGATTGAAGTGTTGCATCCTGTTGGTGACACACATGTGTTTTTTGCTACAGGCCGTGTGTGTTTGTTGTGTGTGTTTGTGTGATGTGTGAAGTCACAGCAGGGGTTTGTTGTGTGTTTGTCTGTTTGTGCGATGTTTGAAATCACAGGAGGGGGTTTTGCTTGTGTGTGTGTTTACTGTGGGCCTTCTGTTGCCTTGGAAACAGCCTCAGTCCTGTTTATCAGGGTAGATGAACGCAAACAAAGCTTGTGTTGTCGTTTCCAATGGAGAAACCCGTCTGAAGCCCATGAAGTGAGTCCTCGAAGGGAGGGGGGCGGTTCCTGGTCCTGGTGTGGTGGGGGGTCCTGATAGGTCTTCGGGAGGAACCGAATCGGGTACAACAAATAGACCTGATGGTTTATTCGCTCCTCGTAAATATGAACGAACCGATGACGAACTGGCTTTTGAAGAACTGGTGTGGTTGATGGTTGTCCGTCTCCCTCTGTGTGAGCCTCTGGCTCCCCCTGGTGGGCAGCGTGTGTTTCTACCACTGTGAAGCACTGTGAGTTGCCTTGTTGTCAAGCTGTAAATAAGCTTATTTGATGAAATTGCACTTTCTTGTTTCTTGTACTTCTGCGTTTATTTCCTCGTGGTTGAAATGCACTTGTTGAAAGTCGCTTTGGATGACACGTGATGTAATGTGACGTAATGTGCTGTGATGTAATGTGCTGTGATGTGACGTAATGTGATGTAATGTGACGTAATGTGCTGTGATGTGATGTAATGTGCTGTGATGTGACGTAATGTGATGTAATGTGACGTAATGTGCTGTGATGCTTCAGGTGGGAAAAGGAACCAGACGGTTCCAGGTGATGAAGTATGATGATTCATAAGTAACAGATTCATCTCTGCAGCAAAACCACCAGGGGAACTAATAATAACAATATAATAATAATAATAATAATACTTAATTATTCTAATAGTAATTATAGTAATCATTATGATTATTGGTATTTCAAACCTACTCTGATAAGGAACTGAGCCGCTGCTGTCCAGTGAGACGGGTCTCTGTCAGGTCAACGGTCACATCAGCACTTGAAGTTGCCGTGGCAACACGCGATCTGTCGTCATGGTTACGCAGACAACTCGTTCCCGTCAGCAATCAGGTGAGAAAGTCAAAGTTAGTTCGTTTTTATTCCTTCTGTTTGGCGGTTTTGAAATACTTTCACAACTTTATGAACAGACTGTTGTCTTTAACGAGAGAAGTGCCACGTGTCAGACCGGTCACGTGGGTTGTTTTTAGGACTTTAACGTTAGCTAACAGTCAGTTAGCTGTTTGCTAACGTTAAGTTAGCGTGACCAGCTGGCCGACTAGCTAACTAGCGTCAGCTAAAGCTAGTTAGCTTGACTTAATGCACTTTAATGAATAAACTAACTTACATGAAAGAAGAGTTACGTCACTGTTTAAGGTTTAATAATGTTGGTTATGACTTATTGTGGCTCATGTGTTCTTGTTTTAATGTTTATTTAGAGATCACAGAATAGCTTCATAAATGAATCTACTCATTTGTGATAAATACAAAGATTCACATACACAGAGATTAAAATGTGATTTAAACTGTCTTTATAAATAAGATTTGTAAGTATAATAATCTATAGTATTCCTTCAGATATGAATGTAATACTTGTTTGTCATCATTTCATGTTCAGCTCCATCTGGTGTCGGTTAATGAAACCAGATGATTCAAGTTCACTTCTATTCATTTCAGCAGCGTTAGCCGAGCATCATGTCCGCCCCCCCTCCAGAGAAGGCCGGGACCAGTGAGGACCTCACGGGGCCCCTCCCTCCCGCGCTCACCTTACCGCCCCTTGTTGGCTCCGTGCCGCTGTGTGGGCGGAGCCCCACCTTCAGAGGCTCCGCCCCCGACGCTATGGAGCTCCCTCGTCTGGCTGCCCGAGGGACGAGGGGGACAGAAGGACCTGGGGACAAGTCTCCAGGACAGAGGTACACACTGAACGGAGCCTCCGGACTCCAATCACCTGCATCCCCACACCTGAGTGTCACCTGACTCTGCGTTCCTCATCCCAATGTAGACATCTTCATCCATGTGTTTGATACATGCTTTTTTTGTTTCACCGCTTGTGTTGTTTTGTTGGCCATTTTGTGACTCTCCATCTCTGCGACTTTTGTTTTGAACATTTTTCTTTTGATTGACTCCAGTTAGCCGTCCCTCCGTCCCCCGGGACTCTGTCCCTCGGTCCCTCGGGTCTCTGTCCCCTTCCTGACGCAGCACTGTGACCACACTGCTTTACCGTAGCAAACAGCTGGATATAACGTTTATTATTACACTTAAGTTATTTAACCCCTGGTCTTTTTACCTTTTAGCATAGGTGGCTCAGGGATACTTGGACACTTGGACATGGGACATGAACCACCAACCTTCTCCATGCGCCACCGTTAATCATGGGAACTCTGTCCCACGCTGTCTGGTTTCTAACACGTTTTTATGGTTTCAGCCTCCCAGAGGACAGTGAAGCTTTAAACGCGGCGGCGTGTGAGGACGAGGACATGACGGGTGGGATTGATGGGGACGCGTCTGGAACGACTCCGGTTCCCCTCACAGGCCTGGAGGTGGTTCACATCCTCGGTCGGAGAGACTCGTTAGAGTTTGAGCTGTATTACCTGAAGGAAGTGCAGGGGGGCGTTTCCAGGTGGGCCGTGGTGAGATCATGCAGCACCAGACACACAGACCACGTGGACCACGACGCCACAGCGACGCGTCCTCTTTGTCCCCAGACCCTACGAGCTGCGCGCCGTGCGGCCCAGCGAGGCGGGCTCTGAGCACTACGTCTTCTCCCCGGGCGCGGTGCTGCGCGTCACAGAGGGGCGTCCCGGGAGACTCGTCAGTCTGGCCCAGTGGCACCGAGAGGCGCTGGCGTGGAACGCGTTGCAGGAAGTCCCCTTCTTCAGGGACTTCAGACTGCGGAGAGCTTTCTCCAGGTGAGCTCATCGATCTGTGGTTCCCAGAGATGACGCCTTCATTCTCTCTCTGATCCGTGATGTTTTATTATGTTTTTTCATGCCAGGTGGCGGAGAAATGTGCGCAAGACGGTTTTCCAGCGCAGGCGTCGGGATCTGCAGGGTCGGCTGCTCACGTCCGTCCCTCGGTTCAGAGAGGCTCTCCTCGAGTTCACCAGGCGAGTCTCAGACCCGCGGCTCCTGTGACCACATGAGACGGAGGCCTGACGTTGGCTGTTCACGTCCTCCTACAGGGTAACAGAAGAAGTGAGAGAGAGCAGCCGGCTGCCTGAGGACGAGTCTCACAGCTTCACACTGCTGGAGTTCACCGACCTCCTGAGGAGCACGAAGCAGGAGCTCCTGCAGACGCTGGAGACGTTCTCCCGTCATCGCGCTGCCACCCTGAACACGGTAAGAACTTCAACACAACTCAGAGCTCATCTTCCACGGATCTATTTGACAGTGGGATGTTACAGCCGCCCCTCTAGTACTACACAACACAACACAACACGACACGATGGACACAGTAACACTGGTTACTTACTGATGAGGCCCGTAGAGCTGACGTGGGCTTATTCGGACCCCCAGGTGAGAGAGGACAGCTACCTGGCTCACCAGGAGCTGCGGCTGCACCAGCGATCGGCCAGACGACCTGCGGAGGACTGCGAGGACGCCATCCACCTGCAGGGGGCCCACCGGCGGGAGCTGCAGAGGCAGGCGGCTCGTTCCCGGGACGTCCTGCACAAGCTGGGCCGCTGGGCCGCGCTGGTGGACCAGATGACGCTGCAGAGCCTCGTCAGCGTCTTCCAGAGAGACGCCCGCGCCATCCTCAAGGCCGTCGTGCAGGTGACTCGTTGGCCCCTCCCACCTCCGTGGACGCAGTATTGTCAGAGGACAGCCTGCTGGATGTTGCTGCTGTGTTTGTGTGTGAGCAGAAGCCTCAGCAGGGATGGCTCTTCCTCACCCAGCTGTGTGTGGGGGGCGGCGGGGGTCCCAGGGTGGAGCCCCCCATCCAGCGCTTCCAGGAAGCCGTGAGCCAGGCGCTCCTCACTGCGGGCCCCGCTTTGATCCAGGTGATGGACTGCTCCTCCCGTCTGTCCTAGACAAAGAGTAGAAATGCATCTCCAAGCTGCTCACCTACTTACTTTGTCCGTCGTTCATGCTTTTTCTTCAGCATTTATTCAGGATATCTCGTATTGAATTAAAAGGTTTTTTAAACTGCAAAAAGAGCAAATTCCATCCATGTCAAGAGGAAGCGGGAGGAGATGGGGGAGGGGGGGGGGGGGGGGGGGGGGGGGGTGGGCCTCATTAGCCTGGCGGGCTGTTTAGGGTAAAAGGGGGCTGTTTTAAATGATCCTTGTGCTATTTGGACCAAAGTGTATTTCATGGAGGTAAGATGGACTTACGATGGTCCTTTAAGGTTTCTGCCTCTTTGGTCTCCAGTAGATGTGTGAAACGTGTGGATTCTTCCTGGAGACCAACGACAGCTTCTTCACCTCCGACCTCCGTCCGCTGGAACATGGTGCATTCCCGGGTACGTGTGGATGTGGCTTTGTCCAGCCGTCCTTCCTGTGCTCGTAATGGTTGTTCTGACGTCGTCTTATTCCTCAGAGGAGAGTAACAGCAGCGATGCAGCGACGGGTTGCAGGATGTTCTGCTGCAGGCTCAGAGAGCTGTCGGTGCGCCGCCTGCAGCCTCCTGCAGCGCTATCGGTGCAGGGCAGGAGGCTGCGCGGCTGCTACCAGCGCCTCCACAGAGCCCGGCTGCAGCGGCACCTCGACGCCGACGACCTCAGGGAGCAGGTGGAGGACGAGCAGGTCGACCTCATGCAGGCGAGACCTTTAAATCCTCGTTTGTGATCAGCGGAAGGAAGACGCACCAGCAATAGTCCCAGAAGCTGATGTTCACGCCTCACTGACCTCTGGGCAGGAAGCTGAGCGGGACGTCCAGCAGCTGTGTGAGAGCTACGCGTGGCTGACGGAGGTCCAGGCCTTCCTCAGCCAGTGGAGTGCAGCCTCCCTGGAGTCGCTGAAGGGTCGGCCTTCTGCACTGTACGAGCAGCTCCTGGAGAAGCTGGGTCACTGGGCCGACAGGATCCTCGCAGTTCCCCCGTCCATCCCCACCTGCAACCAGCTCTTCATCGTCCAGTGCAGCGGCGTGAAGGAAAGGCTCGGTATGTTTTATTCTGAAGGAAAATACAGTTTCCTGTCTTCATCCAAAAGCTTTTCCTTAAGGAGGTGATGCGTGCAGCGTGTCTCTTCTAGCTGAACGTTGTGATTCTCTGTCTGCTTTAAAAAGGCCTGCAGCTCAGACGGGTGGAGGAGGAGGTGATGGAGCTGCTCGTGCAGCAGGTGAAGCTGCTCTCTGAGAGCCTCACGGCCGACCTGCAGGAGGCTGCTGCCAAACTGAAGACGGACCCCCGAGACCTGCCGAGCCTGTCGACACACGCGCTCACGGTAAAGGAGAAGAGACACGGCGAGCAAACTCACCTTCACGTCCTGTGACTCTTCACTTTACTCTGGATTTAGATCATCTGATAATCCCATAATCTGAGAAGCAGTCGCTTGAGGCTGCTGATGGTCTGTGGTCTGATCTTGTTCTGGGCCCTGACCCTCGACTGCAGGCACCACAACACCTGAGCGCCATGGTGAATCTGTCTCATGTCTTCAGGTGAGGGACAAGGAGGAATGCGGCGTGAGGAAACGTTTGGACTACATCTGCTCCCTGCAGGACGCCATTCGCACCAACCGGAGGAAGATGACTGAAGAGGAGGCGGCGTTGCAAGAAAAGGTGTGCGGGCGTACCCACCTGGTTGCCGCTGTCTCCCTGCCTGTCTCACCCCCCTCTGTGTGCAGATGCTGTCTCTCTGCCTGTCTCACCCCCCTCTGTGTGCAGATGCTGTCTCCCTGCCTGTCTCACCTCCCCTCTGTGTGCAGATGCTGTCTCCCTGCCTGTCTAACCCCCCTCTGTGTGCAGATGCTGTCTCCCTGCCTGTCTCACCTCCCCTCTGTGTGCAGATGCTGTCTCCCTGCCTGTCTCACCTCCCCTCTGTGTGCAGATGCTGTCTCCCTGCCTGTCTCACCTCCCCTCTGTGTGCAGATGCTGTCTCCCTGCCTGTCTAACCCCCCTCTGTGTGCAGATGCTGTCTCCCTGCCTGTCTCACCTCCCCTCTGTGTGCAGATGCTGTCTCCCTGCCTGTCTCACCCCCCTCTGTGTGCAGATGCTGTCTCCCTGCCTGTCTAACCCCCCTCTGTGTGCAGATGCTGTCTCCCTGCCTGTCTCACCCCCCTCTGTGTGCAGATGCTGTCTCCCTGCCTGTCTCACCTCCCCTCTGTGTGCAGATGCTGTCTCCCTGCCTGTCTCACCTCCCCTCTGTGTGCAGATGCTGTCTCCCTGCCTGTCTCACCTCCCCTCTGTGTGCAGATGCTGTCTCCCTGCCTGTCTCACCTCCCCTCTGTGTGCAGATGCTGTCTCCCTGCCTGTCTCACCCCCCTCTGTGTGCAGATGCTGTCTCCCTGCCTGTCTAACCCCCCTCTGTGTGCAGATGCTGTCTCCCTGCCTGTCTCACCCCCCTCTGTGTGCAGATGCTGTCTCCCTGCCTGTCTCACCCCCCTCTGTGTGCAGATGCTGTCTCTCTGCCTGTCTCACCCCCCTCTGTGTGCAGATGCTGTCTCCCTGCCTGTCTCACCCCCCTCTGTGTGCAGATGCTGTCTCCCTGCCTGTCTCACCCCCCTCTGTGTGCAGATGCTGTCTCCCTGCCTGTCTCACCCCCCTCTGTGTGCAGATGCTGTCTCCCTGCCTGTCTCACCCCCCTCTGTGTGCAGATGCTGTCTCTCTGCCTGTCTCACCCCCCTCTGTGTGCAGATGCTGTCTCTCTGCCTGTCTCACCCCCCTCTGTGTGCAGATGCTGGCCACCTGGGCCGACTTCCTGCCTCTGTTGAAGCGAGCAGGAAGCGCCGTGTGCAGCCGCCTGCCCTCGATGGTCGGCGCCGTGGACACCGTGTCCTCATATCTGACCCGCGACCTTAAAGCTCTGGTCTCTGAAGCCACGTCCGGACCCTTCGTCGACCCGACGCAGGACGCCAAGGACATGGCGTCCGAGCTGAGCGCCGCGTGGACACGAGCGCGGCGCCTCGTCGCACAGCTGGAGCAGCTCAGTGGCGACAGCCAAAAGCTCCACGGTGAGACGTCAGCAGACGGCTGTTTCTTTTACTTGTAACTATGGAAACGACAGTCAGAGAGCGCTGCGCTTGGTGGGCTCCGTTAGGACGCCCGATGGATGTGAGCAGGTGCACAGCAGCTGCTCGGAGGGTCAGAGCCCGGCTGGAGCTGTGGGAGCTGAGAGCTGAGCTCTCGAGCTGGATGGACGAATGGAAGCGGCTGCTGCTCAGTGAGGTAACACTGCTTTCACTTCCTCAACACAGGAAGTACAAGTCAATGCGATGGAAACAACAAAGCTCTTTTCTTATTGTTCAGGTTGTGGTGTCACAAGCTCAAGGAAACATTTCCGAGTGGAAGGAGCGAGCTCTTTCTCTAACAAGTGTCCTGCCTACCCATGATGCAGTGCTGCAGCAGACTCAAGGAACCCTGGGAGAGCTCAGCTGTCAGGTTGCGGTCTTGGCCGAGCTGCAGAGCGCTGCGCTGAAACACAGACACTGGAACGCCATTTTCAAAGGTCAGACGTGTTTCGTCTTTGTAGTGATACCTACGATGAGAGCGATATAGAGTGAGGAGGCGACCTCTGGTACCGATGCGGACACTTCCGCTTTCTAAATAACAAGATGCTGACGCAGCTACGTCCACTTCTTTACACGCCTCATTTATCATCACACGAGCTGCTGTGTGAGCGACACGGATTGAACCCAAACGCATCCCGTCTGCAGACACGGCCCCACAGGAGAAGGTGACCGTCGCTCAACTGACGTCTCGACAGCTGGACCAGACGCTAGTGAGCAAGGTGAGAGCAGGAGGGATGTTTCCCTTTCAGCTGTTTCATCTGCTGCTGAAACAAGGATCCGTCCTGAAACACCTGCTGCAGGTGTGCAGGGATGCGCAGGTGGAGAGCAGCATGGAGCAGACCTTCCAGAAGCTCCGGCGAGGGTGGAGAGCCAGACTCCTCCAACTGGAAAGATTCTCTCCGCCCGTTTGGCAGCCTGGAGACGCTCGACGTGGGTTAATGGAGACGGAGGAGCCTCCGGAGGGCCAACAGCAACGTAACGACGAGAGATTCATCGTCACCGGTGAGACCACAAAGCAGCGTATGCTGTAGGGGGCGGGGCTACACGCTGATTGACAGGTCTCTAGTGGTCCATATAGGGTCACTTCCTGTTCACTGTTTGATAAAAGAGACTTCCCGATGGCTGGGTCCACTCCTGGTGTCCTCGCTCAGGTCTGGAAGTACTGTCCGCTGAGGTGGAGAGTGAACGGATGTCTCTGTCCACCATGAGGACGTCTCCACGCAGTGTCCATTTCCGGCCTCAGGTGGAACTTTGGATGCAATCGCTGAACCATCTCGGTACGGTGGATATAAAAAACGGGTGGATTTAGAACTTTTCTTTGAAATGTATAACAATGCAGACGGTTGGGCTTCCTGTTCGTTCCCTCTCAGGGAGGCTGCTTCTTCTGTTGGAAAGGTACCAGCAGCTGTGGAGCTTCCTGACCAAGATGTTCCATGACACATGCTTCCGTGGTCGGAGGCTGGACCTGGTTTGTCACACGCACAGCTGTGAAAGTGCACCAGATGTCCACACATCAGATGTATACAGATTGTTTTTTTCTCCTTTCACTTACAGCTGCAGCAGTTCCAACCAGTGGATGAGACATTTAAGGAGATGCTGCTCACGATATCAAGTGACCCTCGCGTGTTGAATTTAGTTCATTCGCAGCAGAGCGATGACAGATTCAGTGGGGAAAGCCTTCACCACATTCTCATGGATGGTCTTTCCACAATGGAGGCCGTTTCCAACCGGATGGTGCACCTGCTGGAGACCCTCTGTGATCAGTTTCCAAGGCTCTGGCTGTTGAGCGAGAGGGAAGTGGTCCAGCTCCTCTCCGTCCGCCCAACACCTTCCGCTCTGCAGGGCTTCGTGCGGCGATGCTTTGCAGGCGTCCGCCGGCTGGAGGTGGCCTGTGAGCGGCTGTCTGACGTAGAAGGCAGTGCGGCTGCACCTCAGCGCCACGGACAGATGAAGGTCCTGGGTTTCTTCGGCCGCCTCCAGGAGCACGTCACATTGACGTCTCCTGTGGAACCACGTCTGGATGTCCTGGTTTGGCTCGGTGTCTTTGAGAAGCAGCTCCGGGTGACCATGGAGCACCGCATGCAACAATGTGCTGCTGCGCGGAACCAGCTCGAACCGTCCAGTCAGGCAGTGGGAGAGAAGAGGAGGCGGGTGCTGCCTGTGCTGGACCTGCTGTCTGCACATCCGCTCCAGTGTCTGCTGGTGGCCGAGGAGGCCGCTTGGTGCCAGGCGGTGCTCCGAGCCCTCCGGCAGCCAAGCCCAGCGAGGCTGAGCCACGTGAAGGCTTACAGCGCTGCAAAGCTGCAGGCGCTGGGTCGTTTCATGAGGGACGGATTCACCGGGGCCAAACCAGGACCTCTGGTCTCCAGGTACACGACCGTGTGTCTCCGCGCTTTAGTGCAGCTGGCGATGAAGCACGCGCAGCAGCTGACTCGCCTCGCGGAGCTGCCGTGTGCCCCGGAGGCGTCGTTCGAGTGGCTGAGCTGCATCAAGTACCACGTGAAGGAGGCCGGCGACGGGCCGACGTGTCACGTGGACGTGTTGGGCCATCGACTCCTGTACGATTACGAGTACTCTGGTCCAGACGACTGCGTGGCGGTGCAGACTCCGCCCACGGATCGCGCCGCTCTGGGGATCCTCCTGGCCGTGACGAGCTACAGGTGCGGCTTTGTGAGGGGACCCGACATGGCCGGAAAGGAAACCACCGCGGCCCAGCTGGGGAGAGCTTTGGGCCGGCAGGTGGTCGTCGTGCGATGTTGTCCCAGCACGAGGGCGGGGCTGGTTGAGCGGATGCTGCGGGGCGCCGTGCAGGCCGGCGCGTGGCTCCTGCTGCATTCTGTGCAGCTGCTCACACACCAGGTGCTGTCCGTGCTGGGGCGGCGTCTATCAGACGTCACACAGTCCTTTTCTACATCAACGAGAGACGAGAATCAGAGCGACGCGCTCCAGGTGCTGCTTGCAGGTAGAAGCGTGTCGGCCCGGCGGAGCTACGGATGCGTCCTCACAGCATCGCAGGCGGAGACGTTCGCCGTCCCCGAGAGTCTGCGAGGCGCCACCAGACCGGTTGCGTTGACCCATCCAGATTACAGAATCATCGCGGAGGTGGCGCTGGCGTCCGTCGGTTTCTCCCAGGCGGCGCCTCTGAGTCGCCGGCTGGTGGTCCTGATGCAGCTGGCCCGCGACTCATTCTGTCTGCCGCAGTTCCTCTCCGACCGCCACAGCTCCCACCTCGTGCTCCTGCAGAAGGTCATTTCCGCCTCTGAAATCCACCTGCAGCGCAGCGTGAGGCATCGGGAGGCACCTTCACGAGGTTTGAGTGTTGAGCAGGAAACCGAAAAGCCTTCCAGGTGTCGTCGTTCTCACTTGTCCATAGTTCAAGGGTCAATGGAGGAGACGGCTGTTGTCAAAGCCGTTCTGTCTGTCTACCTGCCTGTTCTTTATGATCAGAAGAACGCTGCACAGTTCTACACCGTTTGCAAGGACACGTTCCCCATCGCATGCCAGTTTCCTCTGTTCCAGCAGTACTTTGATGAGGAAGAAAAGACCCAACTGACAGATGCAGTTACTGAAGAATTACAAAGGAAACGGCTTCAAGCAGATGCTGAGATCCTGTGCAATGCTCTCACGCTGTATCAGACGGTGAAGTCCTCTCGGGCCGTTCTGCTTCTAGGTCCGCCTGGCAGCGGAAAGACGACCTGTTACCGCGTTCTAGCCGCAGCCCTCAATCATCTGGCCGCCCAGGCAGAAGAACGTCTGTTTGAGAGGGCAGATGGACACACAGCTGCTTCCACCTGGAGCTCGGTCCACACCACGGTCCTGTTTCCTCACGCCATGTCCCACCAGGAGCTATTCGGCTGCTTCTGTGAGGAGAGCGGCTGGCGAGACGGAGCCGTTGCAAAGGCCCTGAGGGACTCACGCCGGCGCCAACCGACCGCCAGGTGGCTGGTGCTGGACGGGGATCCCGCAGGGCGGCCCGGCTGGTTGGACCACGTGACCGCCATGTGCCGCCCCGAGCGGCCGGTTCTCAGCCTGGCGTTGGGTGAGACACTGGCGTCCCGATCGCACCTGAAGCTGCTGCTGGAGGTCAGTGACCTGCGGGCGGCCGGCCCCTCTGCAGTGACCCGGTGCAGCCTGGTTTACCTGGCGACCACAGACCTGTGGAAGGCCGTGTGGAAGAGGGAGATGGAAACGCTCGGGTTCGAAGACAAAGTGAATCGAGGAACCTTGAAAGTGTGGGATCTCCTGGCTGAAGATCTTTTCTCCTGCACACTCGGCTTGCTCAGGCAAAGCGATGTAAACTCTGCGATGACGGACGACGGAGCATCTCTGGAAAGCGCCACGTACGGACTACAGGAAGTCACGTCGTTTGTTCGGATCCTACGCGCTCTCCTGCAGCGCAGAGACGAGCAGATACAACCAGTGGACCAAACGGGTACAACCAGAGCTCAACATACTGCAAGCTGCTTTTTATGTTTTGCTGCTATTAGAGATTCGAGATATTTGTCAGACACATTCATTGTTCCCCAGATACCCTTCAACACCGAAGCAGAACATTGGACCTCAGCATTCAGCCTCTGATGGACAGGAACCTTTTTCTGGCAGCTTTCGTTTGGGGATTTAGTGGGAATCTGCATCCTCGGTAAGATCCTCTCTGTCTCCATGGAAGACCTTCACTCACACACATTATTATTCCCTTAATGAATAAAGGCCGCAATTGTGTTTCATGTCTTTACTTCCAGCCTGCGACCACAGTTCGAGTCACTTGCCCGTCAGGTTCTGTTTTCTTGCCGATACAAAATTGTGGTTCCCGATGACGAGAGTGTGTTTGGTCACTTTTTAAACATCGACAGCAACAACAGACTGCCGACCAACAGCATCGCTCCCAAGGTTAGTGAAGGACACGTGAGGCCCTGGCTGCTTCGCACCACTGGACCTGAAGTGTCTTCATTCTGCTGTTGTAGTACGGAGAACACGTCCGTCTCCTGGAGCTCATGGTGGAGGCCAAGCAGCCGGTGATGCTCGTAGGGGAGCCGGCTTCTGGAAAAACCGCTGTGTGCAGAGCCCTGCTGGGGTTTGACAAGCCGCATGTGGAGCTGCCAGCCGGCCCACTGCTGACCTCCAGTGACCTGCGCAGCGTCCTGAGCGGCCCGCGCTGCAAGAAGAGCGGAGAGGCCCCTGCAGGCTGCGCCAACCAGCAGCCGGGACTCCTTCGTCTTCGTGGATGATCTCCACAAGGCGCCGTGTGGTGAGTACGACGATGCATCCGAGGAACCGCGAGAAGCTTTACGTGTTTAATGTTTCGTTCCCTGACAGACGTCTTCGGGAAGGTGTCAACAGCTCTGGAGACGCTGCGACAGAGTATTTCAACGGGACACATTGTAACATTCGACAGTTACCACTTCCACCGGTTGAGCGCTGCGACCGTCGGCTACATGGCCACTTGCTGTGCTTCTGGATCTGCCAGTCGCCACGGTAACGTAGTGTCCTCCAGGCTGTCGCGCCTGTTCTCCCCCTTGGTGCTGCCCCACCTGTCCCTGGACGTCATCCTGTCCATCCATTGTCCTCTGCTGAGGACCTGGCTCAGAGACAGCGGCGAGGAGATGGCGCGCTGCGTCATCACGGCCACTGAAAGTCTCTACCGAGCCGTACGCCAGCGCTTCCCGCCCGCTGCGCCGACGCCCCAGCTGCTCTTCTCCCATCACGACCTTCACAAGGTGTTTCGGGGCATGCGCCTGTGGCAGGCGAGCCCCCCAAACACGGCGAGCCTGCGGGACCAGGAGCTGGATGTAGCACACCTCTGGATGCACGAGTGCGCGCGCACGTTCGGCGACAGGTTGCGCTCAGAGGACCAGAGGGAGGCGCTGTGGTCCCTCGTAGGCCGGACGGCGACAGCTCACTTTGGATCCACGCAGGCAGCAGGCTGGAGCTTCGATCCACTAAATGGGCCCGGAGAGCCAGAACCCGCTGGCCACACATGGACTCAACCTGCACTGACGGCGCTGGCATACGGCCCGCAGCTCCGCCTCAACCTGCCACCAGAGTTTAAACGCGGCGCCTCCTACCGGCGCAGAGATCCGGAGGCTCTGCTGCAGGATCTGCGTGTTCTCGCTGACAGCGAAGACAAAGACCACAGTGTTACCCAGCGATGCATGGTGCACAAACAGGTGCTGCACCAGCTGCTGCACGTCCTGCGGGCGCTGCTCATACCCGCAGGCCACGGCGCGCTGATCGCCTCGGACCGACACACGGGCCGTAAAACCACGGTGCGTTTGGCCGCCCGGCTGACGGGCTGCCGGCTGATGGAGGTGCATCCCGGCAACGAGCACCAGCTGCGCCGCATCCTGGAAGAAGCCGGGAACCGGACCAGAGAGGACGGAGTCCACGTGGCGGTGCTGGTGCACGAAGCAGTCAGCCGCTCCGTCAGGGCGGCGCTGCTGGTGGCGATGGCTCAGCCCGCCTACCCGGGGCTCTACGCGGACCAGGAGCTGGCGGACCTGGTCTCCAGGGCGACGGCTGCATCCAAGTCCTCCAGGAGGCACCTGATGGACAGCTGGATGTTGAAGACGTAAGAGGACAAGCGTGCCACACGTGCCACACTCTCAGACACACTGTTTTATTACTAATGTGCTTCTGAAAGAACCAGAAATATAGAATTCAGTAAGAGAACCGTAGTTCATAATTGCTCAGCGCTGCGTGGACTGTTTGATCACAGGGCTGCTCCTCCGCTCTGATTGGCTGTTTGGAGAGGGGTGGAGTCTGTGCGAGCACTGACAGCTGGTTGAGGAACCGGATTCATTCAGAACATTCTGCCGATTTGAGTTACATGTTACTAACATAACTGTAAACATTGTTTTAAAGGTACTTGAACCAAGTTCACAGAAATGTTCACGTGTTCCTGCTGCTTCCTTTCACCACGACAGCGGCCAGCAGTGGACTCCATGCAGGAGATGTAAGGATGCGTCTTCTTTGCATTACTACACTTGGATTGTTAGACCCGTCAATCAGCGTGTAGTCCCGCCCCAAAGTGTCCCCTACTGATGTCTATTAGAGCACGAATCCACCTGTGAATCAGGCCTCTAACAGACCATAATAATAAGATGGATGCCTTTCTCCTGTGTGCCCAGGCTCAGCTCTGCGAGGCCCTGCGCCTCAGCAGCTGTGTGGAGGTTTACCAGCCGTGGTCCACCGAGTCCTTAGTGGAAGCTGCTGCTCAACGCCTCACGAGTGAGTCGCACCCCGACGTGGTCGTGGTGTCGTGTCCCTGCGGCACTGAGCCGCGTCCTCTCTGTGCCCCTCCAGCGGAGGAGGGTGGAGGCCCGGGGGCCGGCCTGCCGCTGGCCATGGCGTTAATCCACCAGTCTGCGTGTCGGTACGCCGCCGTGCTCCTCGGGGCTCCGACCTTCGGCCCTCAGACGTACAGCGAGTTCATGGAGCACTTCGGTCACCTGAGTTACCATCTGCACCATCAGCTGCAGAGCAAAGCCCACAGGTACTCCACCTCATGATTACTCCACCCGACAGGGCTTTGACGGCCATGTGACGGTTGTGTCTCTCTCAGAGTGGCCTCGGTCGTGTCCCGCATGGAAGCGCTGAGCAGCACAGCCCTGCAGCGCATGCAGCTCTTCAGCAGGCTGCAGGAGGAGATTGCAGACACGCTGCAGGTAAGGAGCGGCTCAGCGCCCAGCGCTCCCACAGCCCAGGGTCTCACACACATCTATCTCCTCCAGCGGCAGAGAGACCTCCTCCGGGCAGCACACCAGCAGAGGAGGCTGCTGCAGGAGGCCGAGGAGGCGTGTGCAACTAAGGAGAGCAAGCTGCGTCACCTGGAGGAGCAGATCCATCGCGCTGAGAAACCGGTCAGCTGACGATTCACCAGCATCCAAGATGGAAGCGTAAACTCCACGTGTAGCTTCTCATGTCGCACATCTTCTGTGTGCAGGCCGGACCTGTGTACCTGGGGGGCCTCAAGACGCTCAGTTGTCTGAACCAGGAGGACCTGGAGGAGGTGCGTCACTACAGAGACCCCCCCGACGGGGTGGTGGGGGTCACGGACGCCGTCTGTCTGCTCTTCAATCGTCCTCCGGGCTGGGAGAGCGCGCGACAGCTCCTGGGACAGACCAACTTCTTCCAAGTGTGTGGACGCGCGGTATGACGTCATGGGGTCACAGTGAGGTCACGGTGAGGTCACGCGGCTGCATCCTCCTCTAGGAGCTGGAGTTCTTTGAGCGCTCCGGCGTGACGGAGGAGCAGCTGGAGCAGCTGGGGGCCCTGATGCAGAGTCCTGCCTTTGCTCCGGAGGCGGTGCAGGAGGCCAGCAGGGCCTGCGGGTCGCTGAGCCGCTGGCTGCACGCCGTGCACCAGTGCTGCAGCCAGCAGCGCCGCACAGACGCGCTGCGCCGGCTAGAGGTGGAGGCCGCGGAGGCCGCGCGTCAACTGCGGCTGGCAGAGCAGCGCCTGGAGGAGGAGCTCCGTCGGCAGGAGGAGGCGGAGCTCCAACTGCAGCGGCTACAAAAAGAACTGGAGGAGAAACAGCTGGAGCTCCTCACAGCGGAGAACTCGGAGAGAGAAGCTGCTTCAGCTGCAGAGGAGATGGAGACGCACCTCCGAGGCTGGAGGGCTGCTGCTCAGGTACCAGGCTCAGTGTAGACCCGATCCTCTATGTGGACCAGGGTCACTGTAGACCTGATCCTCTATGTGGACCAGGCTGCATTCTGTAACATGTCTCCCCAGGAGGTGCAGCTGGAGGAGCAGTCCCTCCGGGGAGACGGCCTCATCCTGGCTGCGATCGTCTCTTATTTGGGCCCCTTTGGAGCCGACGTTCGCACTCAGCTGCTGAGTAAGTGGAGGCGGCTCTTTGAGACCGGGAGCATAGACGTGAACCCAGAAGACCCCAGAACCTCCCTGTTCACACGTCCTGACTCCACGGCCCCTCGCCCCCCCCTCGGCTTCCCCATCCCCGCGTCCCACAGTCCTCTGCGGCCTCTGGCTCGGGCTCTGGGGCTTCACGGGGCCGCTGAGCCCGACAGGCCGCTGCAGAAGCTGCTGCTGTGGAGCTGCAACAGCGCCTGTGCTCGCCGCTGGCCTCTGCTGGTCGCCCCCCAGCGCCCCCCCAACACCAGCTGCCCCCGCGCAGGTACCCTGGCCTCTGATCCACGTAGATCGATATGTCATAAACTATGTATAAATCACGCCGTGGTCTCGGTGCTGCATGTCGGCCTCAGACGCTGAAGTGTGGCTGCAGGAGGAGACGCGCTGCGAGCTGCTGCTCTCTGCCGACGACCCGCAGCTGCTGCACCGGCTGGACCAGGCTGCAGAGAGAGGTGAGCGGAGCCGACCCGCCGGCCCCCGGGGGCCCTGTGGCCTCAGTCCTTCACCCCACCCCCCCTGTGTGTCTCAGGCTGCAGGGTCCTGCTGACCCGCGTGGAGGCGGCCCCCCCCGATCCGGCTCTTCTGGCCCGCCTGCGGCGCCCGGCTACTTGTGCGACCCACCCGGGCTTCTGCCTGTTCCTCAGCACCCGTCTGCCCGTCCAGCTCCTCCCCGGCGGTACGGAGGTCCATGACCCGTTACCCAAGCAAGCGACAGGAAACGAAGGTCATAACCTTCCTTTTTCGGCCCCGCAGGCATCCACCCGTCCATCTTGGCTCGGGTCGGCGTGGTCGACCTCTCGCCGAGCTCGGAGGAGATCCAGGAGCTGTTGCTGAGTCAGCTGCTGCAGGCCGAGTGCAGCGAGCTGCTGCTCCAACGCCGCCGGCTGCGGTGTGACGAGCGGTTGCTGCAGGAGAGACTCGTCTCCGAGGAGGTGAGCAGAGCGGCGATTGGATCCCCCGAGGAGACGTGGTGGTCCGGAGGCCTTTGGATGCATCAGCTGGTCTGCGTCTCTCCTCAGGACTCCCTGATGGACTACATCCTGCAGTCCGACGCCTCGCCGCTGCAGGACTCTGCTCTCCTTCCCTACGCGGCCGCCTGCCGGGACGCGACCACGAGGCTGCAGGCGGAGGCCCGGCGGCTGGCGGCAGAGCGGCGGTGCCACGAGTCGCTGCTGGCGGCGCCGCGGCAGCTCACTGGGCTGGCGGCGGCGTTCTACCGGGCTCTACGGGAGGTTTCCTACCTCTCCCCCGCCTACTACTTCTCTCTGCGGCGCTTCCTGGCGGCCGCGCAGGAGGCCCTCACCGGGAAGGACGTGCTGGTGTCGTGCACTGCTCAGGCAGAGGTGGCGCACCGCGTGGTGGCCCGGCTGCTGGCCGAGTACCGGCCCTCTCTGTGCCGCAGCCACGCGGCGACGCTGGAGCTGCTGCTCTCCGCCGCGCTGCTGCGGCACGGCGGCCTGTGCTCCGAGGCCGAGGGCGCGGCCTTCCTGCGAGGCCTCGGGGACCTGGGACGTCCCGCCCCCACGCGGTCCACGGGCGCTCTGCCCGGCTGGATCCCGCCCCGCCTCCACCCGGAGCTCCTCCTCCTGGAGGAGGTCCCGGCCTTCAGCGGGTTGATTGGCTCTCTCTGCGCCCGCCCCCTCCAGTGGCGGGAGTACCTGCGCCTCCCGTCCTGCGGCGTGGCCGGGCCGGTGCCCTGCCGCTCCCACGCCCACCTGTCGCTGCTGCAGCGGGCGCTGCTGTGGAGGAGCGCCGTGCCGGGCTGCCTGGGGGGGCTGGCCGAGGCCGTGGCCGCCTACTACCTCTGTCTGCCGGGGGGGACGCAGGGGGGCGGGGCCCCTCGCGGCGGGAACACGGAGGCCCTCCGGCGCCACCTGGCCGAGCACGAAGGGCCCGTTGTTCTGACGACGCCCCGTCACCACGGAGACGAGCAGACGGGCGCCGGCCCTCTTCACTTCATCAACACGTTGGCCCGCTGCGCCACGGGAACCACGACGGTAACGCAGCCGATCAATAACGCCCTCAGAGGTCACGTGATGTTTACAGATCCGCTGTTAGTAACCCTGAGATTGAGTGATTTTGATTGCATAAGAGATGTAATGCTGCATACATTATAATGTATGTATTGTGAGGTATTTTTACTGAATATATTTTTAAATGTGTCGGCCTGCTTGCAGGTGGAGGTCGTGTGTGTCGATGACCTCTGTGACCCAGAGGTCGTCCTCTCAAAGCTGCGCCGAGCCGCCGATGCCGGATGCTGGTTTGTTTTCAACTGTCGCCTGTCGGCTCCCCTCGGTCAGCTGATCTCCTCCTTCACAGGTCAGAGGTCAACCAGGACCACGGTTTAGGCTCCCGCGTGAAGCAAAGGGCTGAACGTGTCCTCTGTGTCCCTCAGAGGAGGACGTCCACCCGGGTTTCAGACTGTGGCTCATTGCTCAACAGGACGCATGGAGCTCCATCCCAGGTACCCGCCTCCTGCTCCTTCACCCGACTCTCCATCAGCACCATGTCGAACAATACAAAGTACCACGGAAACCATTTAAACTAATGACAATGAACGTAAAATAATCAGACGTATCCATCGCGTTAAGCCATCTCGATTTTAAGAACATTTAAACAAAATTAAAAGGAAAAAATGAAAATTATAAATATATATTTATTAGGGATGTCGAAAATACGGTGTTAATTAGATGTTTGTCGTTAATTACGTCAATTTTCTTTGTGTGTGTGAGAGAGACGAGGGCGTAAATCCCAGTCAGGACCCCCCCATCTAAGGGTTGTCCCCCCCTAAAAATATAATTAAAACAATGGTGTGTATTGTAAATAACATAATGATGTATACTTAGAATATCTGTGTAAGAAGTAAAACATTACAAACCCCCAAAAACGCTTTTTAAGTTTAGAAACATGTTGAGTCCCCCCTCCCTTGCCTCACAGTGGTTTGGTCCACTGCTTGCTAGCGCTGTGCGAGCTGCACTCGACTCTCAGTCACATGGTAGTGACAGGAACGTAGTAAGTAGGCGGTCGAAGGCTGTTTTATTCACATTAAACATCGGATGAAGTTTTTCTTTTCTCAAATACAAATGATGCTGAGTAATTAATGAATTAGTTCCCTATGCTAGTGTAATATAATGTAATGTTACCCAGCTTGTTAGATATGCCCCCACTACAACTAGCTAACTAGCTATTATTTGTGTCCCCTTCAGAAATGTTATGTTTATTGTCGCCCCTACTGTTAGATGAGGGGGGGAGAGAGAGGCAGCCCGCTCAGCGCAGTTTTACCGGCCAACGCTCCCGTTTTTTACCCCGATCACCCGGACACCTCCCGGTTTGTTATTTCTCCCGGGAAACGTCGCATATGTGGATTAATCATGATTAATTCACTGAAAACTCTGACAAATTTGACAGCCCTAATGTATATATATAAATATTACAATAAAAATGAAAGCATTGATTTCAGTGATGAGTCATGATGTCACGTTATCATCGTATACTGATAATAATGCTGGTTGTTTGTGTGATTAAATAGCGGCGGTGAGAGCGAGCGCACTTCCTCTCATCTGCAACCCCCCCTGCGATCTGAGGGAGGAGCTCGCCTCGTCTCTGGGTCAGCTGACCTCCGTCACGTCGGCTCGCTCGGCCCACGAGGTGGAGCCGCTCCTCCGCTGTGTCGTCTTCCACTCGGTGCTGCTGCAGAGGCAGAGGGGAGGAGCCCGGGTGGAGGGGAGGAGCTACAGCTGGTAGACACACCTATTGTCATCCCACAGTTCTTGAATGGATCATCTA